>JZKD02S1672968.1:1083093-1127526 GCA_000966675.3 Picea glauca | reverse complement strand
TTAGGGGGAGTCATTCTTCTTCCCATGATTCTAGGAGGAGATATTTATCATATGCATACCTAGAAAAGAGACCTATATTTGAAGAAAGAGCACAGAGGCATAATTCCAGGGGGAGTGATGGTCACAGGGGGAGTATGTTCGATGTGTTTTCGACATTACATTAGATTGATATCCCTTGTTCAAAAAGGGAGAGATTATATAGCGGCAACAAGACAGGGGGAGCAACCCCAAAGAGGAGAATGGCCCTTTTCCATTGATGTCAAAGGGGGAGAGATAATCACATTGATTTGATTGACGTCTATTGATGGGAGAGATTGATGTGGAGAGATAGTCACATTGGCTATTGATGTAGAGCATGCCTTCTCTACATGTTGACATCAATAATTGGTAATTGGAGTTGACATCAATGTTGGTATTGCCATCAATCCCAAAGGGGGATATTGTTGGATCATGTTGTCATTGATGCCAATGGTTTGATTATTTGGGAGATTGTTGGATCATATGTCATTGATGTAAATGGTTTGGTTTGATTGATGTCATTGATTGATGTCAAGCAATTGATTGATATGACGCCCTTAATGAGAATGATATATGTCCAAGTGGAAACCAATTGATAAAGATGAATCATTGATGTGATGCCCTTGATGAGAATGATAGATGTCCAAGTGGAAACCAATTGAAAAATATGGATCATTGATATGATGCATTGATGAAGATGGATCAATGAGTTGTCATTGATACATGATGCATGGTTGATATATATGATGTAGTGGTGAATTGATGCAAAGTTGAATCATTATTGTCTTATCATAGTTGATAAGGTGCACAAATGGATGAACTCTAAAGTGGTCCCCTTATGGTGAAATCCCTCACGGGAAGATGATTTACAGATTGAGTTATCCTAGAAGAATGGTTGGAGGACCCATGCTTGTATGTGCAATAATGAGATGAATATCAATGAAGTTGTTGGTGAAACTATCCTAGATGGATAGTGTTTGACATGCCATTTTCGGTGGTATGTGGAATGTCACATAACTCCTCACGGTTTGAGAGTTATGGCTCTATGAAGTTGAAGGACCCCCATATGATGGCTTGAAGCCCCAAAATGTCAAAGAAATCAAAGTGCTTGAAAAGAAGAAATCATTATTTAAATGATAAATTAATGTGACAAAATCAAGAAAGATTATTTAAATGATAAAATGAAGTGACAAAATCAAGAAGGAATATTTAAATGATAAAGTATTGGAGAACTTTTTATTTATGGAAAGTGATTAACCCTAAAATAAGGAAAATAGGTTAAGTGACCTAGAAATGGGTTAAGTAACCTAAAAATGGGTTAAGTGACCTAGAAGATGAAAGTATAAATAAGAAGCTAGGATCTCTTGTAAAAAGTACATTTTGGTGAGAACCCTTTTGGGGATCAATGGAGAGATTCTTGTGAATATGTTATGGAGTATTGATGGAGAGATTCTTGTGAGAACATCCTATTGGCATGGATATCTTGAGCAAAATTGAACAACTATTCTAAGGAAGAGGGCGAGAGGAGGATCTCATGGACACATCAAAGTTTCGGCAATGTCGTAAATCTTGACGGCAAAAGTCTCGGATTCACAAAAACCCTATTTTCTGATGTCCATGCGGGCTATCTGTGTATAGGGTGCATGTACACATGGGCTGGTTGTGTATAGGGTGAGTGTACACGTGGGCTAACTATGTACAGGGAGTGTGGAGTGGATAAAATCATGGAGATTTTTGTTTGAGCTCGTGCCAAGTTCTTGGATGTTGAGGCAGGTTCCAGATCTGCATTCTATGGCCTCAGATCTATTACTGAGACACTGGTATGGTTACATTATTGTCTTGATGGGTACTATTGTTTGTTGTGTTGTGAATGCTTAGGGAATTCTTGGCATGTCTTCTATGATGTGGTTCAGTTTGGTTGGTTTGGTTGATGGAGTGAGAAACACTCTTGTGATTCAGTAGTGACATGATTGCTATGGTACAATAGTTATTTATACATGATTGAGATAGCATTCATATTGATTTTTTGTGGAGCATGAGCAACCTATTGGAGAGCTTGGATGTGTTGTGACTGGTTGTGGGTCAGTTTGGACAGTGGAAGATAGAAGGGTTCTAAGCATATGAAGAAAATAAAAACCCTAGTTTCTTATAACCATACGCTTGTTGCATTATACACTGGCCACATTCACACGCTGGTTGTAGTGAGCCTGGGCGAGTGCACACGCAGGCTGCACTACTGATAGGTCGCATACCTATTGACAGATTGATATCTGTTGAGGATTGTTGCCTCATATCAGTTGGTGCTGAGGGTGTAAGCTAAGTCTTGCATTATAGAGTTGGTGCTCTTGTAGAGTTGTACTCTATTCAGTTGTGTTCTTTGTGTTCATTGTGGAAATGACTTGTTGATGATATATTGTTGATATGTGCTCACTTCTAACTGGTTATAAATGACAGCAATGGGTAATGAATAAATGTTGAATGCTAATTGATGAGTTTTTGTGAAAGGGGGAAGTTTTGGGAAAAAGAGCCCCACACTCATTCACCCCCCCTCTAAGTGTGGTAGGTGTGTCTAACACTACATACCACCAAAAATGGCATGACAAGCACTATCCATCTAGGATAGTTTCCCTGACAAATTCACTATCCTTCATCTCATTATTCCAAAATTAATCATGGGTTCTCTTACTCTACAAAGCGTCTTCCCATGAGGGATTTCAGGATAAGGGGACCACTTTGGAGTCATCCATATTTGCTTCTTATCAACCATGAAAAAACAATAATGAGTCATATTTACATCAAACAATATTGATTCCATTACCCAAACCTTTGTGCTATGGGGCTTTCTTCAAGGGTTGACATCAATGACAACCAACCTTAATCAACATTAAGTACATCAACATGAACAATATATATATATATATATATATATATATATATATATATATATATATATATATATATATATATATATGAACAAGTAAAATACTTGTTATAATGTACATATTTGGTCAACAACACAAATAACTACTATAACTAAATATCTAGTCATAGTCTCTTAGGAGAAGCATGTTCTAGAGGAATAGGTGATGCGGCATACTCATTCGGGTGAGGTGAAGGAGGAGGAGGAGGAGTTACTGAAGAAGAAGGACTATGATCACTATCATTATGATCAACATCATCACCCGAAGGAGGACTAGGAGGAGGTACTAAAGCAGAAGCATCGCCATCACCACCCTGATGATCATCATCACCACCCTCATCATCATCAGTGTTGGAGGACATGCCATCCCTCATCCCTAACAATCACCTGGCCCCTCCAATGATATGACACATAAGAGACATCATATCCCATGGACAATCCATTCATAGCTGCAAGAGATCGGGGTGAGCCCTGATGTCTCTCATATGGACAAGGAAGACTACCGCACCAAAAAAAACTGCACTCAGTCTATCACACACCTCCATACTATATATGAGATCTAGCATATGTCGCATGTCGAGTGGTATATGCGACTGAGGACACTGACCCACCGCAGCCTCAACCATCTCCTCATATGCATCATGTGGCAGGGGAGGAGGCATGTACCCAAAAAATGTGCCAACATATGAAAAATATAACACAAGTTAATAATTAGTAGACAATTTCATTAAAAAAATTAATAAAATATGTTAAAGAACATGCTAGAATAAATTTTTTTTGAATTAAGTAAGATAATAAAATGAAAGTACAAGATTAATTTAAATCTTACCTCGATCATCAGGTGGCTCATCCGTTGTGAAGAGGGATGTTGAGACATCCTTGCCAATCCATCCCCATGTAAGGGCATGACACCATCACTAAAGTGTGATCTTCCTCACTGGATAATAGATCAAGTGCCTCCCTAGAAATCCTAGCTGGAATCAGGAATGCCCCTCTTGGGAATTATCTCACCCCACATGTGCATCCGCACCTCGGTCATCTGACTAGGAAGTCGACAGAGAAAACTAGGTCTCATCTCCAGAAACCTCTCAAAAAACAAACAAAATAACTCTGAAGAAAATGGGAATTTCATCGTCCCATCTATCATAGCATGTCATCTATCCAGTGATATACAAAACTACCTCAAGAAAATGGAATACCACCTAATAATTCATGGCCTCTATATCAAAGAATCAACATAATATAAAAGCACACAACTAATGTGTTGACCATCACCAATAACGTGTGAAATGGTTGACAATAATAGTGAGAGGAACCTAATGTCCTCTGCACTGAATGAGGCGATCTGTAACTATCCACCAGCCACCTGAAAATATCTAGGAGAAGGTATATCATGCACAATATACCTATTAGAGTAGGAAAGATGACTCTCAGCTACAACACCCACTAGGACATCAGGAAACTGGGGAAAATCCTCCCCTCTCCTAGATAGCCCAATGATAAATAAATATCCTCCTCAATGGGATGATACCACTGATGGGTACCAGCTTTGAATGCCTTCTAATGGGAATCCCATCGATGGATCAACTGTACAAGAAAAGAATAATTCCCCTTCAAGGATGTAGCCTCCTTGTAGTACTTGAGGAGGCCTACATTCCTCAAGAGGAGTCGTATAGTTGCAATACTAGGCATAGGGTAAAAATCCCTCTCCCTGTCTTTGGCCTCCCACTCTCGAACCATATTGTACTGGTCCAATATTTGTTGTTTCTCCTCCATGCGCTGATTTCTCTACCTAATTAATATATAAATTACATCAGCATCATACATAAAAACATAACTTTTTTCAGTAAATGAGATTTATTTCAAAATATGGAAACATAAATTTTGTCAAAAAAAATAAAAATTAATCCTCGGTGTGCCTACAAAACAATAAAGCATTGCCAATGGTGCGCACACATATCTTACACACCACATGTAAAGTGAAATTTATGTTAGTTGGTGCGTAGTAATTATCAAGGAACTGGGGCACCCCATTGTGTATGCATCAATGCGTTATATATCACGTACGCACCGCTCTAACAACTATCTATTTTCCACGGTGTGCAAGTTATTATGTACGCACAGGTGCACTCCCTATAAATGACGCACCACTCAAACAACTATCTATTTTAAATGGTGAGTATAGTTTTATGAATGCATCAGTGTGTTCCATATAACCAATGCATCGTTGCATGGAAACTATTTTTTTTGCTGATGCATTCATAATAAACACATGGGTGCATTCGTTATAAACAATGCATCGATGCCTTTATTCAGAACGCACAAGTGAAAATAAATAGTTTCCATTAAATGGTGTGTATAGTTTTATGAATGCACTTGTGCGTACATATAAAGGATGCATTGTTCAGTGGAAACTATTCTATTTTAAATGGTGTGTATTTTTTTATGAACCCATTGATGTGTTCCCTATATCCAACACACCATTGAAAGGAAACTATTTATTTTCACTGGTGCATTCATAATAAACGCATTGGCGCGTTCGTTATAAACAACACATCGGTGCATTTATTCAGAAGGCATAGGTGAATATATATAGTTTACATTTAACGGTGCATATAGTTTTATGAACGCACCGATGCATACATATAAAACACACATCGTTCAGTGGAAACTATTTATTTTGGAAGGTGTGTCTGTTATTGAGGATGCAATAGTGTGTCGTGGGTAAGTACGCATCGGTCCATTCCATAATATGATGCACCATTGAAAATAGATTATACATGATTGGTGCACCCTGTAAAATTTATAGGGTGCATCGCACAGAAAAAAAAAATGAAAAACAATGCAAATTAAACTCAATTTCAAAATTTAATCCTCTAAAAAGACAATGTACAAATAAATAAAGAACTTACCTGGACATTTTCTCGTCGAGGAGGCATGGTTGGGATGTAGTGAAAAAAATTAAATTTTCCCACCGTATCAAAAAATTAGAATCCCACGAACTTAGCACTGAACATAAACAATGCAAGCAATAGAAGCACTAATGGAAGTGCGCTTCAGTTGGGCAAAGGTGGCACCGATGCTTGAGATATTCTCTACACTAGAAATGGTAAAAATTGTTTTTAACCACCGATTTTGTTTTTTTTTATTTAACCCTATTTAAGTGCACTCGCATTAAGCGCACCAGTTCTAACTGTTGCAGATAGTGCATCATTTATTTTTAAAAACACTATGACGATGCACCATAGGGAGTGCACGAGTGCGCCCTTAGGACAAATGTGCATCATTTTTCTTTAAAAAAATGCATACTGTGAAGTTGTTTGTTGCACACCGGTGCGCCCATTTCGTGCACACCAATTCCCGCGATATTTTTTATCACCGGTTTTTATTTAAACCATGTTCCGCTACACTCATGTTAAGCGCACTGGTGCTAACCGCTACAGATAGTGCACCATTTATTTTTAAAAACATGTGACGGTGCCCCATATGGAACTCTCCAGTGTACCACTAGGACAAAGTCGCATTGTTATGCATTTTTTTTAAAAATGCAAACTATGGAGTTTTGTGTTGTGCACCAGTGCATCAAAGGGACAACAATGCATCGATATGCATTTTTGAAGAAAAATGCAAGATGATGAACATGTTTTTTGTGCATTGGTGCACCCGTTTACGGATCACTGCCACTTTCGATTTTCTTTTATATTGTGTGCACCGTTGTTTTATTTTTTTTCTAAATAACTCTGCAATTGTGCACCATTGTCTATTAGCACCGATGCGTTTATATATGGTGGTGCACCGGTGTGGTATAGTATTATAAATGCACCATTAAAAAAGTGTCCTCTAAAACATCTACCTATGCACCTTTGCAAGTGACCTCCACTATAAATGAATTTTGGGGATATTTTTATAAGGGCTTCTGCAAAAATCTCCTCTATAGGGTATTTTCCTTGTAGTGTGATGGCCCTGCTATTTTCCTAGCAGTCCCAAAAGTTACTACTTGTCTCAATGTGGATAAGAATTCCTCCCATTCGAACTAGGCTTTGGAGTTCAGGATTTGACCAATTGGCTCTAGCATTGTGAGATTTACATCTGAAGCCCAACCTGTGGTTGTAAACCATAAATCAATTATAATGAAAATCCATTTAGCACAAGGATCAATGTCTTTAGTGATCAAGACAAATTTTTAATTTTTGGTCATCGTTCCTCCTGTGAGGATTTGGATCCATTCATTTGTATTTGTAGATTTAGGTACGCGCGTACCTCCATGTGATATTCCAGTTATTCTATGTATTATTCCTCCAATGATATCGACTGGGTAATTTATCCATAGGGATCCATTGTGATACCAAATATTAAGATACTTGGAAACATCATCTTTCCATACATTGAACTCGACAACCTGTGACACGCCTCGGATATATCTAATTCTAATTTTTTCAAGAAGATTTGTTTCCTCTTTCCATTCTCCTTCTTCCGAATTTCTGCCAATGTTGTGACCAGTCGACTTCTTCCATTCCTTCTTCATGGATGTTTTGTAGTCATACTTTAAGCTTGGTTGTATCTATGTTATCCAACTTCTTTTTTGTTCGTGGGTTGGTTGGAGGATCTATTGCTTGTCCCCTCATCTTGGGAATTTATGAAATTTCTTTGGGATTGATTCATTTAGGGCTGGGATACGCAATTAGGGTTTCTTGGACTTGAGTATGCAGATGATTGGGTGAAAACAAAAGTGAAGAGAAATAATATGCTTCATTTAAATTTATAGGTAGGAGATGAAGTGGAGAATTTAATTCTGCCAGCGGGGATATTAATTCATCCATATTGATGTTGGTGTCAAAATTAACTATTTGTTCATGTGAGGTGATCTGTACGTCGATGAGGACATGAAGGAAATGTTTGTCTTGTTGAGTATTAATATCATTAATGCATTTGTGTGATTTAATTATACCTATTCTGTCTGTTTTATTTTATCAAACCGCATCCTTCATTTCATTGGTATTTGGTAGGATTTCTTGGTATGGTTGAGCTGTCTAGAGGGTAGTGGTTCTTTGGTTGAAGCACTTGGTCATGCTACCTTCCTATCTTTGGTCCATTCTATTAATACTTGTTCATTTGAATCCATTCTTGTGATTTATTTTAATCTCACTCGCTTAATGTCTTCCCTGCTCGATTGATCAATGGAATTCGTACTTGTGTGTTATATATTCGATTGGGTGATGAATTTACCACTCTGTTGGTTGGCTAATGCGCTTATTTAAGTAATTTTGTAAGTCTCATTCAGGTATTAAACTTGGTTTTGTGTTCTGCGTTTCCACTCTAATTACTGGACAAGGGCTCTATTCTCTTCCCATTTTTTTGCGAGTGAATGCTCTAACGAATTGTGTTGGATGTATATCTAGTAGTTGTCAAACATTTTTTATGTACCTAACTAAGGAAACTGAATTATTAAGTACTTAATTTGTTTTTTTGTTAATCCTTCTTAACTTCTCTTTTTGTCTAATTTTTACTTTTTTCCTTCCTTCCTTTTGAATTTGAATTTTGTACAGAACTCTTGATTTCATTTGCAGCTACTTGCAGAAGTTTATTTTTTGTTCTGACTTGAAAGTATTTAGGAAAGTTACTTTTAATCACATTCTATTCGAATGTATGAGTCGATGCTTCTTCAATCTAATACCACTTGTGAGGTACATCATCTAATGTATTCGAGAACATATGTGGCCATACTCTTTCGTCAAGGTAGCCTACTTTTATCCATTATTTATCTCACTTTTGTATGTGGATTAATAGGTTGAATCTAGGTTTAAAGATCAAGATTTTGATGTTTGCAGAGATATTTTTTGCACTGAATATTTACATGAAATACAATGTGGTTATATTCCATGTTTGAAGTTGGTTTGAATGAGTCTCCCACCATTCGTTTCCTTGGCTAATGATTGATTCAACTAAACTTTTCATTATTCCTTGTTCACCAACTAATTTGGAGACTTCGTCAACCTGTGCAAATGGAGAAATTCATTCATTAAACAATGGGGAAGTTTTTTTGTATGCATTAGTCGGTATTAATGTTGGTGTTTGTTTTAATTTTCTTTCGACAACGATAGCGACTGCATGAATCAAGAAGCATGTTCTAGATCATTTTATAGGTATTTCCTCTATTGACCACCATTCATCATCTTGGGCTTCATAATTCTCCATCTTCCAGTTGTATAATTTTGAATCTAAATTTTGGCCTATTGATAATGGAGATCTGACTAGTATTTATCCTTCAATATTAGGTTTGAAATTGTCTTTATGTTCATTCATCACTTGATATAGTCTTTGTGCTTCCTCGGGATCGTCACATATCTCAACCCATGGTTTGCCTTATTTTGGGTCTAGGGGGATTATAATTTTTCCTCTGCTTCCTTTCATCTCGATTTGGTCTCTTTCTAAGGATATCATGGCTTTCAGGTTCCGACCCGAGGGTTTTCCTACTTGCACAAGATAAGCGAGATTTCCTTCAACCAGTTTTATGAATTCAAAGTCAAATCTCATTGGAATTCCCATTATAGAATTGATGACACTTTTGAGAGTGGCAATTGGTTCAATGAATCTTTGATCTGCTAGTTTTAAGTAGTTCATTTTCAGTTGTAGTAGGGGTCTTACAAGTTTCTTTAGGACAAATTTTCACTTGTGATCCAAAATCGACCACGACTTGTTTAATCATGTGTCCATCGAATTCTAGGTCAATTTGAGGATCAAAGTCACTAGTGGTTATGTCTTGAGATAGTTACCTTGCACTTTTTACTGGTTCTTTATTTTCTTTATATTCTCTCAACTTGTTCAGTAGGTTGATAAGGCATCCTACTGATTTCTTTTCTTTTAGTATTTGTAGGAATTCCTCAATGGAAATGTTAGGAATACTCTATAGTCCTTCATTTGATTTATCTCGATCGATATTTTTAAAGAAATTTAACTCTTCTTGAATTATCATCTCTAACTTGTCGGGGTATGGATATGGTACTCCGTTTCCTTGTCAATTTGGTGCCTCTAGGTAATTATCATTACCCGCTCCTCATATTGTGACCACATGAAGAGTTTTTTAATTTAAAATATCTTTTTTCGTCATAGGATGTAAGAGGTTTACATTTCTCTTAGGCATGCCTTTTTCCAGCACAATTAGACAATATCCTAAGGAGTGATCTCCTACTATGAAAATATTATGTGACTTTAAATCAGTTATGTCTTTTATCAGGTAGTCTAGATTGATTTGGTCTTATTTCCAACAGTTAAAGCAATAGTATTTTCCTCAACCACGTCCTCTTCCAAATCCTCCTCATCCTCCTTTACCTCGAACTCGACCTCTATAGCCATTTCCTTGGTTAACATTCGATTCAACTGCTTGTGTATGATAAACTGAGTGTATATTTGTTCTATTATTATTTTTGACTAACATTATTCAGTGGAATGATTATTTTCTTTGTAAATATGTAAATATGATTATCATCGATTTCCATATCGACTTGATCACTGGCTTTTTGGGTGTTATCAGCTCCCATACTCAATCACAAGCTTTCACTCCTTCCAAGATCCATCAGGGCGCTCTCAAGGGCTCTTCCAGTGAATTTCCATGCCTAGATATGTTTTCTATGATTTTTTATGGGATCCTTTTCCTTCCACAAATCTTCTCTCTTCTTATGCATTTTATCCCTCTCTATTTTTTGGATGCCAGCTAAGTGTTTGTGAATATATGTTCGTTGTAAAGATTTCGCACTTGAATCAGTTATCTTTTTCTCGACTTCAATCCTTTTCGACTTGGGTGTGGTCCAACTTTGGCTTCGACTTCACTTTTAAATTCGACTTCGACTTATATTGTCTCACAGATCAGCCATACCCTTGATGTCGGCCTAACTTACTCGTGGTCAATGATGTTTATCATTTTATCTGAGTATGTAATTTTCCATAGCTAGTCATAATGTTATAATTTATTTGGATTGAACTGTTAGGATGTTTCGAAACGTATTACATAGTTCAATCCAGAAAAATTATAATGTTTATCATTTTAACTAATTTCATTTCTTTAAGAAGTATTGCCAAGATTCTTTGGTATTTTTGCAATTAGATTCCAAGAATTCTTCACACTTTTCTTGTCTTTCTCACCAATTGGAATTTGGAGGAATATCTTTCAGGGGAGGTCGATACTTGACAATGTCATCGAATCCCTTGTCCAGGAGGAATTTATGCAACATAGAGAGTATGGTACAAAGGAAATCGTTGTGTAACTCGGTATGTTGATTAATTGGGTTGCTTTTCATTGATTTCAACCCTTGAAGCAAATCCGATAGCAATTTCTGGTAACCCCAGCTGTGTGGATAAAGAATCACTGTTTGGTTGAGGAATAATATAGTGAATATGAATATATTTGTAGGTGAGACTATTCTAGATGGAAAGTAGATGTTGTGTCATTTCTGGTGATATGTGGAATGTCACATAACTCCTCACGGTTAGAGAATTATGGCCTTGTGAATTTGCAGAACCCTCATGAGTTATCTAGAATCCCCAAGAAGGTCAAAGAAGTCAAATTATTCTAGAAGCTCCTATAAGAAGTTGATTAGTCAAGTGGGTGAAACTAGGAGTTAATCATGGGTTGAGTGGTTGCATTAAGAAAATAATTAAAAATAAATTATTTGCAACTATAAGTGGATAACTTACTATTTGTGGATAAAGTGATTGTAAGTGGAAAAGTAGTTAGAAGTCAGTTAGCCCTAAAATAAGGAAGTTGGGTAAAGTTAGTCAGAAGGTAACCCCTTGAGGAAGCTACTTGGAGAGTATCAATAAGAGAGCAAGGGTATCCTATTAACACCTAATGATCACATTGAATATCTATAATTTATGAAAAGTTTATTGTAGGTACTCATTAATACATATCAAGTTACACAATATTGAGGAAGTGAAATAGGGTTGACGATGAAAGCTTGGGAATTGCAGAAATACTGAAAAAAAAAACCTATTTTTTTAGGTGTACATGGGTTGCAGTGGAGAAGTGAGAGTATGTATGCTGGATGCAGTGAATAAGGGAGAGTAAATACATGGGATGAAGGAGAAAAATGTGTGTATAGTTGGGAAAATCCATGAAATATTGAGTTGTTGAAGGTGCCATGTTCTTAGAGTCTGAAAGAAAGCTCTTAGGAATGTCTGCAGTTATCAAGTACAACAAATCTATCTACAGATTCAAAAAGGTATGTCGTATTCTTATGTGTAGTTGGATGTTGCTGTCTCCATGAAATATGGTCATAGGAGTTTGACATTTTTCCCTAAAGAGGTTGTTGATTGTATGGCACTTATGGTATGAGATAGATCTATAGAAATACAACATTGATATGTTGGTATTAATCATTGGTACATCTTGTTGGTTTAAGTGTTGAGGAATAGCTTGTATTTCTTGGTACATGGTTGAGGGTTTTTGTTGTGAATTTGTTTGTGTGGTGTGAGGCTATATATCAGTGAGGTTTTTATGTCTAGTCCATGTGAGGGATATTAAACTTGATCATGATTGTACACACATGTATGACACATGACTAGAGAGAAATAGATGCATTTGGTTAAAGGATATGTATGAATATGTATGCATAGAGAACAACTATAGGTTGGACATAGTGGTAGGTTGCAAATTGATGTGATAGAGGCAACAAAGGGTTATATTTTAAGAAAGGTGAAATTCCTAACTCTCAAAAGGTGTACGCAAGTTGTAGTATATAAAGGCCACATACATATGAAGGTTTCAGTATAGAAAGGGCGTGTACATACATGAGTTGTAGAATAGAAAGGTCATGTACCTATTGGTTTTGTTGGTACATGATGAGTACAAGTACAATTTGGTTATATGTGATGCAGGAGCATCGTAGGCCAGTGAGTAAAGCAAGTGGAAAGGTGGAAGACAGTTGGATATGCACCAACACATGTTTTGAATATATTTTGAATTTGAATGAAGGAACATAATTAATGTAATAGTTAGGGGAATGAATTTTCATTTATGTTTGAAGATCATAAAACAGATCTTGAGCGTTGCTCTCATCTATCGGGTATGGAGGCATTTAATTATAATGAATGTAAATCAGTTGTAGCTTTTAGTTCGATTAGATAGCTTAGAGATGTAGGAGGGAAAACTCGTGAAAGACACCCTCGCTTGTATCATTGTATCATTCTGTAATTTGTAGAGCGAGAGAGAGCACTAAAGAACAAAGATTTTAGGATTGTATAAGAAGATAACTGTTGATATTGAGGCATGTATAGGAGCACTGGAATTAATATAAGAATGCTTTGATTCCATTCCACGATGTTGTCTTGGTTACTGTTTACATCTGTTAGAATGGTATGTTTATAGTATGTTTATATTCTTTGTTATGCATTTGTATTCTATGTGTGTGTGTGCTCATGATTTCATGTTGAATATATGAAGTCTATGAGAGGAGAAGTATGAGTTTCAATTGTTTCTCGTCTTGAGAATTCCTGCAAGGAGTGCAGTGGAGGTCTGCATAGAGTGCGTCGATGGAAATCTGAGTTTCATCTCAGAAATTATCAGGAGGGATACTGTTGGTATTATACCAGTGGAAGTGCAAGTATCACATAGAGCCGTGAAAAGTACACACAGGTGAGTTGAAGTCCTAGACTTGTCCAACCAAGGAGAAAGATTGAACAACTGTTGTTGCAAAGAATGCACAGAGTTGAAGGGTGAAATAACCAGAGATTGTTGTGAATGTTGCAAGGTGTGCGCACAGGGATTCCAGGAGTCACGGTGAGAGTCCAAGTTCAAAAGGGATAGAACCTTCAAATAATTAAAAGGAAGAGGGAATTCTGAAGTCACCTCACAAAGTTAAGTTCAGAAGGGAAAGACCTCAGGGTATCTCAGGTCTTTGAGAAGTCTGAATGGATGGTCGAAATTCTCATAGGGAGAATCATCGAAGTTACGTGGACCATTAGATCTTGTCGACCAAGGGAAGGGTTAAGGTTGAGTGTCTTTCAGAACTCATAATCTCAGAAGGAATAGTGTTCATTGGATCTAGATCAACGAGAGTCATTGATCTCGTGCTCGAGTTTCACCATTTCAGAATTCAGGTGTAGAGAAGGTTGTGACTTGGAGTCGAGAGTTGAGAACTCCTAATTCATGAAGTCTCGATTGAATCAAGATTGTTAGGTCATGGGAAGTTTAGAGTCATTGATTTGTGGTGAGAATCCATCATGATTTTGGCTATCAGGCGAAGGTAGTTGTTGCATTGAATCTCGCCAATGCACGAAATCTCGAGGTGCCGAAACATTGGGGCCTAGATTGCATTGGAAGGTCACATCAAGTGAAGTCAAGGGTGGAATCAATTTCCCACTATAATTTTTGGAGTTTCATGGATTGACAAGTCAGAGGGACTCACATCTAGGATCGCAGAGTCGTGAAACCTAAAATACCCTTTCAGGTGAAGATTGTGGTCACGTCAGATGACCATGTGGGTAAGAGTTGGCGCTCTATGCTTGCTCGCACAGGTGTAAATCCTAAGGATCTGTGGATAAATACTTGTGTGAAAAATATTTCCTGTGGGGGAAATCAAGGAGTCAATTAGATTCATGGGGGGACTAAGAATGATCCTTATACCGAGAGGTTGAGCAGAACCTGCTGAGGTAGGGGTGTTGCATCAGGTGGTATCGGAGCCTACAATATTTGTTTCTGTAAGTGAGAGGAGACAAAAGGCAAGTTGTGATTTGAATTCTGTGAGGAATAGATTTAAACCATGCCGCCCAAAAGACATCAAGAGAGACAAATGCCCGATCCATCTATGGAAAGGGAAATGAGAGAACTCCATGCTCGATTAGATGCTATGGAAATAGCACAGAGAGAGACAGTTGATGTTGGAGATGTTAGTGAGGCTGAAAGTAAAAATGAGGCTAGAGCCGAAGAAGAATTTGCAACCTAAGATGCTACAGAAGAATGTTTATACAGAGTTGTTGCAAGAATAGGAGCCATAGAAAATATGGATATTCCAATGTACGAAGGAAATTTAAACGTTGAGGAGCTGCTAGATTGGTTTAGAGGTATGGAAAAATACTTCGACTATGAGTATGTCAAGGAAGATAAGAAAGTTAAACATGTTTTCACTAGACTTAAAAGGCATTCAACATTGTGGTGGGATGAATTGCAGGCAAATAGGTGTTGCAAGGGAAAACAAAGAATCAAAAGATGGGATAGAATGGTCGCCAAAATGAAAGCCAAATTTATACCTGGATATTAACAAATCATTTTTTTTCAAAGAATGCAGAATTTGAGATAGAAAGCGATGACAGTGAAGGAATACACTGAAGAGTTCTACATGATAAACAATAGAGCAGGTCACCATGAGAGTGATGATGAAAAGGTCGCCAGATATATGAATGGTATGAGATATGACATTCAAGATGAAATGAGCATGATGATAATAAGGAATGTAGAAGATACTTATCATATCACTCTGAAGGCTAAAGAAAAATTGGGCTGAAAGCAAGGACAAAGAGGCAGAGGTAGAAGTCATAGAAGAGGCAAGGCAGTTGTCGAAATTAGAGTGCAGAAGCCCAAGGATGAAGAAAAGAAACCTCATACTCACCCTGAAAGAGGAGGAAGTTCACAGGGAAGACAGTATGCCGATAGGAACACTTTTTCTATGAGCAAGAGGAAGAGGAAGAGGTCGAGGAGGTGAAGTAAAGTGTTTTTTCTGTGGAAAGAAGGGACACAAATCTTGGGAATGCCCAGATAGAAAAAGGGGTGGAGGCGAAGCTCACATTTCATAAGCGTAGAAACAAAATGTTGAGGTAGAAGATGTAGAAGGTGGAAGATCTTTAATCATGCGGAAAATTCTCTTAAGGCCATAGAAGGAGATAGAAAATCCAGTCCAAAGGAATAGTTTATTTAGGACTGCTTGCAAGACCAAGGATAGGGTATGCAAGATAATAGTTGACAGTGGAAGCACAGATAATCTAGTATCCATAGAGATGGTGGAGAAGCTGGAATTGGAGATAGTTTCACATCCAAGCCCATATAAGGTTTTGTGGTTGCAAAAAGGACATCAGGTAACAGTCACTAAGCAATATTTAGTTGAATTTAAGATAGGGGATAAAGAGATGAGATTTTATGTGATGTTATTCCCATGGATGTCTGTCATCTTTTGTTTGGGAGACCGTGGAAATATGACATAAACATTGTTCATGATGGGAGAAAGAACACATCCACCTTGTAGAAGAATTGTAGGATGCATATTTTGTTGCCAATTAAATACAAGGAGGTAAAATCAGAGGCATGCAATACTATACTTCTCATAAGTGGGAAGGAACTTCTTGAGGAAATTAAGAAAGAAGAAGAAATAAAGTTTGTTGTGGTAAGAAAACCTAGAGTCATCTTAACTAGTACTAAGATAGATGATCTGCCTGGATAAATTTAGGAAATGTTGGAGGATTTTGTTGATATAGTGGTGGATGATTTTCCTTGTTCATTGCCACCAATCAGGAGCATAAGTCATCACATTGTCATTATACCTGGAGCAAGTTTACCAAACAAAGAAGCGTACAGATTGACATCACAGGAGAATGAAGAAGTTAAGAAGAAATTCCAAGATTTGATGGGAAAAGGGTTAGTTAGAGAAAGATTGAGTCCATGCGCTGTGCCAACAATGTTAAGTCCAAAGAAATATGGTGGATAGAGAATGTGTACAAACTCGAGGGCTATAAACAAAATCACCATCAGGTATAGATTTCCTTTACCCGGGATGGATGACTTGATGGATTGCTTGAGTGGAGCGAGGTTTTTTTCAAAAATTGATTTGAAAACCGAGTATCACCAGATTAGAATGAGGGAAGGTGATGAATGGAAGACAACATTCAAGATGAATGAAGGACTATATGAATGGCTTGTCATGCCATTTGGATGCACCTAGTACTTTTATGAGATTGATGAACGAAGTCTTGAAATATTTCATTGGAAAGTTTGTAATCGTGTATCTTGATGATATACTAATCTTCAGTAAGACTGAAGGGGAACATATAAAGCATTTAACTGCAGTAATGAGGAAGTTACAGCAAGAGAAATTGTTGATAAATCTCAAAAGGTCATCTTTCATGAAGACATAACTCATTTACATAGGTTTTGTGATCTCTGTAAATGAGTTAAAGATGGATCCTGAGAAGGTAAAATCAATCACAGATTGGCCATTGCCAAAGAGTATCTTTGAAGTTAGAATCTTCCATGGATTAGCCAGTTTTTACAGGAAGTTCATCAGAAATTTTAGTGGAATTTTTGCACCAATGATGGACACAGTTAAGAAAAGACATAAATCTTTTCATTGGACTGAGGAAGTAGAGAAACATTTCAAATTGTTGAAGGAGAAGATAACTGGACAACTAGTTTTGATTCTGCCAGATTTCAGCAAAACATTTCAAGTCAGGTGTGACGCAAGTGGATTCGCGATTGGCACAGTCTTAAGCCAAGAAAATAAACCAATTGCATACTTCAGTGAGAAGATGAATAAGGCTAAGATGAAATATTCCACGTATGATAAAGAGTTTTATGCAATCATACATGCATTGAAGAAGTCGAGGCACTACTTGGTTCTGAAAGAGTTTGTCTTGTATAGCGACAACCATGCTTTACAATTCATAACTCGACAGGAAAAACTGAAACAGAAACATGCAAAATGGGTTGAATATATGCAGAACTTCACTTTTGTTATAAAGCACATTTTTGGAACTGCTAACAAGGTTGTTGATGCATTGAGAAGGAAATGTTTTATTCTGTAGGAGTTTAGAGTGAAAACTTTGGGTTTTGACAATCTCAAGGAGATGTACAGAGATGATGTAGATTTTAAGGAAGCTTATGAAGCGTGTGAGAATCCAGTTCTCAGAGATAGAAGTCAATGGACTAAATACTTGATTCAGGATGGATTGTTATTCAAGGAAAATCAATTGTGCATACCGAAATTCTCTATGAGATAAAACCTCTTGAAGGAAAAACATAGTGGGGGATTGGTTCGACACTTCAACCATGATAAGACTTTCGCACAACTAAATGGCTCATATTATTGTCTAGGAATGAGGAAGGATGTCAAGAAGTTTGTGAATAGGTGCAGGATTTGCCAGCATGCAAAGGGAAAAAGACAGAATACAGGGTTCTATCAACCATTGCCAATACCAGAGAGGTCGTGGGACGCAATAAGCATGGATTTTGTGGTGGGACTGTCAAGGACACAGAGGGGTTGTGATTCCATATTTGTGGTAGTCAACAGATTTTCCAAAATGGCACATTTCATACCATGTCAGAAAACCAGTGATGCAACTCACATTGCAAATCTATTTTTCAAAGAAGTTGTTAGACTTCACGGCTTACCCAAGAGTATTGTTTTTGATCGAGATACCAAATTTGTTGGTCATTTCTGGAGGAGCCTATGGAAGAAATTGGGGATGAATTTATCTTTTAGCTCAACATATCATCCTCAGATGGATGGATAGGCTAAGGCAGTAAACCGAAGCTTGGGAGATTTGTTGAGGAGTTTAGTAGTTGAACATCATAGTCAGTGGGATCAGATTTTACCGTAGGTGGAATTTCCATATAAAGACTCACCCAACAGGAGTACATGCCAAAGCCCATTTCATATAAATTATGGAGTGCAGCCAAGAGAAGTATCTGAGTTGAAATACTTAGAGCAGAGTGAATTCAGGAGTGCTAGCATAGAGGATTTTGCAGCAGAGATGCAGGAACTCCACAGCAAGGTCAAGGAGCGATTACAGAATTCCAACTAGGAATACAAGCACAGAGAAGATAAACATAGAAGAGAACTTCATTTTGAAGTAGGTGATTTGGTTATGGTGCATTTTAGGAAGGAGAGGTTCCCAAGAGGAACATACAATAAGATGAAGATGAAAAAAATTGGACCATGTAATATTTTGCAAAAGTTTGAGGCAAATGCTTATGAAATAAAATTGTTGGATGGGGTAGGAATCTCACCCATATTCAACATAGCAGATCTGTATCCTTACAAAGAAGATGGAACAGAGAATTCGAAGGATCAGAAAGAAGTTCAATGGGTCAAACAAATGCCTGTAGCTGAAAAGCCACAGATATAAAAGATCGTTGGTCGGAGAGTTGGTAAAAAGACCCGGAGAAAGACATACTTTGAATATTTGGTAAAATGGAAAGGACGCCCGATTGAGGATGCCAGTTGGGAAAGCAAAGCAGATATCCAAAGACATGGATAGACAGTGCAGGATCTCATGAACATGAGTTCCTAAATTTTTCAGCCAAGGGAGTATGCTGCAGGAGCATCGTAGGCTAGTGAGTAAAGCAAGTGCAAAGGTGGAAAATAGATGGATATGCATCGGCACACGTTTTGAAGATATTTTGAATTTGAATGAAGTAACATTAATGTAATAGTTAGGGGAATGAATTTTCATTTATGTTTAAATATTGTAAAATACATCTTGAGTGTTTCTCTCATCTGTCAGGTATGGAGGCATTTAATTATAATGAATGTAAAGTAGTTGTAGCTTTTAATTAGATTAGATAGCTTAGAGTTGTAGGAGGGAAAACTCGTGAAAGACACCCTCGCTTGTATCATTGTATCATTATGTAAGCTATAGAGTGAGAGAGAGCACTAAAGAACAGAGATTTTAGGATTGTATAAGAAGATAACTGTTGATATTGAGCCATGTACATGAGCACTGGAATTAATATAAGAATGCTTTGATTCCATTCCATTTTGTTGTCTTGGTTACTGTTTATATCTGTTAGAATGGTATGTTTACATTTTGTTTATATTCCCTGTTATGCATTTGTATTCTATGTGTGTGTATGCTCATGATTTCATGTTGAATATATGAAGTCTGTGAGAGTAGAAGTAGGAGTTTCAATTGTCTCTCATCCTGAGAATTCTTGGAAGGAGTGCAGTGGAGGTCTACATAGATTGCATCGATGGAAATATGAGTTTCATCTCAGAAAATCTCAGGAGGGATACCATTGGTCTTATACCAGTGGAAGTGCAAGTATTGCATAGAGCCATGCAAAGTGCATGTACATGAGTTGAAGTCCTAGAGTTGTCCAACCAAGGAGAAATATTGAAGAATTGTTGTTGCAAGGAATGCACAGAGTTGAAGGGTGAAATAACTAGAGATTATTGTGAATGTTGCAAGGTGTGCACACAGGGATTCCTTAGATTCTAGGAGTCATGGTGAGAGTACAAGTTCATAATGGATAGAAACTTCAAAGAATTCAAATGAAGAATGAAGTCTAAAGTCACCTCACAAAGTTAAGTTAAGAAGGGAAAGACGTCAGGGTATCTCAAGAGTCTTTGAGAAGTCTGCACAGACAGTCAAAATTCTCATAGGGAGAATCGTCGAAGTTCTATGGACCATTAGATCTTGCTGACCAGTGGAAGGTTTACGGTTGAGTATCTTTCAGCACTCATAAGCTTAGGAGGAATATTGGTCGTTGGATCCAAATCAACGAGAGTCATTGATCTCGTGCTCGATTTTCACCGTTTCAAAATTTAGGTGTAGAGAAGGTTGTGACTCAGAGTTGAGAGTTGTGAACTCTGGATTCATGAAGTCCCGATTGAATCAGGACCGTTAGGTCATGGAAAGTTTAGAGTCATTGATTTGTGGCGAGAAGCCATCGCAATTTTGGCTATCGGGCGATGGGATTTGTTGCATTGAATCTTGTCAATGCGCAAAATCCCGAGGTGCCGAAACATTGGGGCCTAGATCACATTTGAAGGTCATGTCAAGTGAATTCAAGGGTGGAATCAATTTCCCGTTAGCCTTTTCATAGTTTCAGGGATTGACGAGTCAGAGGGACTCACATCTAGGATCGTGGAGTCGTGAAACCCAAAATACCCTTTCAGGTGAAGATTGTGGTCACGTCAGACGACCACATGGGTAAGAGTTGGCACTCTGTGCTTTCTCGCATAGGCATAACTCCTAAGGACCTATGGATAAATAATTGTGTGCGGAAGATTTCCTGTGGGGGAAATCAAGGAGTCAATCAAATTCATGGGGGGACTAAGAACGATCCTTAGACCAGGAGGCCGAGAAAAACTTGTTGAGGTAGGGGTGTTGCATCAATATGTTATAGACACAGGTTGGTTATAGGTTGTTAGCACAAGTTGGTACAGGTTCACAGCGATATATCTCATAGTAACAGTGTGGCAGTGGTTTCATCATCTATTTGGCATGTATATTTCAAGGTGGTAGGATGGGGAAAGGATAGGTGGTTGTAGCCACCTTATGGTTGTAGCCGGAGAACATAGGGGGTTGGAGGATCCTTCTAGTTGTAGCTAGAAAATTGGGGAGTTGGAGCTTCCCTCAGGTTGTAGCCTAAAAAATATAGGGGGTTGGAGCCTCCTTCCAGTTGCAACTAGAAAACAAAGGAAGTTGGTGCTTCCAATGAATGTAATTTATAAAGACATATAAGAAAAACCATTATGTGTTTTTCTCTCGCATTGGGTTTCCACGTAAAAATATTGGTGTACTATGTATGTGTGTGATTTATCATTTTTCATGGTTGATTTATTCTACACTTGTTGAATGATATTAGTAAAATGATCATAAAGATTAAAAACAATCATATACTTTGGTTAAAAAGGAATAAATTGCTTTATTACTGATTCACCACCCTTTTAATAATCCAAAAATTGGTATCATAGTAGGTTCCATCAGGAATGAGTTTAACCACTTGACGCAGACCTCCCAACCCGCAGGTCGGAAATACGCATAGGATCTTTTCCTCCTCTAGCCCAAAGAGCTCGACTGACCCTTCTATTCACCTTTTGGGAAATCTGCACCCACAAAAACCTTGAGGAATCTCCCCTTGTACTTCAGGAGATCAGACTTCATTATTTCACGAATCCTGTGGTCAAGCGTCCTATCCTTTCAACCCCAAAATGCCGAAAACAACCAACACTTGACCTTTCCCCTTTCACTTTGCGGCTTTCTCCTTATCACRATTTTGGGAGTTGTGATGTCATGCAACTCTTCCCCTCAACTCCTGGAGTCCCAATTCCTGATTTTYTGAAATCCCAAAATCCCCCTTTAAGGAGATCAYGACTGTGAACTCTTCCTTGATCCAACGGTCAGCGCGATTTCACGTACTGGGAGTTCAAGATGCAAAGTCTTGAGCTCTTTTCCTCTCCTGTCTTCCAGCATGACCAATGGCTAGGCTTAATGCTAGCTCCCATCACAACTCGTGACTTCGCAAGTCGAAKGGTTGAGCCTCCGTGCTCCTCTGGTGTGAACCTCCGAGACTTGAAAGTCAGCGAGGGTTGACCTTCCCTTCACGCTTCTCACAGCTTTCCACTTCGCAAGTTTAAACGTTGAGAACCCATGCTCTTATATCCTGAATTCCTGAGATGTGAGAAGTCAACAGAGTGTTTGATTCCTTCCTCTAGGTGATGCATGTCTGCCTATCTATCACATGGGCTGACCTTGTGGTTCTGCCACGTGTCCCTCATGCCTATCTTCATCACTTCATGACTTCACTTCCAAAATGCTGCCTCCTTTGTATCCTGACATCTGAAGTGTCGAGATCCCGAACTCCTCGTTACTCCTTATTGCAACTCACGACTTCAAGAATTTCGGGACAAAAGTCTCAACCTCTTATCCTCCAAACTGCTGAAATGTCGAATTTCGACGCGTTGTCAACAATAGTGGCCCCACACAAATATTTTCGCCCCTTCGGGACTTCGCACTTCATGATTTCACGAATCTCGCTACAAGGCTTTCGCTTCTTCAACCCATGAAACCCCAAAATGCCAAAATACTCAGATTTCTCACTGGTCTAGCCAATGACCCTTATCCACCTTGCAACTCTATGAGATCCTACGGCTCTTGGGACTTCACGAATTCTCTTGGAGAATTTCGATCGTCCGATTCCTTCTTGACAACTCCCACAAATTGAACAGGCTATCTCTTCGTTGGAACTTATCTTCCTACAAAGTAACTTTTCAGCGCCTCCCTTTGAACACTTCAAGGTACTAAACTTCTCGAGCTTTCTTTGACAACTTTGAAGACTCTATTCCTTTTGAGCTTGCATGAAACTCTTCAAGTCCTCTGGGGATAACTCCTGTGCGCACTCCTTGCGGCACTTCTTCAAATACGCTCTAGTATTTGAACCTTTTCGACTCTGTGCAACTCTGCGACAACAGTCCTTCAACAATATCACTCAGGTTGTAACTCTGAGACTTCACTCGACCTGCACACACCTTGCGCGGCCCTTGTGCTTAACTTTCACTTCTGCAGAAAATGAGAGTAATTGTTATCTCTCCTGATCTTTCAGAGACGAAACTCTGAACCCTTATCAACGCACTCCTTGCGGACACTTCACTACACTCCTTGCAGGAATCCTTGCTCAGATAGAGAAACAATTAAAACTCATTCCTTACTCTCTCTCTCTCTTCAGATTTCAGAAATTCAACAAGAAATTATACATACATAGCATAAAATAAAATGCATGACAGAAAGATTAAACAAGCATATATCAATCAGCATTTACAAACATAGAAAGCAATTGAACACCATGAGTCTAAACTAAAGATCTTTGTATTAATCCAGAACTTTTGTACATGGGTTTTTACTTTACATAGCTCTCTGCTTCTCTATTCAATTGATAATAATGTTACAAATGATATAATACGAGGGTGTCTATAGTCGGTTTTCCCTCCGCTCCTAAAACTGTCTAATCTACATTCAAACCTACCTACTTACATTAACTATGCATAAATGCATCTACACCTTACAGATGAGAGAGGATCGCTCAAGATCTGTTTGTAATATACAAGTATGCCCTTTCTTAATTATTTCATTAATATCCACACATTATTTTAAAACATCTCAAAACACTTTTGCAACATGCCGAAATGCACTGGTGCTTGTCCCAATTGTCTTCTGCGTCTATGCTTGCTTGTTGTTGGTGATGCTCCTGCATCATACTCCCTCGGTTGAAAATTTTCATGGGCTCCTATCCATGAGCTCTCACATGGTCTATCCATGCTTTTGAATCTCTTCTTCATTCTCCTAGCTGGCATCTTCAACTGGATGTCCCTTCCATTTTACCAAGTATTCAAAATATTCCTTTCTCCTGGTCCTTTTGCTAACTCTTTTGTCCAGTATGCTTTCCATTTGTGGTTTCTCTGCAACTGGCATATGTTTAGTCCACTAAACCTCTGGTTGTTCATCACCTATTCCTACTTCCTCATCTTTATAAGGGTACAAATCTAAGATGTTGAATATCGGAGAAATTTCGATCCCATCGGGTAATTCAATCTCGTAAGCATTTGTCCCAAATTTGTTCAAGACCTTACATGGTCCGATCTTCTTCATCTTCAGTTTGTTATATGTCCCTCTTGGGAACCTCTCCTTTCTCAATTGTGAAAGAATCAAATCACCAACTTCAAATTGAAGTTTTCTCCTGTGTTGATCTACCCTTCGCTTATACTCTTGGCTCAAGTTGTGCAGTAGTCCCTTCACCTGGCTATGAAGTTCCTTCATCGCTTCTGTGAAATATTTTTCACTAGCACTCCTAGTTGCATTTTGTTCTGAATCCATTAGTTCAGAAACTCCTCTTGGCTGCATGCCATAAACAATTTGGAATGGAATCTGCCCTATTCTCCTGTTGATTGAATCATTATAAGCAAATTCTCCCTGTGGCAGAATATTGTCCCGCTGACTATGGTGTTATGTCACCAAACTCCTCAGCAAGTCTCCCAAGCTTTTGTTCATGACTTCTATTTGTCCATCCGCCTGAGGATGATAAACTGAATTGAATGATCCGAAACTATGCTCCTTGGCAAGTCGTGAAGTCAAATCAATTCTTTGAAAAATAGATTCGCACTGTGAGTTGCATCACTGGTTTTCTGACATGGTATAAAATGTGCCATCTTAGAAAATTTGTCCACCACTACAAAGATCAAGTTGAACCCCCTTTGTGTTCATGGCAGCCCCAATATGAATTCCATGCTTACTGCATCCCACGGCCTCTCATATATGGGCAATGGTTGATATAATCCTGCATTCTGCCTCTTCCCTTTTGAATGCTGACAAATTCTACATCTGTCCACGAATATTTTGACGTCTGCTCTCATTCCTGGCCAAAAATATGACTCTTTTAACTTTGAGAACGTCTTGTCATGACCGAAATGTCCAACCAATCCTCCTTCTCCTTCAGCAAATTCTCTCTCATGGAGCATTTTGGAATACAAAGTTGATTACCCTTAAACAGTTATCCTTCCTGGATCATGTATTCTGTCCATTGACTCCTATCCCTGAGAATTGGATTCTCAGCTGCTTCATACACCTCCTTAAAATATGGATCATCTATGTACATGTTCCTAAGATTATCAAAACCTAGTGTTTTGACTCTGAACTCCTGCAATAGCAAACATTTCCTACTCAAAGCATCAACAACTTTGTTAGTAGTTCCAGAAATATGCTTAATTACAAAAGTAAAATTTTGCATGTATTCAACCCATTTTACATGTCTTTGATTCAACTTCTCCTATTGAGTCACAAATTTCAAAGCATGATTGTCACTGTATAAAACAAACTCCTTAGGAATCAAATAGTGTCTCCATTTCTTCAATGCCTGAATAATATCATATAACTCCTTGTCATACGTGGAGTATTTTATCTTGGCTTCATTCATCTTCTCACTGAAGTATGCTATTGTCCTGTCTTCTTGGCTCAAGACTGCCCCTATTGCAAATCCACTTGCATCACATTTTACTTGAAATGTCTTTTTAAAATACAGCAGCACCAAAATTGGTTTTTCCATGATTTTCCTTTTTAGCAAATTGAAGCTTTTCTCCGCCTCTTCTGTCTAGTGAAAAGACTTGTATCTCTTCTTCACTTTGTCCATCATCGGTGCACTAATTCCACTAAAATTCCTGATGAAATTCCTGTAGAATCTAGCCAATCCATGAAAAATTCTTACCTCGAATATGCTTTTTGGCGATGACCAATTTTTAATTACCTCCACCTTATCTGGATCCATCCTCAACTTATCTGCAGAAATAACAAATCCCAAATAAATGAGCTATGTCTTCATGAATGAGGATTTCTTTATATTTATCAGCAAATTCTCTTACTGTAACCTCTGCATCACTGTAGCCAAATGTTTCAGATGCTCTGCCTCCATTTTACTGAAAATTAGTATGTCATCAAGGTACACAATGACAAATTTTTTGATGAAATCCTTCAGGACTTCGTTCATCAACCTCATGAAAGTACTTGACACATTTGTTAGACCAAACAACATAACAAGCCATTCATACAACCCCTCATTGGTTTTGAAGGCTATCTTCCATTCGTCTCCATCCCTCATATGAATTTGATGATAATCACTCTTCAAATCAATATTTGAAAAAAATTTGGCCCCACCCAAAAATTCCATCAGATCATCCATCCTTGGCAATGGAAATCTATACCTGATGGTTATCTTGTTGATTTCCCTCAAGTCATTACACATCCTCTAGCCTCCATCTTTCTTCGGACTAAGCACTTTCAGAACAACACATGGAATCAAGCTTTCTCTAACCAACCCTTTGTCCATTAAATCCTGGACCTGTCTCTTGACTTCTTCATTCTCCTATGGCGTCAATCTATATGCTTCTTTATTTGGCAAACTAGATCCAAGTATGAGATCGATGTGATGACTTACACTTCTAATCGGTGGTAACGAACGAGGTAGTTTGTCCACTACTATGTCAGCAAACTCCTCCAACAGTTTCTAAACCTCTTCCAGTAAATCATCTACCCTTGTACTGGTTAAAACAATTTTAGGCTTCCCAACCACAATAAACTATGGTTCCTCCTTCTTCTTAACCTCTGTAATAAGTTCCTTCCCACTCATGAGAAGTACAATGTTTCTTACTTCAGATTTCACCTCTTTATCTTTGATTGGAAGCAACATGTGCATTCTCCCATTCTTCTCTAGGGTGTATGTGTTCTTGCTCCCATCATGAATCAAATTCCTGTCATATTTCCATGGTCTACCCAGCAATAGATGACAAACATCCATGGGAATAACATCAAAGAGTATTTCACCTTTATACCCTCCTATTTTAAATTCAACTAAACATTGTTTAGTGACATTTACCTGATGTCCTTTTTGTAGCCATGAAACTCTGTATGGACTTGGATGTTCAGTAGTTTCCAACTCCATCTTTTCTACCATCTCTGTAGAAACAAGATTATCTATGCTACCATTGTCCACAATGACTTTGCATGCCCAGTATTTGGTCTTGAAAGCAATCCGAAAAAGTATGTTCCTTTGGACCGAACTCTCCACCTCTTTCTCTGGCGTTAAGAGAACCTTTCTCATCATCAGTGATCTTTCGCCTTCAGCATCCTCTGCTTCAACATTCTACCTTTGTGATTCAGCAATGTGAGTCTCACCAGCTTCTTTCTTCTTATCTGGACATTCATAAGACTTGTGTCCATTCTTTCCACATGTGAAGCATTTTATTACTCCACCTCTGCCTCTTCCTCCTCCTCTAGCACGAGGAAAAGTGTTGCTATCAACATATTGTCCCCTCTATTCATCATATTGCCCTCTTTGTGAGCTTCCAGCTCTTTCAATTCGAGGTTGAGGTTTCGTCCACTCTTCCTTAGGCTTCTAATTCCTATCTTGGACAATTGTCTTATCTCTTGGCTGACTTCTGCCTCGGCCTCTTTGACCTTTCTTTCAAATCAGCTTCTCTTCAGCTTTCAGATCCATCTGATAAGCATCTTCCACCGTTTGGATGGTCATCATGCTCATCTCATCCTGAATGTCATATCTCAGACCATTCATATACCTGGCAACCTTTTCATCATCGCTTTCCCGATGACCTGCTCTGATGTTCATCCTGTAGAACTCTTCAGTGTACTCCTTCACTGACATCAACTTCTGTCTCAAATTTTGCATTCTTCGAAATAGAGTAATTTGGTAATCAATGGGAATGAATTTCGCCTTCATCTGCGCGATCATCCTATCCCAACTCTTAATTTTCTGCTTACCTTTGTAGAATCTGTCAGCTTGTAGCTCATCCCACCACAATGTTGCATGCCCTTTAAGTCTTGTGACATCATGTTTGACCATTTTGTCTTCCTCGACATCTTCATAGTCAAAATACGTGTCCAAAGCTGTAATCCAATATAGAAGCTCTTCAACATCTAGGTTTCCCTCATATACGGGAATATCCATTTTTTCCCTAGCACCCATTCTTGCAATAGCCCTAATCAGTCGTTCATTTGCTGCATCTTCTATTGTAACTTCTTCTCCTTCATGTCCAACTTCATATTCACTTTTAGATTCACTGACATCTCCAACACCAGTTGTGCACCTCTGTTTTATTTCCACATCCACGAGTCTAGCGCGTATGTCATGTATATCTCTTTCCATGATTGGATTTGGCACCTGCCTACCCCTTTCTTCTGGAATTTCCCTCTCCTCTGGCAGATCGGGTGTTTTCCTGTCTCTTCTTCTCAGTGGCATGGCTAAAAATATTTCTTTTTCCTGCTACAGAAAGCAAAGAAAATCTTTCTGAGCTCTGATACCAGACTTGACGCAGACCTCCCAACCCGCAGGTCAGAAATCCGCACAGGATCTTTTCCTCCTCTGGCCCAAAGAGATCGACTAGCCCTTCTATTCCCCTTTCAGGAAATTTACACCCACAACAACCTTGAGGAATCTCCCCTTATACTTTGGGAGATCGGAATTCAGCATTTCACGAATCCTGTGCTCAAGCGTCCTATCCTTTCGACCCTGAATGGCCAAAAACAGCCAATACTTGACCATTCCCCTTTCACTTTTTGGCTTTCTCCTTATCAGGATTTCTGGAGTTGTGATGTCATGAAACTCTTCCCCTCGACTCCTAGAGTTCTGATTCCCGATTTGCCAAAATCCCAAAATCCCCCTTTGAGGAGATCACGGCTATGAACTCTTCCTTGATCCAACGGTCAGCGCGATTTCACATACCGGGAGTTCAATATGCAAAGTCTTGAGCTCTTGTCCTCTCCTATCTTCTGGCGTGACCAATGGCTAGGCTTAATGCTAGCTCCCATCGCAACTCGTGACTTTGCAAGTCGAAGGGTTGAGCCTCTGTGCTCCTTCGGTGCGAACCTCCGAGACTTGAAAGTCAGCGAGGGTTGACCTTCCCTTCATGCTTCTCACAACTCACCACTTCACGAGTTTCAACGTCGAGCCCCCGTGCTATTATCTCCTGAATTCCTGAGATGCGAGAAGTCAACAGAGTGTTTGACTCCTTCCTCTAGGCGACGCATGTCCGCCTATCTATCACACGGGCCCACCTTGTGGTCCTGCCACGTGTCCCTCGTGCCTATCTTCATCACTTCACGACTTCACTTCCAAAACGTTGCCTCCTTTGCATCCTGACACCCGAAGTGCTGAGATCCCGAACTCCTCGTTACTCCTTATCGCAACTCGCGACTTCGGGACTTTCGGGACAAAATTCTCGACCTCTTATCCTCCGAACTGTCGAAATGCTGAATTTCAACACGTTGTCAACAATAGTGGCCCCAAACAAATATTTTCACCCCTTTGGGACTTCGCACTTCGCGATTTCACGAATCTTACTACAAGGTTTTTGGTTCGTCAACCCACGAAACCCCGAAATGCCGAAATACTCGGATTTCTCACTGGTCCGGCCAACGACCCTTATCCACCTTGCAACTCTATGAGATCCTACGGCTCTCGGGACTTTGCGAATTCTCTTGGAGAATTCTGATCATCGAATTCCTTCTTGACAACTCCCACAAATTGAACAGGCTATCTCTTCGCTGGAACTTATCTACCTGCAAAGTAACTTTGCAGCGCCTCCCTTTGAACACTTCAAGGTACTAAACTTCTTGAAATTTCTTTGACAACTTCAAAGACTCTATTCCTTCTGATCTTTCTTGAAACTCCTCAAGTCCTCTAGGGATAACTCCTACGCGCACTCCTTGTGGCACTTCTTCAAATACGCTATAGTATTTGAACCTTTTCGACTCTGTGCAACTCTATGACAATAGTCCTTCAACAATCTCACTCAGGTTGTAACTCTGAGACTTCACTGGTCARCCAGATCTAATGGTCAGAGAACTTCGACGATCTAAGGTTTACGGTTTGCACGGCCCCTGTGCTTAACTTGCACTTCTGCAGAAAATGAGAGTAATTTTTATCTCTCCTGAGCTTTCAGAGATTAAATTCTGAATCCTTGTCAACGCACTCCTTATGGGCACTTCACTGGACTCCTTGCAGGAATCCTTGCTCAGATAGAGAAACAATTAAAACTCATTCCTTACTCTCTGTCTCTCTTTAGATTTCAGACATTCAACAAGAAATTATACATACATAGCATAAAAGAAAATGCATGACATAAAGAGTAAACAAGCATATATCAATCAGCATGTACAAACACAGAAAGCAATTGAACACCATGAGTCTGCACTAAAGATCTTTGTATTAATCCAGAACTTTTGTACATGGGTTTTTACTTTACACAGCTCTCTGCTTCTCTATTCAATTGATAATAATGTTACAAATGATACAATACAAGGGTGTCTATAGTCAGTTTTCCCTCCACTCCTAAAACTGTCTAATCTGCATTCAAACCTACCTACTTACATTAACTATGCATAAATGCCTCTACACCTTACAAATGAGAGTGGATCGCTCAAGATCTATTTACAATATACAAGTACGCCCTTTCTTAATTATTTCATTAATATCCACACATTATTTCAAAACATCTCAAAACACTTTTGCAATGTGTTGAAATGCGTTGGAGCTTGTCCCAACTGTCTTCTGCCTCTGTGCTTGCTTGTTGTTGGCAATGCTCCTACATCACCACTGGAAGGTAAATCATGGAGAGAAGCAATATGTATAAAAATGGAATACCATATTTTGATGGAAAAAACTACGCATTATGGAATGGAAGGATGAAAACATATGTATAAGCACAGGGATTCGATATTTGGCAGTCAGTAGTAGATGGATATAAAGTACCTATCGTTCTTCCAACAAATGAAAATGGAAAGAAACTCAATCTAAATAATTCGAAAGACAAAAATGTTATTATGAGTGGTTTGGGTGATTTTGTATATGTCAAAGTTATGCATTGCAACTCTGCAAAGGAGATTTGGGACACATTTCATAATGTTTATGAAGGAGAAACAAAATTCAAGGAAACAAATCTTCAAACTTACAAAGGTCAATTTTAACAACTAAAGATGAAGGAAGATGAAAATATTGCAGTCTATTTCTTATGAGTTGATGAAACAATGAATGCAATTAGAGGATTGGGAGAAGAAGTTGATGAATCTATAATTGTTCAAAAGGTGCTAATATCTCTCCCAATGAGATTTGATCATAAAATATCAGCACTAAAAGAAAGAACAGATCTGGATTCATTAAGCATGGGTGAGCTACATGGTATATTCACATCCTATGAAATGAGAGCCTAACATGAGAATCTAGTTACAAAAAAAGAAGCATTCAAAGCATCCAAGAAGTAAAAGAAAAAGGGAAAGAAAAATGCAAATTCAAATAGCAGCAGCAATGACATCTCAGAAGATGATGAAGAAGTAGAGAACTTCATCAGAAGATTGGAAAAGCGAATCAATGACAGATATAAAGGTAATCTTCCATCGATTTTTTTTAGTTGTGATGGTATTGGTCATTTTGCTAATAAATTTCCTCATAAGAAAAAGAAAAGAAATGAAAAAGATGATTAAAATAGAAAACAAATATACAAAGGAAAAAGAACGAAAAATAAAGTATTCAAGAAAATCTTCTGCACCAAAGAAGACAACTCCTCATCAAATGAAGATGAATTCAGTGAAAGTGAGACAAAAAGAGTTCTGTTCATGATAGTAGAATACTTTGATAAAAAAAGACACCAAAGAATAATATGAAGAGGTGGAAGTTGACTACAGAGAAGAATTATTGAGTGCCATAGATGTTATAAAGGGAAAAGAAGAAAAGGAAGTCACTAAAGGTAGAACTAAAAAGAAAAAAAGAAACATAAAATTCCAACTTTGAACAACTAGAGTAGATAGTCTCTAAATTAAAAATTGAAGTTGAAGAAGACAAAAGAATTAAAGAAGAACTCAAAGAATGGTTGGAAGAAAAAGACAAGATCATTGGAAGTTTGGAAGAAGATATTGTCACATTGAGAAAATAACCTCAAAATAAAAACATGCAGAATAGCTCTAAGGCTTTGGATAACATTATCAATAGTCATAGGCCACATCATGAAAAGTACCGGCTAGGATACAATCATACAGAAAAAGGATCAATATACAAAGCTATAGATCAAGAAATAAAATAAAGAAGCTAGGTAGAGACAATCAAATGATCTCCTAAGAAGGAAGAAGACAATAGGTTTTATCATAGAGATATTCCACCACCCAGAAGATTTAGATTTCAGAATTAGCAGCAGTCAGAATGAAAAGGATATAAAGAAGAAGATGATTTCAAAAGAGTAACTCCTTTTAGAAGATCTTCAACTCTTAGGTATCAAACAATTTTCTATGGTTATGTTATTCATGTAAAATTTTTGGACATAAAGTTGTAAATTGCAGATAAAATAAAAAAAAATGAAAGCAACAATGAAAGTCATGCAAAACCTGTTTATCCAAGAAGGCCTAGTGAAACACAAAGAAGAAGCTACAAAAAGTTTGAATCCTTGAGAACTTAAGTGGAATGATACAAGTGTAACAAATTTGGACACATGGGAAAATATTGTAGAATGCCAGTCCCTCCAAGAGAATCACAACAGAATAACAGCAGTTACAGACATGAACCTCAAAGAAAATGGATAAGAAATCAAAATAAGTATAACAATGAAGAATGTACACTCGCTTTACAATATCAACACAAGAAACATGGTTGGTATGTTGAAAGTGGTTGTTCAAATAACATGAAAGGTGATATAGACATGTTTCTAACCCTGAGATAGGAAAGAGATGGCTTAGTCTCTTTTGGAAATGAAAACTTAGCCAAAATCATTGGAAGGGGTACAGTCAAGATTGGAAGTAAAGATTCCAAGGTAGAAAATGTTCTACTAGTGGAATACATGAAACATAATGTTTTGAGTGTTAGTCAAATGTGTGATCAAGGGAACAAAATTGTGTTTGATTCTCAGAAATGTGAAATAAGAAAAGCAGGTTCAGGAAGAGTGGTGGCGACAACTATGAGAACTTCAAGAAACATATATGTGCTAAGTAAAATTGGAAAAGAAATTGTTGTTTAGTAAAGGAAGATGAATTTTGGTTATGGCATAGATGAATGGGTCACATAAATTTAGATAATCTTATCAAAGTTATCAGAAAGGAAGCAGTCAAAGAAATTCCCCAGATCATGAAGCCAACAAGTACATTATGAAAGCATTGTCAACAAGGAAAGAAAACAAAGACAAAGTTTAAATCAAAGGAATACTCCACAACAAAACCACTGGAAAATGTGCATATCGATCTAGTTGGACCAACTAGAACAAAGGTTTTGAAAGGTGAGAAATATTTTATGCTATTAATTGATTATTATACAAGAATGATTGTAGTTGTTTTTCTTAGGAAGAAGTCAGAGGCATTTGAGAACTTCAAAATATACAAGGAAATCGTTGAAAATGAAACATATCTGAAAATCAAATATTTGAAATTGGACAATGGAGGAGAGTTTACTTCTAAGGCATTTATGGACTTATGTAGTAAACATGTGATAAAGAGGCAATTCTCTTTCGCCAGGACACCACAACAAAATGAAGGTGTCGGAAGGAAGAATAAGATAGTGGAAGAAATGGTGCTTACTATGTTAATGGATTCCAAGTTGACATATATATTTTGGGTACAAGTAGTGCATACAACAGTTCACATTCAAAATAGAGTATTTCTTAGAAACAACGGTGATAAAAATATGTATGAACTATGGAAAGGAAGACTGGCCAATGCGAAGCACTTCAGAGTTTTTGGAAGAAAATGTTATATTAAAAGGGAAGATGGAAAGATGGGAAAGTTTGATTCTCGTTTTGACAAAGGCGTACTTGTTGGGTACTCAAGCACAAGGAAAACATACAAATGCTTCATCCTAAGACTCAACAAAATAGTTGAAAGCATCAGTGTCACAATTGATGAGACAGGTGGATGAAGGATAAAAGAAGAAGACAAGGATTATTTGGAATAGGTTCAAGAATAAGAAGTAGTAGAAGAGAAAGATGAGGAAGAATAGTTAGAAGAATCAGAGAAAGAACAACAAGATATTCGAGTGCCTTCAAAGACACCTAGCAGACAAGTACAAAAGAATCATCCAACAGATCATATCATTGGAAATAAATATGCATGATTTGAAACTAGAAGAAGAATTAGTTCACCGGAACAACAACACCTAGCACTATTGTCAACAGTTGAGCTAAGCAGTTTTGAAGAAGTCGGCGGGGATGAATTCTAGATTAAAGACATGAATGAAGAATTAGATCAGATAGAGAAAAATGACACTTGCAAACTGGTTCCAAGGCCAAAGAAAAAGAATGTGATCAATACAAAGTGGGTCTTTAAAAACAAATTGAATGAAGGTGGACATGTTACCGGGAATAAAGAAAGATTGGTAAGTAAAGGATATGCTCGGGCTGAAGGTATCAACTTTGAAGAGACATTTTCCCCAGTTGCCATAATGGAAGAAATCAGATTGATACTAGATTATGCATGCTCCAAGAATATTAAAATGTATCAGATGGACGTGAAATCAACCTTCCTTAATGGGGAACTATAAGAAGAAGTCTACATTGAGAAACCAGAAGGATTTCAGTTGTCAAAGAATGAAAATTATGTTTGCAGGTTCAATAATGTCTTGTATGGTCTCAAACAGGACCCTAGAGCATGGTATTACAGACTGGACAGGTACTTACAACATCAAGGGTTCAAAAAAAGAAATGCATACAACAACCTCTACATCAAGGTAAATCAAGATAGTATTTTTATTATTGAAGTTTATGTTGACGATATTATCTTTGGTAATGATGATGATAGGATGAACCAAAAATTTTCTAAGAATATGTAGAATGAGTTCGAGATGTTATTACTTGGAAAATTATCATTCCTCTTTGGTCTTGATCTGAATTTATGCAGGAATGAAACAGAATATACAAATAACCATGAATACAAAGATGCAATGGAAATAATACTCCATTTCATTAATATCAAAGAACTGAAATTTGTTTACAGACATAATAGAAATAAACTAGCTAGGGCGTTGGTAGTTTATCTCTAAGAAGAGATGTGGTCGATACATGACTCTGAACTTCATGTTACAATGAGGCTCGAAGGCCTAATATTATTGAGAAACAATGGAAACCCTACACATCTGAAAACCTAACCCTAGGAGATGAAACGCCGGAATATGGGCCTCGTCGGGGTAAATTGGTACATCAATTTCTCGAGGTAATGACTTTGGCATACTATCTCTATTTGACACATATGATACATCGTTAAAATGATCTACCCGAAAAATACAACTACTAACAGTGAATATCATGGTCCAGAATGGACTAATATTCGTCGGAGATTGATGCCCAAAAAACGTCGTTTAGGGCCTCAAAACAGCTCTGGAAGTTCAGGACCCGAAAAACTGCCAAAAATAGTAAATTGTGCTACAGTAAAGGAAAATGAAAAAATGAAAGAAACAATGGTGGGGTTCCAAGTGAAATAAGTGGGTGGCCACCAATATCTACCAAGATCATTCCTCCCCCCTTAGGAAGCAATGGTCCCCATTGTATTGAGTTCCTCCATGAGATGAGGAAACTTCTGTTGAACTTGGTCCCTAGTGAGACACTTTCCCTAGTGAAGGAGTTGGCCTGCTTTGACAACTCGATATAGTTGGATCCTCTGTTGGCAGGTGTTATTGATCTGTGTGTCCATAATCTGATCAGTTGTGGCTTGTTCCATGCAGCCTGGGTTTAACTCTGTTGGTGTGAGTTGTTATGCCATGTCGGATGTGTCCAGTAGAGGTGGAAAGTAAGGTCGAAGGTGGTCCACATTGAACACTGGGTGAAAACCAAGGAATGGTGGGATATTGAGCTCGAAGGCATTGTCCCCTACAACCTTGGTGATGGTGTATGGCCCATATCAGATAGGGTGAAGCTTGCGGTGGGGTCCAACGAGGCACTTATTCTACAAATGTAGTCACACTTTGTTGCCCACTTGGAAGTTTTGTTGCACTCAATGTTGATCATGTCGCTGCTTGTACTTAGCATTGGATCTATCCAATATTTCATGAACCTATTGGTGAATGTGATAAATGCGCTCAATCAAGATGTTCACCTTAGCAGCTTCAGACTGGACATGAGTCGAATTAGCCTAAGTAGCTACAAATGGTATGGCTACGTCAATGGAACATAGTGGCTGGAATCCCAAACCCACTTGAAAGGGGCTATGGTCGGTTGAGATGTGGAGGGCCCGGTTATCGCTATGTTGTACATAAGGGAGGATCTCATCCCATCTGCATGGATGATTTGAGTTGTACATGCACAAAATGTGTACGATCATCCTGTTGATGACCTCTGTCTGGCCATCAATTTGGGCATGGAAAGCTATGGACTTGGCGAACTTGGTGTCTAGCATTGACCAAAGGAAGGACCAAAATGTACTGAGGAACCTATTGTCCTGATCTAAGATGATAAACTGTGGGATCCCAAAGTGTACCCACACGTGTTCAAAGAAGAGTTTAACAGTGGCTTATGTGTGATATTCTTCTTACAGTCCACCATAATGTCCATCTTCGAGAATTTGTCGACGACCACAAAAAACACAGTCATTTCCATGCTTAGTATAAGGAAGAACTGACATGTAATCCATGGAGATGGATTCCCAAGGTCGACTAGGGGTAGGAAGTGGATTTTAGAGGCCTTGATTCTTGATGGTCGATTTGGCAATGGCGCGGACAGTGTAGGATCTGATGTACTTCTCGACATCCTGTCGAAGGTTTGGCCAATGGAAATACTTTTGCAGTACTGCCACTGTTTTATCAACCCCGAAATACCCAATGACCCGACTATAGTGCACTTCCGAAATAATCTTGGCACGCTTGCTTGAAGGAACATAAAGATGTCCCAGGTTAAATAGTAGTGCATCCTGGAGGTGAAAATTTGGAACTCCGTTACCCTCCAAGAGCGTCTTGTATGTGTGGCTGAAATATGGATCTCTCTTGTAGAGAAGCATCCAATCATAATTCTCATGCCCACAATATTTGATCACGGTGGTTATTGCCACGATTGGTGGTCGACTGAGGCAGTCTGCAACATTATTGGTGTTGCCCTTCTTGTACTTGATGTTCAAATGAAACTGTTGCAGATATGTGGTTCACTTCTGATGGCAATCGTTTTGCAAATTCCCTTGTGTTTGTATGAACTACAAGGGTTGGTGGTCTGTGTGGAAGATCATTTCCTTCCCCAAAATGTAATGCTTCCATTTTCCTCAAGCCTGCACAATGGAATACATTTATTTTACACAAGTGGGATACTTTCGGACTGTGTCAGATAGTGTCGCACTATGATATGCCACTGGATGCTCCTATTGAGTGAGAACTATCCCAATAGCATAGTCAGAGGCATCTGTCTCGATCTCAAATGATTATTACAAGTCTGCTAATGTGAGAACTGGGGCACAACAGAGGTGATGTTTCAATTCTAAGAATTCCTTCTATTGATATTCTGACCAAAAGAATTTTTATTTCGCTCCTCCCTTGGTGACTTGACTCAAGGGCCAAGTGATATGAAAGAATCCCAACACCAACCTGTGGTAGAAATTAGCAAGACATAGAAAGATGTAAATCTCTGTTAGAGTGGTCAGGGCTGGCCAATCCTAGATGACTTGTGTTAGCGTCAGAAGTCACTCCTGGATTATAGTAGGAGCAGAGCCCGATGTCCATCAGTTTATGTCACGATTTGTTTATAAAAAGGGTGATCGAATGGAAGTTAACTCAAAACAATATTGTTCTAACTCTGAAACTAGGCCAGGCATGCATGGGCAAGTGAGGTCTCAGATAAACTTCAGACAGTGAGTTGTAGTAAGGGTGAATAGGGGGAAGACTTGTATAAGAGAAATGCAAACTTCTATCGTAAACATCAGGTTTCTAACAAACTGTAGGAGAAAAAATCTAAACGCAAGATCTTCTTACATTCAAAAACAGAAAACTGGAGAATACAACAATGCAACAATAAATCCTTTATCGTAACATAATTGCAATAATTCATGTGAATCAGTCAATCATGAACTCCCTCGGTATGAGATGAAAACTAGATGGGAAAAGAAAATTATCTGTCATTAAACAAGAAATATTACATACAGATGCATAACCAAAGAACTAGAGTGTCTATTAAAACTTTACAATCAAGAGCTTCGCTCTACCATCGATCCCTTGAAAAATATCAAAACTAAGTATATATACTCCTAAACATTTGCCCAATAGTGGCCTCCTAGAATTTCGGGATGAGGTGTCTCTTCAATCAAATCTAGCCTACACTCCTCTGTCATACGCCACCTTAATTTTGCATGGATCATGCTAGGGGGTAACTGAGCCCTTAAATGTTGAATTAGTGTGCACAGGATTCCCTGGTGAGTCGAGGAATCGGCATGGATTCTGTGGAAAAAACCAGTACAAAGGACCATCTCAGGCAATCTTCCCGCCAGGACATCCATACCTTGCAATTAACGAGTGAGGTGAGGTTTCAACCAGCCCCTCTCTTCTTCATTTACTCCGAGCAGGTATCAGGGTTGAGATCAAGTTGAACTAGCACCTGGAGAACACGGTGATCCCTTCTGCAACTATACCCAGTGCTTCAACCCTTTTTGCAGCTCTTTCTATCGCCTCCAAGCGACTACGGCCTATGACCTTATGCCTATATTTAAAGGTGCTTTCGGTGTTTCAGGGTTCGTGGATATAAAGGAGCAGATCCTTTCTCTTCAAATTTGTGATGGGAGAAATTCTGAGAGGGCCTAATGGGTGCCACGCGCCCCTCTCTGATCTGATCGTCCTAAACTAATTCGGTAATACTGTGGGCCCGGGTTCGGGACATCTTCGGTGCTTCGCATCTCGGGGATATGAAAGAGCTGCTCCTTGTGCTTCGAAATCGCGATGGGCGAAAAGGCAAAGAGCCTAATCACGCACCACGTGTCCCTCCGGGATGAATGGCTAATATCGCTCTCGGCTCTTTGGGACCCATCTTGCCAAATGATAAACCTTAGCGCCCCTCCTCCAAGCCTACTCCTTTGTGACCATGCACCAAAACCATGGCCCGACTCTGGGTGCTTACGGTGCTTCGAGGTTTGGGGTTTCGAGATGTGAGATGATGAGGAACTTTTACCCTTCGAACTCCTAAATGTCGATATGCCGATGTGACTAGATCTTGCACCATGCGTCACTGGATCGAACGGTCCAGATTTGCCTTGGAATAATGGTGCTATCTCTTGTGATAAATCTCAGGCAACTTGGTAGCCCCGAAAACCTGATGATCGTCGATTTGCTCTATATATGAATCTTTGTCGTTGAAATCAGACTGCTCGCTCACCTGCTTGCATTTTCCACCCGAAATGGAATTTTTGTGCGCTTCTTTATTGCACACATGGTTGTGACCTTGGACTAGAACGCATTTGATGGGTTTTGAAAACCCACTTCTTCGCATTCTACATCAAGGGTCTGAAATCGGGGAAAAACACCCCACTTGCAAGAATTGGTGTAACATTAGACTCCATGGGGGATAGAGTCGTCCCTGTGATGCTCTAAGAACTCATTTTGCTGTCCCAATGCCTGGCTATTGGGCTATGGAGTCAAGCTAAAAAAAAAACTGCTGCTGAAAATATAGGCCGAAAAGTAAAAACAAAACAAAACAAGATACATGCTCAAAAGAGCTTATTTATGTACAGTCCTAAACTATCAGAATCCTTTACATGGGGCTAGGTGAAAGAAAACTTCCACCATATCCATTCAAGCAACTTCCAGAACAGAAGCTCCTTCATTCTTTCGATGATGGATAATAGACGATGTAACCAGGACATCAGAATGGTTACTTCCTTTAATTCATCTTCAAGGGCTACCATGAATATGAAGGTGAGCGGCTCCAAGGCATAAAGGAGATTCCACTCCATGTATTTGTTGACAGGGTCATAGAATGAGTGGTCAATTCCATAAAATTGGCGATAGGCAGACTCCTCTACTACACAGTCGTTCACATGTTGTTGAATACCACTGATAAGCACAGGTGGGTGGACAACTGATGTAGGCTCATTGCTCTCAGGTGATGGCTGCTTGCTGACTGGCTCTGGACATAAAATATGCTGCTCCTCTGGTTCTTTCTCCTCTTCTGGTTGGCTCTCCCCCGGGTCAGATTCGTATCCATCATACACAGGGACCATGGGATGGCTCTGCTTGTTGTCATGTCGGTCAGTGTCTTCATAGTGATCAAATGTAGCATAAGCTTGTTGCTCATCATCACTATAATATTCATCAAAAAGGGGTTGACCTTCATTTCTATGTTCCTCCTCCAGCATAGTGATCCCTTCAAAAATATTCATTTCAGGGACAATGGTATCTGCTACCTCTGGCTGTTCACATGTAATTTTTTTCTCTTTAATCCCAGGTAAAAATATATCATGAGAAACCCCTTGAAGGAAAAGAGAAAAATCCTCCTCCACAACCATCTCTTTTTTAAAAACGGGGAGGTCTTCGTCATTGTAAACAGGGCTGCTAAGAACATCTACTTCAACCCGATACCCAAGTGAGCCATCTACTATAGACCACATCTGCTCTATAAACTCATAAATTTCACAAGAGGCATGTTGATCTTTATGAACATCTAAAAGAAAAGATGCAGTTGATGTGATGTCAGATGCTTCCATTCTAGGGATAATACAATTAATATCATTTAACACCTCTATATTTTCACAACCAATGCTTTCCTCTACAGTAAAAGCTTCATCACAAACATGGTCTACAGGGCCAGCAGAGGCTTCATGAAGCAAAGAAAACTCCTCACAGTAGTTTTCATACAAATAATCAGCTGGATAGTAATCTTTACAAAATGAATTGAAAGTTGTATGAAAATCTTCCAAAGAATGGATACTTGCAGTGGGAAGAGATCGACACCAATCAAGAGCAACTCCCTTTAATGAATACATGAAGAGATTAATTTGGACATCTCCATGCATGATACTAAGTCAATGAATAACCTCATGAAATTCCAGTAAATGCTCAGCTGGTACCTCTGAACTCTTTGCATGAAATTGAGGGAGGAAAACTTCCCATTCATCTCTATCTGGAAGTGCATTAGGAAAACCAACTATCTGGGAAAAGTCACAGAAAGAGAACCTTTGAGCTAAGATTTTCTCCATATGGAACCAGTGGAGTCGCCAATCGATCCTCAAATCATGGAGTCACCAGGTGAAAGGTTCACAGCTCTGAATATGTCTAGTCCTTGTTCACCATCAAAGGCCAGATATTACGTTGTTGTTACCCCGGGAAGCTTCTCAGGCTAACAAAGAAGCTGCTAAAACCTTCTTGAGAAAGCTCCTCTGGGTCAGCTTTCAGGTGTGCTAAAGTAGCCACAACTAAAACAGTGTTGTGGAAACCTTGGAGTTTCCACAGTGGAGTTGTCAGGTGCACAGTAGAAATCTAAATAATTCTGATATCTAATGCACCTTCAAAATCAGTTGATCGTTGTCATTCAATCCCAGGGAAAATATTCAACTTCATCCTTGGCAACAGTGCCATAAATGTTAGCATCATAAGTCACTCCTGGATTGCAGTAGGAGCAGGGCCCGACACCCATCAGTTTATGTCATGATTTGTTTATAAAAGGGGTGATCGAATGGAAGTTAACTCAAAACAATATTGTTCTAACTTCGAAACTAGGCCAGGCATGCATGGGCATGTGAGGTCTTAGATAAACTTTAGACAGTGAGTTGTAGTAAGGGTGAATAGGGGGAAGACTTGTATAAGAGAAATGTAAAGGTCTGTCGTAAACATCAGGTTTTTAACAGACTGTAGGAGAAAACATCTAAATGCAAGATCTTCTTACATTCAAACACAGAAAACCAGAGAATACAACAATGCAACAATAAATCCTTTATCGTAACATAATTGCAATAATTCATGTGAATTAGTCAATCATGAACTCCCTCAGTATGAGATGAAAACTAGCTGGGGAAAGAAAATTGTCTTTCATTAAACAAGAAATCTTACATACAAATGCATAACCAGAGAACTAGAGTGTCTATTAAAACTTTACAATCGGGATCTTCGCTCTACGACCGATCCCTCAAAAAATATCAAAACTAAGTATATATACTCCTAAACATTTTCCCAACAGAGGCCTCCTAGACTTTCAGGATGAGGCGTCTCTTCAATCAAATCTGGCCTACACTCCTCTGTCATACACCACCCTAATTCTGTATGGATCATGCCAGGGGGTAACTGAGCCCTTAAATGTTGAATTAGCGTGCGTGGGCTTCCCTAGTGAGTCGAGGACTTGGCATGGATTCTGTGGAAAGAACCAGTACAGAGGACCATCTCGAGCAAACTTCCCGCCGGGACATCCATACCTTGCAATTAACAAGTGAGGTGAGGTTTCAACCACCCCCTCTCTTCTTCATTTACTCTGAGAAAGTATCAGGGTTGATATCAAGTTGAATTGGCACATGGAGAACACGGTGATCCCTTCTATAGCTATACCCGATGCTTCGGCCCTTTGTACAGCTCTTTCTATTGCCTCCAAGTGACTACGGGTTGTGACCTTGTGCCTATCTTCAAAGGTGCTTTTGGGGATTCAGGGTTCATGGATAGGAAGGAGAAAATCCTTTCTCTTCAAAGTTGCGATGGGAAAAATGCCGAGAGGACCTAATGGGTGCCACGCGCCCCTCTCTGATCTAATGGTCTTGAACTAATTTGGTAATACTGTGGGCCCGGGTCTAGGATGTCTTCGGCGCTTCACGTCTCGGGGATATGAAAGAGCTACTCCTTGTGCTTTGAAGTCGCGATGGGTGAAAAGGCAAAGAGCCTAATCGCGCACCATGTGTCCCTCCAGGATGAACGGATAAGATCACTCTTGGCTCTTTGGGACCCGTCTTTCCAAATGGTAAACCTTAGCACCCCTCCTCCAGGCTTGCTCCTTTGTGACCAGGCACCAAGACCATGGGCCCGACTCTGGGTGCTTCCAACACTTTGGGGTTTGGGGTTTCGAGATGTGATATGACGAGGAACTTTTAACCTTCGAACTCCTGAATGTCAATATGCCGACATGACTAGATCTTGTGCCATGCGTCACTGGATCGGACGACCCAGATTTTCCTTGGAATAAGGGTGTTATCTCTTGTGATAAATCTTGGGCAACTTGGTAGCCCCGAAAACCCGATGACCGTCGATTTTCTCTATAGATGGATCTTTGCTGCTGAAATCAAACTGCTCGCTCACCTGCTTGCATTTTCCACCCAAAATGGACTTTTTGTGTGTTGCTTTATTGTGCTCATGGCTGTGACCTTGGACTAGAATGCATTTGATGGGTTTTGAAACCCCACTTCTTTGCATTCTACATCAAGGGTCTGAAATCGAGGAAAAAACACCCCACTTGCAAGAATTGGTGCTAACATTAGGCTCCATGAGGGATAGAGTCGTCCCTGTGATGCTCTAAGAACTCGTTTTGCAGTCCCAGTGCCTAGCTGTTGGGCTATGGAGTCAAGCTCAAAAAAAAACCCCTGCTGAAAATACAAGCCGAAAAGTAAAAACAAAAAAAAACATGATACATGCTCAAAAGAGCTTATTTATGTACAGTCCTAAACTATCAGAATCCTTTACATGGGGCTAGGTGAAAGCAAACTTCCCCCATAGCCATTCAAGCAACTTTCAGAATAGAAGCTCCTTCATTCTGTCGATGATGGATAACAAACGATGTAACCAGGACATCAGAATGGTTACTTCCTTTAATTCATCTTCAAGGGCTACCGTGAAGATGAAGGTGAGTGGCTCCAAGGCATAAAGGAGATGCCACTCCATGTATTTGTTGACAGGGTCATAGAATGAGTGGCCAATTCCAGAAAATTAGCGATCGACAGCCTCCTCTACTACACAGTTGTTCACATGTGGTTGAATACCACTGATAAGAACAGTGGGTGGACAACTGACATAGGCTCACTGCTCTCAGGCAGTGGCTACTCGCTAATTGGCTCTGGACAGAAAATATGTTGCTCCTCTGGTTCTTTCTCCTCTTCTGGTTGGCTCTCCCCCGGGTTAGATTTGTATCCATCATACACAGGGACCATGAGATGGCTCTGCTTGCTGTCATGTCGGTCAGTATCTTCATAGTGATCAAATGTAGGGTAAGCTTGTTGCTCATCATCTGTTAAGGTCCTAACCCACACATAGGTAGATCAATGTATTCGGATGTAATAAAGGTCAATATTAATAAGACCTTTCAATAAAATAGAATAAGGCGGATGTAAGAAGACCT
>JZKD02S1672968.1:1063310-1078033 GCA_000966675.3 Picea glauca | reverse complement strand
AGGCCTGTGAACATTGCTATATGATTCAAGTGCTATTTCTGTTGCTATTTCGTATATCATTTCTGTGTATTGTGAAGATTATGCTGGATATTTTACTATTATTCTGTTATTTCTAGCTTTTCGTCTTTGTTCTGCATATTTTATATATCTGGTATCCTGCATCATCACTATAATATTCATCAAAAAGGTGCTGACCTTCATTTCTATGTTCCTCCTCCAACATAGTGATCCTGTCAAAAATATCCATTTCAAGGACAGTGGTATCTACTGCCTCTGGCTGTTCATACGTAATTTTTTTCTCTTTAATCCCAGGTAAAAATATATCGTGAGAAACCCCTTGAAGGAAAAGAGAAAAATCATCCTCCACAACCATCTCTTTTTTAAAAATGGGGAGGTCTTCGTCATTGTAAATAGGGCTGCTAGGAACATCTACTTCAACCCGATACCCAAGTGAGCCATCTACTATAGACCACATCTGCTCTATAAACTCATAAATTTCACAAGAGGCATGTTGATATTTATGAACATCTAAAAGAAAAGATGCAGTTGATGTGATGTCAGATGCTTTCGTTCTAGGGCTAACACAATTAATATCATTCAACACCTCTATATTTTCACAACCAATGCTTTCCTCTACAGTAAAAGCTTCATCAAAAACATGGTCTACAGGGCCAGCAGAGGCTTCATGAAGCAAACAAAACTCCTCACAATAGTTTTCATACAAATAATCAGCTGGATAGTAATCTTTACAAAATGAATTGAAAGTTGTATGAAAATCTTCCAAAGAACGGATACTTGCAGTGGGAAGAGATCGACACCAATCAAGAGCATCTCCCTTTAATGAATACATGAAGAGATTAAATTGGACATCTCCATGCATGATATTAAGTTGATGAATAACCTCATGAAATTCCAGTAAATGCTCAGCTGGTACCTCCGAACTCTTTGCGTGAAATTGAGGGAGGAAAACTTCCCATTCATCTCTATCTGGAAGTGCATTAGGAAAACCAACTATCTGGGAAAAGTCACAGAAAGAGAACCTTTGAGCTAAGATTTTCTCCATATGGAACCAGTGGAGTCGCCAATCGATCCTCGAATCATGGAGTTGCCAGGTGAAAGGTTCATAGCTCTGAATATGTCTGGTCCTTGTTCACCATCAAAGGCTAGATCTTATGTTGTTGTTACCCCAGGAAGCTTCTCAGGCTAAGAAAGAAGCTGCTAAAACCTCATGAATAACCTCATTAAATTCCATTAAATGCTCAGCTCGTACCTCCGAACTCTTTGTGTGAAATTGAGGGAGGAAATCTTCCCATTCATCTCTATCTAGAAGTGCATTAGGAAAACCAACTATCTGGGAAAAGTCACAGAAAGCAAACCTTTGAGCTAAGATTTTCTCCATATGGAACCAATGGAGTCGCCAATCAATCCTCGAATCATGGAGCCACCAGGTGAAAGGTTCACAACTCTGAATATGCCTGGTCCTTGTTCACCATCAAAGGCCAGATCTTACGTTGTTGTTACCCTAGGAAGTTTCTTAGGCTGAGAAAGAAACTGATGAAACCTTCTCAAGAAATATCCTCTGGGTCAACTTTCAGGTGTGCTAAAGTAGCCACAACTAAAACAGTGCTGTGGAAACCTTGGAGTCACCACAGTGGAGTCGCCAGGTGCACAGTAGCAATCTCAATAATTCTAATATATGATGCACCTTCAGAATCAGTTGATCATTGTCGTTCAATCCCAGGGAAAATATTCAACTTCATCCCCGGCAATGGTGCCAGAAATGTTAGCGTCAGAAGTCACTCTTGGATTGCAGCAGGAGCAGAGCCCGACGCCCATCAGTTTATGTCACGATTTTTTTATAAAAGATGTGATCGAATGGAAGTTAACTCAAAACAATATTGTTCTAACTCTGAAACTAGGCCAGGCATGAATGGGAAAGTGAGGTCTTAGATAAAATTCAAACAGTGAGTTGTAGTAAGGGTGAATAGGGGGAAGACTTGTATAAGAGAAATGCAAAGGTCTGTCGTAAACATCAGGTTTCTAACAGACGGTAGGAGAAAACATCTAAACGCAATATCTTCTTACATTCAAACACAGAAAACCGGAGAATACAACAATGCAACAATAAATCCTTTATCGTAACATAATTGTAATAATTCATGTGAATCAGTCAATCATGAACTCCCTCAGTATGAGATGAAAACTAGATGGGGAAAGAAAATTGTCTGTCATTAAACAAGAAATCTTACATACAGATGCATAACCAGAGAACTAGAGTGTCTATTAAAACTTTACAATCGGGAGCTTCGCTCTACCATTGATCCCTCGAAAAGTATCAAAACTAAGTATATATACTCCTAAACATTTGCCCAATAGAGGCCTCCTAGACTTTTGGGATGAGGCGTCTCTTCAATCAAATTTGGCCTGCACTCCTTTTTCATATGCCACATTAATTCTACATGGATCATGTCAGGAGGTAATTGAGCCCTTAAATGCTAAATTAGCATGTGAAGGCTTCCCTGGTGAGTCGAGGACTTGTCATGGCTTCTATGGAAAGAAACAGTACAAAGGACCATCTCAGACAGACTTCCCACCGGGACATCCATACCTTGCAATTAACGAGTGAGGTGAGGTTTCAACCACCCCCTCTCTTCTTCATTTACTCCGAGCAGGTATCAGGGTTGAGATCAAGTTGAACTGGCACCTGGAGAACATGGTGATCCCTTCTGCAGCTATACCCAGTGCTTCGGCCCTTTGCATATCTCTTTCTATCACCTCCAAGTGACTACGGGCTGTGACCTTCTGCCTATCTTCAAAGGTGCTTTTGGAGTTTCGGGGTTCGTGGATAGGAAGGAGCAGATCCTTTCTCTTCAAAGTTGCTATGGGAGAAATGTCGAGAGGGCCTAATGGGTGCCACGCGCCCCTGTTTGATCTAATGGTCCTGAACTAATTCGGTAATACTATGGGCCCGGATCCGGGACATCTTCGGTGCTTCGCATCTCGGGGATATGAAAGAGTTGCTCCTTGTGCTTCGAAGTCACGATGGACGAAAAGGAAAAGAGCCTAATCGCGCACCACGTGTCCATCCGGGATGAACAGCTAAGATCTCTCTCAGCTCTTCAGGACTTGTCTTGCCAAATGATAAACCTTATTGCCCCTCCTCTAGGCCTGCTCCTTTGTGACCAGGCGCCAAAACCATGGGCCTGACTCTGGGTGCTTTCGACGCTTCGGGGTTCGGGGTTTCGAGATGTGAGATGACAAGGAACTTTTACCCTTCGAACTCCTGAATGTCAATATGCCAACGTGATTAGATCTTGCACCATGCGTCACTGGATCGGATGGCCCAGATTTGCCTTGGAATAAGGGTGTTATCTCTTGTGATAAATCTCGGGCAACTTGGTAGCCCCGAAAACCCAATGACCGTCGATTTTCTCTATAGATGGATCTTTGCTGCTGAAATCAGACTACTCGCTCAACTGCTTGCATTTTCCACCCGAAATGGAATTTTTGTGCGTTGCTTTATTGCACTCATGGCTGTGACCTTGGACTAGAATGCATTTGATGGGTTTTGAAACCCCACTTCTTCGCATTCTACATCAAGGGTCTGAAATCGGGGAAAAACACCCCGCTTGCAAGAATTGGTGCTAACAACTTGGATCTTGGTTGGATCCACATGCACCCCACTCTCATCAATAATGTATCCTATATAATGAACCCGGTTCATGCCAAAAGTGCACTTCTCCAAATTGGCACACAACTTGGGTTTCCGCAGTTTTTGGAGGACTTGTCGGATGTGGCGGAGGTGCTCTTCCCAAGTTTGGTTGAAGATCAGGATGTCATCCAAGTACACTACTACAAATGAGTTGGTGAATGGTCGTAAGATGTCATCCATTAGCCTCATGAAGGTTTCAAAAGCATTCGTTAACCCAAAAGGCATGACTAACCATTCGAAAAGGACCTCCTTGGATTTGAAGGCAGTATTCCACACATTGGACGGTTCAATTGGTACCTGGTGATACCCAGACTTCAAGTTGATTTTGCTGAAATATTTCACCCCTTTGAGTTGGTCTAGAAGGTCATCAATCCATGGGATCGGGTAACTATTCTGGACAATGATCTTGTTCAACGCTCGATAGTCAATATAGAGTCTCTGAGTCCCATCTTTCTTCTGCACCAACACGATCAGGCTCCCACAAGGCGATGAACTTGGACGGATGTGACCTTTCTATAGAAACTCCTAAATCTACTTCTTGATTTCATCGTTCTCCATAACAGAGTGTCGATAGATTGGTCCATTGGGAAATGACGCACCTGGGGTCAGATCGATGGGGTTCTTGACCTGACAATGAAGAGGCACCCATGCGGGTGAGGTGAAGATGTCCCAGTACTCCACCACGACCTTGTCCATTTTTTTTTGTACTCATGCGGAGGAGCCCTGTCTAGAGGTCATGGCCACAATATTCTTACTTCCCTGAGGGCGTATCACCAGAAAAAAAAATTTCCCAGTTTTGGAAATGATCTTAATTCATTGTTTTGAAGTAACCAAAGAGATAACGGCATGCGGTGGTACCTATGGTATCCTGTACAACTTATTTCCCAAGGTAATAATAACAGCACAAGGTCGGGATTAATACACAACATGTCTCTTCCACAAGTATGGTTGGCCTAATAATACATCACAAACATCAAGAGGAGCAATGTCACATAATACCTCATCGGTGAAGGGCTTGATGTTGTAGGTAAGACGACATTGTTGGCTGACGTGGATATCTTGTCCTTGGTGAAGCCACCCGATGATGTACGACTGTGGGTGTGCTATGGTAGGAAAGCCCAACTGCTTCATGACCTCTATTGAAATGAGGTTCTTTTGGCTCCCACTATCGACAATGAACTGTAGTGGGGAACCCTTTACCCACATCTGGGAGTGTAAGAGATTATCCTCCTCCTCTTGATCTTTTGGTTCTTCCTTTTGGATATTCATGGTGGCAATGGTGGCATTGGGATCTGCATCGATAATCTTCTTCACTCTATCATTCCCCTTCTCGATTTCTAATTCATTGTCAGAGCATGCATCTGATTCAGAAGCCCTCATCTCAGCCACCAGTGACTGTTTGGCCTGACACTCACTTGTGTTGTGAGTGGAGCTCTTATAGAACTCACACCACTTTCCCGTGTCCTTCTTTGGCTTCGCGGTGTTGTTCTTTTCTTGCAGATTTGGCAGTTCGTCTTGAGCTTCCATGCCTTGGATTTACCCTTTGTTCTATGGTTTGGGGGCACCTTTCGCTTGCTTTTTATTTGCAGATCCAAAGTCTCGCTTCTTCTGTTTGAATTTATGCTCAATCTTGGAAGCATACCGGTATACCGTACCAAGTGAGGAGATGTCGAGGAACTCCATTTCCTCTTAAATTTATATTTGTAGACAACTGTGGTACTTCAGCACCAAATTTTTCTCTGAATCTTTGATACCCAACTTTATGCGCAGGGTATGGAATAGATTCGTTAGCTTATGCACATATTGATCCCTTTGTTGTTGCAGCGTAGTCCATTGTATGTACTTGTCCCCATAGATCCCCATAGGATAATATTGTTCCTTGATGGCGTCTCGGAAATAATTCCAGGTGGGTATGGCCGAGAACAAAGAGGGTTCCTCCTCATCCTTTTTCTCATAGTAGTTTTCCCACCAGTCCTTGACATGGGGGGCAGCTTTTAGCAATGAAAAAATAATTTTCTCCTGGTCGAAAAATTCATGAACTAAGAAATATCCTTCTAATAGATTCAACCATCTATCTACAATGTCTACATCTATTTGGCCATCAAATATGGGAATGTCAAAGTTTATGTGTACCTTAAAAGGGGTTGCGCCTCCAGAGTGGCTGTTGGATGCAGATGCGCCGCCAGTGGGCAATCGTTGAAGGATCTGGGCGAAGTTATCCATCATTGCATTCCTTTGTTTTTCAAGGGCCTCCTTGAGAAATATTTTGATAGGATCTCCAACTCCCTCGTCTTTCTTTTCATCCCCCATGGGGGGTCTTCAGGATTTGCGAGGCTGATCTTGCAAAGGTTCAACCAGATCGAGCCCTAACTCCTTATACCTCAACCTCGTTGGGAACATGCAATGAAGGATCGAGAAAGAGTAGACCGCTCTAATACCACTGATCTGAATTTATGCAGGAATGAAACATAATACAAAAATAACCATGAATACAAATATGCATCAGAAATAACACTTCATTTCATTAAATATCAAAGAACTAAGATTTGTTTATAGACATAATAGAAACAAACTAGCTAGGGCGTTGGTAGCTTATCTCTGAGAAGATATGTAGCCATTATAGGCCTCTGAACTTCGTGTTACAATGAGGCTCAAAGGCCTAATATTATTGAGAAACAATGGAAACCCTAAACATCCAAAAACCTAACCCTAGGAGATGAAATGCCAAAATATGGGCCCCGTCGGGGTAAATTGGTACATCAATTTCCTATGGTCGTAACTTTGGCACACTATCTTCATTTGATGCATATGATACATCATTAGAATGATCAATCTAAGGACTACAACTATTGACAACAAATATCATGGTTTGGAATAGAGTAATATTCATTGGAGGTTGATGCCCAAAAAACGTCGTTTAGGGCCTCAAAACGGCTCCAGAAGTTTAGAACCCAAAAAACTGCCAAAAATAGTAAATTGTGCTACAATTAAGGAAACTGGAAAACTGAAAGAAACAATGGTGGGGGTCCAAGTGGAATAGGTAGGTTTCCACCAATATCCACCTGGATCAGGTCTTCAGATATGTCAAAGAAACTAAGGCATTTTTATCTCTCAGAATAAGTACATCAGAGACATGTTGAAGAGGTTCGGTATGGAAGATTGCAAACCAGTTAGTACTCCTATGAAAACCAATTGTAGGTTAAGTAAATATGATGATTCAAAGGCTATAGATCAGAGGAAGTACATGTCAATGATTGGAATATTACTTTATGTGACAACTTCCAGACCAGATGTGATGCAAGCAGTTGGACAGGTGTCATGATTTCAAGAAGCACCAAAGGAATCACATGTTCTAACAGTAAAGAGGATATTTAGGTATCTCAAGGGTACATAAGAGTTTGTATTATTGTATCCAAAAGGAAAGGATCTATCACTTATTTCTTACAAAGATGCATATTGGGTAGGTTGCATTGATGATCAGAGAAGTACAAGTGGAGCAATGTTCTACTTAGGTGAGTGTTTGGTATCTTGTCGAAGAAAGAAACAATCATCAGTATCATTGTCTATAGCTGAAGCAAAGTATATTGAAATGGTAGCATGTTGTGCACAGGTTCTATGGATGAAACAAACATTAAAAGATATACAGATTGAGTATGATGAGCCCATTTCGATATTTTTTTACAACATTAGCACCCTTAGTATCTCAAATAATTCAATGATGCACTCCAAGACGAAGCACATTCTGATCAAGTTTCACTTTCTATGGAAACAGGTTGCAAAGAAGAACATCATAGTTGAATATGTGGGAAAAAAGGAACATGTTTCAAATATCTTTACAAAACCACTTTCAAGGGAAGCCTTTGAGTATCATTGACAAAGACTCAAAGTAATTTATACTCCAAAATGAATGTTTTTTAATGATTATATTATACATGTCTTATATCTTATGTGTAGTTGGATGTTGTTTTCTCCATGAGATATGGTCATGGGATTTTGAGGTTTTTCCCTAAATAGGTTGTTGGTTGTATGGCACTTATGGTATGAACTAGATCTACAAAAATACAACACCAATATGTTGGTATTATTCATTGGTACATCTTGTTGGTTTAAGTGTTGAGGCATAGATTTTATTTCTTGGTACATGGTTGAGGGTTTTGGTTGTAAAGTGGTTGTGAATTTTTTTGTGTGGTGTGAAGCTATATATTAGTGAGGTTTTGATGTCTAGTCCATGTGAGGGTTATTACACTTGATTGTGATTGTATACACATGTATGTCACATAACTAGAGAGACATAGATGCATTTGGCTAAAGGATATGTATGAATATGTATGCATAGAGCACAACTACACGTTGGACATAGTGATAGGTTGCAGTTTGATGTGACAAAGGAAGCAAAGGGTCAGAGTTTTAGATAGGTGAAAACCCTAACTCTCATAAGTTGTACACAGGATAGAATATATAAAGGCCACATACATATGTTGGTTATAGTATAGAAAGGGAGTGTACATACGTGAGTTGGAACATATAAAGGTCGCATACCTGTTGGTTTTGTTGGTATAGGTTGAGTATAGGTACAGTTTGGTTACAGGTTACAGACCCGGGTTGGTTACAAGTTGTTGGCACAGGTTGGTACAGGTTCACAGTGGTATATCTCACAGTGATAGTGTGGTAGTGGTTTAATAATCTATTTGACATTTATATTGCAGGGCGATATGATGGGGAAAGGATAAGTGGTTGTAGCCACCTTCCAGTTGTAGCCGAAGAACATAGGGGGTTGTAGCCTCCTTCTGGTTGTACCCAGAAAATTGGGGAGTTGGAGCTTCCCTTAGGTTGTAGCCTAAAAATATAGGGGGTTGGAGCCTCCTTCTAGATGCAGCTGGAAAACAAAGGAAGTTTGTGCTTCCAATGAATGTAATTTCTAAAGACATATAAGAAAAAGCATTCTATGTTTTTCTCTCGCATTGGGTTTCCACGTAAAAACACTGGTGTACTGTGTATGTGTGTGACTTCTCATTGTTCATGGTTTATTTATTCTACACTTGTTGAATGATATTAGTAAATTGATCATAAATATTAAAAGCACTCATATATTGTGGTTAAAAAGGAACAATTGCTCTATTATTGATTCATCCCCTCCTTAGTAATCCAACAAGGTATAGAATTTATTTTTGATAGTATGAACTGATTCTTTGTCTTCGACTGCTTAATCATCAATATAGTCTTTTATAATCCTCTCAAACCACTCATTTAGATTTTTTGTTCCTCTGTTTATGATCTTGTGCATCAAATTTTCATATAGAGTGAGTCTGCACATTAGATTGAGTGATGTACTCGTACAGTTCTTCTGGTATATCCTCAAAGAATGGCTCATGTGTTTCTGAATAGAAGTGTGTGCGATCTTCTGCTAAAGTCGATCAGTTTCTTCATGGATAATTTCAAATACATTTTTTTATTTTTCACTCCCATCATTCGGGTATGTCTTTTTAGAGTTAACATCTATGTGCTCTTTCTTTAATGCATGCCCGAGTTCAGAACTACCAACAACGAAACCAATGTTTTAGTTAGGGAGAAAGTATGAGAAGTTTTCAGTAGATTCTCACATAGAGAAATGCATGTTATAGCATCATATATAGAAGGACACAAGCATATAGATATACATACACAATAGTGGGAGAATCATCAAATCATTTTATTATATGTAACCAAAACAACCTATGTCTTTCCATTACATGATGATGATGTGTGTGTGTGTGTGTTGTACAGTTATTAGTCGGTTGCATTAACTGTCACATCGGTCAAATCTAACTTCCTATTCGACTGACATCCCTAACCGACTACTATAGTCGACTCGACTAGGGAGTCTAGTCGGTAGAGCTGACTAGCCCCTACAACAAGATATGATATCTAAAATTGACATTAACATTAACATTCGGTGTTCCAATATCTCATTTATAAAACAAATTTATTAAGAATTCAAGAGAAAGAAGATCATATTAGGTGTGATTATAGCACCAACATCCAAGTACATCAATAATTTTGCAATTCCATAGAAATAAGTACCTAATAGGTTGAGCCCAACTCATTAAAAAATCCAACATCCAAATCTCGTTCTTAAATAAAACTATGTGTCCAAGTGGCGATAAATCCGACCATATGTCTACATGTAATAATGAATATACTCTCTCTATATATTATGTGTGGAAGGAAATCTAGTCAACTTGTTTGTGATACAAATGTTATGCACAAAATCTTTGACTAGATTGTTGTAAAAATAACTTCATTTTTTATTCAAGCCAAATTTGAGGTATCTATCTTATCATGTAGGGCGAGTGGATGAAAAAAATGTTGTAGTGTGAGTGAATGCAAAAAAATGGGCCCACAACATTGTTGCTACTATTTTAAAATATAAATCCACTCCTCTCAAATTATGAGAATGAAAGCTACTTCAAAACTCCAGTGCACTCTCCTCTTCAATGCCTTACATGCATCCCATAAAAACAATTCAGTGCCTTACATGCAACCCATAAAAACAATATCAACAATCAAATTTTCCAATAGATCATTCTTGTCCAATAAAATGTCATAATAATAAATGTAATTATGTATTACAATATTGATATCAATTTTCCAAAAGATTGTTTTAACTGTGTGTTACAATACTAATATCAATTTTCCAAAAGATTATTTTAACTATGTGTTACAATACCGATATCAATTTTCCAACAGATTGTCCTTGTCCAATAAAATCTCATCATAATGAATGTAACTGTGATGTTACAATACTGATATATAATGTTTATTACAGTGTCAAAAATATAAAAGGAATCATTCAATGGAGCAGTTGGTGTAGGCATGTTTTTGGCAAAGAGATTGCTTAAAGAAGCATAAACAACATGTTAGATTTACGGTAAAATTGCAAAACAATAGTCTCTTTTAAATTTCAATGACTAAAACAACTTAGATCTGTAGCTTAATCAGAGATAAAAACATATAGAAGGAAGATCTATAAAAGACAGTAGCAGCTAAGAAAAAGAAACTAAGATCACATGTGAATATAACTCAGATCTAAGGCAATAATGAACAGCTCTGAATACAACAGTAGATCTATATGATTAAACAAAGATCTCAGAACTAAAACTCTGCCTAATCATTTTACAATGAGCATATCTTTAGATCTATACAATGCTTACTATATTAAACAATTCTGTAATTAGATCAGATCCAAATCAAAGGGAGATAAGTAGGAAGCATAAATGGTATAGTAACCTACCACTGAAGATAGTACAATAAACACAATAGGTATAGATCCTGTTTGTATGCTCAGAAAAGGTTCAGTTCATGGATCAAGTGTGGATCTCTATGCCAAATATTGAAGGAACTTTCTTGCCACCAAGCCCAAAGGCCACAGGGTTAAAAACACAAAGAGAAAGGAGCCCAAACCCTCACAGCAAAACCCTTGCCCAAGAAACCCTCAGATCTGAAAACCCTAGACTGTGTGTAAACCCTTGTTTCAACAGTGATGTAAGTTGAGAAGTTAAGAATCTTCAGCAAACAGTACCCCCCACGAAACTGCCCTAGCTAGAGGGCCGCACAGCAGACTCAAGGTCCACTGCTGAAACTCAATACCCAGCCAACGAGTGTAAGGGAGGATTCACCTACCCTTGTGGCTAGCACACAAAGGGAGTACACAGCATATCCAAAAGGAGGGCCGCACCTGTACCTTCTTCAAACTCAGGAGAGGACACACCTAAGCATGCAGCAAACAGCAATCAATGAAAGAGGAAAATGGTGGCAGCTTGAACCCTTATACACAACAGCAAAGAGGCAGCAAACAAGGCTCATTCACAGCAGAGAGGATGCAGCAGCCAGCAAGGATCCATAGCAGAAAGGACGTGGCAGCCCATAGGGATCCACAGCAGAAAAGTAGAGAGGCCACAGACTTAGAGAGAGACTCAACGCTAGCACAAGAGTAAATTGATAGATGACATGAAGGTGTAGGGGGGGGTTTCTTATATAGTATTTAGGTTAGGGTTAGGGCTAGTTTAAGTTAATTTAAAAGTCACATGTTTAAATTTGGAATTTAAACATGTGACAATAATATTTAATATTTAACTTTAAAACATTACCCCTTAATAAAACAACAAAACCCCAAACCAATCAAACAAGGGTAAAGGAGGGTTTCAAGGTGGCATTACTCATTCCTTCATATCACATGGTGAACCTATTACTTTATCATATGGGACTTATCCCTCTTGTGGTTATGTCCTTCTTCAAGGAAGGTCATGTACCATCAAGTACTTGATCGAGAATCAAGTAGCCCCAGGACTTTTCTTGGGGTCTTATCCACCAAGTTCAGAGACCAAGGATCAACCCATGCCCCAGGCATGGGTACCCTGGACATTTCTAGGGGCCCTAGACTTATCTAGGGGCTTTAAGCGCTTGGTCCCATACCAAGAATCATCCCATGCCATATGCATGGGTACCCTGGACTTTTTCAGGGGCCCTAGGCTTATCTAGGGGCTTTAACTGCTTGGTCCCAGACCAAGAACCCCAGTCATATACTGGGGGCCCTCGCAAGGGTCTTTTTCCATGGCACTGACTGTTTGGTCCCAGACCAAGTACCCTAGGAGTGCACTGGGAGCCCCAGACTTATCTAGGGTCTTAGCCATCCTCCAGGAGAATGGCTCTCGCAGTTGCTTATAAATTTAACACTCCCTCTCAGCGAGAGAGGCATTCTCAGCTACACCAAGCTTGTCACGAAAGTATACAAACTTTGTCAAGGACAGTGGCTTGGTGAAAATGTCTGTTTTTTGTTCTGCTTTCGAAACATACTGAATGCTCAGAACTTTCTTCTTAATCATGTCCTGGATATAATGATATCTCATTTCAATGTGTTTTGATCTGTCATGAAACACCGGGTTCTCTGTGAGCTTTATACAGCTCTGATTGTCACAGTGAATAACTGTGGGTTCAAGCTCTAACCTGAATAAGTCTAAAAGTAGCTTCCTAAGCCACACTGCTTCTCTACCAGCAGCACTAGCAGCAATGTACTCTGCCTCTGCAGTGCTTTGGGCTAGGGAGCCTTGTTTCCTTCTGGACTAGGAAATCATAGCTGAACCAAGACTGAAGCAATATCCGAAAGTACTCTTCCAGTCCACTACACTGCCCATCCAATCTGAATCTTTAAAGCCATGTAGCATCACACCTCCACTGGATGTGTATCTGAGACCATAGGCTATAGTCCCCCGAACATATCTCATAATATGTTTTACTGCAACCATGTGTATATGTTTTGGTTCACACATGAACTGGCTAAGAGCATTCACAGCATAGCAGATATTGGGTCTCGTATGTACGAGATACATCAAGGATCCAATGATCTGTCGATACACGGTGGGATCTTCTGGATCAGAGCCTGTGACTTGATCTTGGAGTTTCTTTAAGTTGGAGATCATTGGAGTAGTCATGGACTTGCAGTCCATCATGCCAAATCTGNGAAGGATATCAATAGCATATTTACTCTGTGAGAGAAAGATCTCTCCTGGTTTCTGCCAAACTTCCAAGCCCAGAAAGTAGTGCATGAGCCCCAAATATTTCATTTCAAATTCTTCAGAAAGCTCCCTCTTAGTCTGAGCTATCAAGTCTTCATCTCCTGTGAGGAACAAATCATCCACATATAAGACTAGTAGAACTGGATGATTTTGAATGATTTTTATATAGAGATTTGGGTCAGCTATGCTCTTGGAAAATCCAAGACTTTGTAGAAAGTTGTCAATTCTACCATACCAAGCTCTTGGAGCTTATTTCAGCCTGTACAAGGCTTTCTTTAGTTTACATAAATGAGATCTTTTATCGTGTATTATGAAACCTTCAGGTTGCTCAATGTAAACCTCTTCTTCAACTTCATCGTTGAGGAAAGCAGTCTTAGCATCCATCTGATGAAGTTTTCACCAAATACTGCTACAAGTGAAATAATGATTCTGATAGAAGAATACCTGGCAACAGGAGCAAATATTTCGTCGTAGTCAATACCTTCTTTTTGAGAGAAACCACGAGCCACAAATCTTGCCTTGTACTTCTCAATGCTTCCATCTGCTGCATGCTTTATCTTATAAAGCCATTTTGAAGTCACCACAGATTTGTTGTGAGGTCTAGGAACTATTGTCCATACATCATTCTTCAAGATAGAGTTATATTATTCGCTCATTGCATCCTTCCATACTTGATGTTTAGAGGCATCAGCAAAAGTGGAAGGTTCAGAATCAATTACAGTAGTTAGTTTAGATATTAGACTAGAGTACTTATCTGGTTTCCTGCTATCTCTAAAGGTGCCCTTCGGTGCTGAGTGCTTTTCTGCTTCTCTCAATATTTCATGACACCAAGCTGGTTTCCTTTTGACAGGAGGTAGCTCCATTGGGAAATCAATAGAGTCTCTTGATGGGTCTGCTTCAAATTTAGAGGTTTCCTCCCTCTGTTCATATGGAGAAGGAGAGTCACGTGGTGGAGCTTCCTGCTCCTCTGTATCACATAAAAGATCTCTGGCCCGACGGAATGTTGTTTCTTCATGAAAAGTCACATCTCGGCTTACTTCAATGAACTTTTGTCCTGGGATGTAAATCCTGTATGCCTTTGAAGTCTCACTATATCCCACAAAAATTCATTTCTTACCAAAAGGTTCTAGTTTGGTCCTCTTCTCTTTTGGTATGTGTATGTAGACTGGACTTCCAAAGATTCTTAGATGCTCAACTGAGGGTTTACACCCGGTGAAAACTTCTTCAGGAGTTTTCACTTCAAGGACTTTGTGAGGACATCTATTCTGTATGTATATTGTTGTACTGGCAGCCTCAGCCCAGAGAGATAGAGGCAAATTCTGATCATGCATCATGGCCCTGGCTTCTTCACAGATGGTCCTATTCTTTCGTTCAGCTACACCATTTTGCTGAGGGTTGTAAGGCACGGTCAGCTCCCTCTTAATTCCAGAAGCTCGACAGAGTTCATCATATTTGAGGGA
>JZKD02S1672968.1:1038987-1060660 GCA_000966675.3 Picea glauca | reverse complement strand
CATGGTGAACCTATTACTTTATCATCACTGCATATGGGACTTATCCCTCTTGTGGTTATGTCCTTCTTCAAGGAAGGTCATGTACCATCAAGTACTTGATTGAGAATCAAGTAGCTCCAGGACTTTTCCTGGGGTCTTATCCACCAAGGTTAGAGACCAAGGATCAACCCATGCCCCAGGCATGGGTACCCTGGACATTTCCAGGGGCCTTAGACTTATCTAGGGGCTTTAACTGCTTGGTCCCAGACCAAGAATCATCCCATGCCGTATGCATGGGTACCCTGGACTTTTCCAGGGGCCCTAGGCTTATCTAGGGGCTTTAACTGCTTGGTCCCAGACCAAGAACCCCAGTCGTATACTGGGGGCCCTCGCAAGGGTATTTTTCCATGGCACTGACTGTTTGGTCCCAGACCAAGTACCCTAGGAGTGCACTGGGGGCCCCAGACTTATCTAGGGTCTTAGCCATCCTTCAGGAGAATGGCTCTCGCAGTTGCTTATAAATTTAACACAACAATTATTTTCAAACTTGCATGGCAGGGAACTAAGCTGCCATGCAACACTTGGTTATAATCAAATGCTAAAAACCTTAACATGAATCATAAATCATGTCAATGCAATCAATATACTAATATATCCATTATTTGTGTTTTTGTAATTAGTCTTTATTAAATTTCTTCTAGTTCTTCTCGTTCTTTGATTTTTTAAATTTATTATGTTGTTAAGTTTGTTAGTGTTTTGTCGTGAATGTGATGCATTAACAACATATACACCAAATCATTTACTTCACTAAAAACATATGCATGAAATCATAGAGAGAATTGCATGTCCACTGATAGCTACTCTATCTTCATGAGGATTTTATATTAGGACCATCCATACAAAAATTAAAAAAGAAACATTTTGTTCAATATAAAACACAAACAATAGTCAAATTCTTCCAAAAATATCACATCCATCTTCCATGATCAAAACCTATAAAGTTGTACAATGTTTCAATAATGTCTTGGTTGATAGATTCATTTTTTGGGGGGTGTTTGAAAATTAATTAAGTCTTTCATAAGAAAATAAATTCATAGAAAAATTATATAGAAACCATTTTTCTTTTATTTAAACTGAGCACTTAGAATCTCTTTACTCACATGTTATACATACTTTGCTCCTTATATTTTTTTCATATTCCATTCTAGTAAGTCCAATGGAGTAATGGAATACACCCTTGAAATTTAAACAAGCATTTCTCTACCTGGATCCTCAATATTTGAAATTTCACCTCCTTCTTCTGAGCAAGAGTGTTTTGTAAATGAATTAATTTGATATTTAACTTTTAAAAATATAAAAAAATTGAGATGATATATATAGAAAAATGCTAAACATTCTATGCTTTTGAGCTTTTGAGGTTTGTCTCCCTTAAATCTAGTTAAACAATTTTCATCAAAATTATAATTTTGGATTAATAAAATACCTTTACTAGAATCAAATTTTTCAATACTAACATTTAATATATGTAATTCCATCGATCTAAAATAATTCTTACTAAAAATTAAACTAAAACACATAAATTTTCTTTATAATTATTTTAAATAAATTTAACAAAAATATTATTGTAATAATAATAACAACACATATTTATTAGTAAATATAAATTTAACAACTCTATATATATATCCAAAACCACATCATATGCAGTAAGGCATATTGCCATGCCTTCTCCGAAGTGCTTTGTTGTTGGCTTGATTTGAATTGTTAAGGTGGTTTATTTAAATTAATAGTTTAATATGGTTGACTTAAAGAAATGCGTGCAACTTGTATGCAATTAAAGGGCAAGATGCCTAATTGCATGTTATATATATATATATATATGGAAGTTTATTTAAATGGATTGTTTAATATATCGTTGATTTTAAGAAATGCAGCCCAACTTGCACGAAATGAAAGGGAAAGATGCCTTGCCACCAACTTTAAAACCTACGCCCAACAACCTTTTTTCCGCCTTCACTTTAAAACCACAACATTATATATATATAACAATCATGGAATAAGGCATCTTGCCCTTTCATTGCATGCAAGTTGCCCTCCATTTCTTGAAGTCAACGATATATTAAACAATCCATTTAAATAAACCTCCTTAACTATATATATAACATCACATGCAATAAGGCATCTTGTCCTTTCATTGCATGCAAGTTGCCCTGCATTTCTTGAAATCAACTATATATTAAAGAATCCATTTAAATAAACCTCCTTAAGGTTTATTTAAATCAACGATATATTAAACAATTCAAATCAAGCCAACACCAAAGCACGCCAAAGCACGTTGGAGAAGGCATGGCATGAATTTTAAGGTTTGACATTTTCTAGTTTGGTAAGACGTGGAATATATACTTTAATATTCGTTAAAAAATTGTTCACTTGTATTTCAATTTATAAGAAAACCTTTCATACATCAATACTTATTTAGAACCTACTTAAACAAAAACTTGTTAGGAGGTTCCATGGGATAGCATAATTGGTTAGACGTGTACATACTCTTTCAGTTTGGGGAGAGGTCACAAGTTCGAACCTGTGTCCCTTAGAGCTGCGAAGCTTTATCACTCCCATATCAGCCACTATGTGAAAAAGTATTTAAAGTGGATTTCCAACACAAAATTCCAAGACTTGTTAGAACGGGTCACCTTTATTATACAATAATATCTTTCATACTTCAATGTCTATCTTGTGGAACAAAGGCATTTTAAAAAAGGATTAGAGTTTCGAATCAATTGCTCCATTACTACCATTATACGTTAATATTTAAATTTAATAATTTTGTCTTTGAACGTTTATTATATTTGTAGATAGATGTTATCACCATTATACTTTAATATTCATATCTATTTCATTTTTAGTTAAATAAGAATTTGTTAAAAGATTATAACTTTCAATTATATATTTAATATTCAATTATAATTATAATTATTATAAAAATAATGAGAATTTAATTTCAAATTACAATTTAGAATAAAATGTTAAATTGACTTATAATTATAATTATAATTATAATTATTATTATTATAATAAAAATAATAATAATAATAATTATTATTATTATTATTATAAAAATAATAAGAATTTAATTTCAAATTACAATTTAGAATAAAATGTTAAATTGACTTATAAAATATTTTAGCTAGTGAATTAAGGCTAAGGAATCCTCTTAATCCTCTTTTATCTTTTGATATATTGTAAATGATTAAACAAAAAATTATTATAAAAAAAATAGTATATTTAAATATTTGTATATATATTATTTATTAAATGAATAAATGTTTTATTAACATAATTTAATTTATTGAATATTTATTTACAAATTACATTATAAAGAATTAGAAACTTCAATTATATACTTAAACTTGTTATAAAAAATAATAAATTTAAGTTCAAAGGGGTTGGATTCAATAGTGAGGAACGACGATTTTTTCACCGATGACCAAGGATCAATTTCCATGAGAGTCTCTGACCCCTAAGGTTGCTAAGGGGACACCTAGATGTAGTGGTCAAGAATCTGAGGTTTACATTGCACTCTCCACACACACATAAGTGAATCAAAGCCCACCCTTTTTTCATCATTTGGATTGGAGACTAGCTATTATGACATTGACCATAACTTTATCCTAAGGGTGGTAGGAGCAAGGGGGATCCTTTATGGTCCTAAGGGACAAAATGAAGTAGAGTTCACTTGGGGATTGGGAGCCACCATGGGCAATGAAGTAGAGGCCAAGGAAACCTTTCAAGGTTCAAGTATGCTTAAAGAAAAGGGCATTATTGTCATGATGCTAATGGGGGAATCATATATCATTGCCAAAGCCCTCTCTATGTGGATTGCACCTTGAAATATTGGACTAGCCCAAATTGTTCAAAGTTTGTTGGATTTGGCCAAAGATATTGGAAATCTTGAGATTTTCCAAGTCTTAAGGTGTCAAAATAAAAATGAAAATTGTCAATCCAATATTGGTGTTGGCATGGAGGAATGCTATTTATCCATTAGCAAAGGGGACACATTAACCAAAGCCATACCATGACATTAATCAAACAAACCTTGAGGAGTTTCCTCGTGAACAAGTGTAACTACACTAAAGTTGGAATGGAAAGGGAATTAAATCCCTCACTCCTATTAATTAATTTCGTATGGGGTTGGGGAATCTTGGCCTTCCATCTATCCATCAACTCAATCATCCTCCTATATACCATTTCCCCACAAAAGAAGGGAGATTATTTGGTTAAGAGTGAAGGAAATGCTAAACATGTGCTAAGTATAGTCTTATGCGAGCTCTATCCCTAAGGAAACCCTATATCTCCTTCCTCTATGTACGTCATGGCTTCCCCTAGTTGGGGCTTGTCATGCCCCCCACCTCCTCCTTGGCCCCCTTCTACAGACATTTTTTCCTTCACCTCCCTCTTTGCTAGCCTCCACAAGTAGTCGAAGTAATCCCAATCGTGTTCGTGAAAAAATTGAATTCATGAGGTTCCAATGCAACTAGGATCACGATCCATTTCCTTGAGGTTTGTTAGGCATGGATTGATTGTCCAATTCATAGGGATTTTGCCCTCATTGAGATCAATTGCCTTATGGATTGATAAGAACTGGAAACCCCACTTAAAAGGTAGAATGTCCCACTCTTTTTGTGGCAGGGGTTTCTTTGTCTTCCTCTTTGAAGAAAAGGAGGATTGGGACCTCATCTTTAGAAGTGGCCCTTACTTCATGAGGGGCGTGGGATATATCTGAATAGATGGACTTCATATTTTAATCCGAAAAATGATATCCCATCTACGGTTCCTGTTTGGGTCCAACTTCCCTTCTTGCCCCTTCATTGTTGGACTGAAGAGACCCTTAGGGGCATTGGGAACTATCTAGGATAATATATTGACAAAGCAGAGCCAAAAGAGGGTTTGTAATCTTGTGCTAGGATCTGTGTGGAGGTAGACTTGGCAAAAGGTCTTCCAGAGGCCATTAAGTTTAAGCTAGATAGTTGAACCTATCTTCAGGAAGTGGACTATGAACAACTTCCCTTTAAATGCAAGATTTGTCACAAATATGGTATTTTTCTAAGAGATGTCAAAAGTCTCCTCAGAAGCTCCTCCAGAAGAGGCACAAGAGTAATGGAAACAACCCAAACAAAAGAAGAAAAATCCCAAGATGACTCACTAGTCTAAAAAATCTCCTCCTCAAGAGGGATCTCCCTCCAATCCAAAATAATAGGAAGCTCCTACCACCTCCTCGACAGGAACAAGTAAGAATTTTGTAACCATTAAGAACCAATATGAAATTATCTTGAAGGTAGAGGAAGAAATGGAACAAGTGACGCCACATACCCAAAATGATGCATCAGGAATGGGGGGAGTCACCCAACTCCTCCAATCATTCAACAAATCGCTTACCAGCCAAATCAAGAGGAGGGTAAAATTGGGGAAAGTTCAGAAGAAGAAGCAGACTCTAGAAACATAAATACTCAACCCACCAAAAAACTAGGGAGGAAATTGAACAACCAACGTAGAGAAGTAGCAACAAGAAGGGAAATAGATATGGGAAAACATAGTACACTTGATGGGCATACCAAAAAGGAACCCAAACCCTTAGGGAATCAAGGTGGATCAGTGCCCCATAAATGTGGGAATCCTAAACAATCTTCCAAATGATCAAGGTCATTTCCTGGAAATGTAGGGGACTAGGAAGTGAAAATAAAAAAGAAATGGTGAAAAATCTTCTCAAATATGAAATACCACAAGTCCTCCTACTCCAGGAAATGAAAATTAAGGATGTGGATGTCCTTCAAGATAGTCCTTTTATTTGGAGGAAGGTAGTCAGTTCAAAGGGGGCCTGTGGATGGATCTGCACACTCTAGAATCCCCACTTGTTTCAACTAGAAGAATGGGAAAGCAATTCTAATTAGTTGTTGGTCTCGCTTCGGCATCTCCCATCTGGTAATATTTTCTCTCTTTTAAATAACTACATTCCTTCTATCAATAAAGATAAATATTTGTGCTAGAACTCCATCTTTTCTCTCCAAAGTTAGCTTAGACCGACCTTTTTTTATCTTTGTTGGGGATTTCAATACTGCTTTGCATAACTTTGAAAAAAGGGGAGGCTCTATAGTCAGAGAGGCCTCCGAGGAGACCATGGAAGGCCTCCTAACCATATATGACCTAATGGATATCCGACCCACCGTTGGTCTCTTTACCTAGTCCAATAAGAGACAGTGCCCAAGTCACATCACATCCAGACTCAATCAGTTCCTCATCAACAACAGTATATTGGAAGAATCATTTGTACCCTCCTCCTGAATCCTCCCTTGATTAGGATCTGTCCATCACCCTATTAATTTAGAATTATCTCCTCCATTCCCCCTTCATCCTATTCCCTTTTTCTTCAACCCTTGTTGGGTAGAGTATCCTACCTCTTTTTAGATAATTGAATACGCCTAGAGACATTGGATTCAAGGATCCCTGATCAATGTCTGGGAGAAAAAGTTAAAAACAACGAAGAGGTCCATAAGAGAATGCTTCAAAGTTAAATCAATCCAAGGGAGAAAGGAAATACAAGATTTTTCTAAAAAAATGGAGTAGATTAGGGTCAAATTGGAAGTAGATCCTATTTCCCCTTTGATTCTTATGAAAGAACAAATCATTTTTCAAAAACATCAAAACTCCCTGAAGGAAGAAGAAGCATATTGGAGACTCAAATATCACAGTCTCTAGCTCAAATTCGAGGGCACAAACACAAAATTCTTCCACTGACAAGCCAAAGCAAGGCTACAGAGAAATAAGATTTCAGAGATCGGGGGAGAGGGAGAGTATCTTATCTCAGGCTAGGATCAACTACGAAAATCAACTAAAATGCATTATCAAAATCGATATAAGGAGGATGGAAAAGGGGACTTGGAGATCCAAGAAAATTTTCTAAGCCATATCCCAAGTCTTATCAGTATTTAAAAAACATCAAACTATCTGGTAGAGTGGCAGAAACAAAAGTATTAGTTGTTGGAATATTGGTTTTCATTGATGTCAACCCTTGAACAAGCCCCGATGGTGTAGTTTGGTTACCCAAATTTGATTGAGGAATATGGACATGAAGGATAGTATAGATGCAACTAATACACTCATAGATGGATATTCCTCGTTGTTCCTTTTCCGGTGATATGTGGTATGCCACATAGTTCCTCATGGTTGAGGAGTTATGTCCTTGTCAAGTTGGAAGCCTCAAAGAATGGTAAAGAAATCCCTAGTTGGTTACATGTCTTTAAAGAAAGGGTAAAGTGGTTGTAACGAGAAAACTCTAGAAGACCTAAGTTTAAGGAGAGAGATTAACTAGCAAAAGTATAAATACACCTCATGGAGTCATTCACAAGTACAATCACTCACTTATTCTATTGAACATATTCCAGTGAACTAGTGATCTATTTGGCAAGTTAGAGACAGAGAAATATGAGGTAGTGACAAGAGAGGAGTGCAAGAGTTTTTGGGCTGTAGTGGAGAGCGAAGTTCGCTAAGGAAAACCTAGTTTGGTTGGCCCCCATGGGTCATACCATTAGTGTCCTGTGAGGCATCCTCATGGGTTACAATATAAATGTCATGCAAGGCCCCGTGAGATAGGATGTCTTAGTCCCATGAGGACAAGAGAATTTTGGGGGAAATGCTAGTACCATGTCCCTTGAGACAAAAGATAACCTACAGGTCAACATTTCATTGTTTCAGGTAAGCTACAGAGGTACTAGTATGTTTGTGTACTTGTTGTGAAGGTTATGCTTCATTATGATGTGGTGTATGCTTGAGGCATACTTGGAATATTGATGAGGTACATCTTGGCTACATGATTGAGTAAGGTATTTTGGTATATCTGGTTCAACATATGGCATGCTTGTTAGGGTTCATATCTTGAGATTATTATTCATGGTTGAGGTATACACTTGATGAGGCACATGATTGGTTCTTTGAGGCACTTCATTGATGATATGGTATAGGTTTATACATGATCGATGCTATGGTATATGGTACTAGTTGTATATGTGGTTGATGATATATGATGTTATATGTTGGATTATTTCATGGTACATGATTGATGCATGTTATACTACATGTGTTGGTACACAGTTGATGCATGATATGGCATAGGTTTTTGTATAGAATATTTATGATACAATGATATCTACATGTTGATGATACAGTGATAGTGACAGGTCAGATACAATGATAGGTTGACAAGTTACATTTTGATGTGACAGAGGCAGTGACAGTGGAAGTGATAGAGATTGTGACAGTGACAGAGACAGTGACAGTGATAGTGGTAGTGATAGTTGGTCTACAATTATATTTTATGGAGGGAAGACAGGGCAAGGAAATGGGGTTGTATCCTCCTTCTAGTAGGTTCTAGAGAAGACAAGGAGTTGGATCTTCCTTCAGGTTGGAGCCTAAGAATCAGGGGGTTGTATCATCCTTCTGGTTGGAGCCAGATAATTCAAGAATTTGTAGCTTCCTTTGGGTTGGTGCCTGTAAATAAGGGAGTTGGTGCCTCCTTCAAGTTGGTGCTAGAGAATTGCGAAGTTGATTCTTCCAATGAATGTATTATTTGATATATAAGAAAGTGTTCAATGGTTTTATCTCGTTTGGGTTTGCACATAAATTATGGTGTATTGTGTACTTGATGTGATGATGTTGATATGATACTACTTATGTTTATATGCTCATAATATACTGATGATATATTTTTGATAAAGTTGACAATTATATATTGTGGTTAAAAGTGGTCAAAGTGCTCATACTAATTCACCCCCCCTCTCAGTATTCCAACATTAGTGGTGCTCCAACAAATGAATTCGGATAAGGCCCCATGCCCATATGGATTTACAATACATTTCTATCTTCTTTGATGGCACATCATAAAGGTGGATCTAGTGTGCATGATTTAGTATGTGCAAAAATCAACAAGATTGGGTGGTAGTACAAACTCTTCCTTCGTGGCCCTTGTTCCTAAATAATCTAATCCCTACTTCTTTAATTGTTTCCAACCTATATCCCTTTCCAATGTCTCTTACAAAATTATCTCCAAAATCATAGAAAACTGTTTAAATCCCTTCATTCCTTCCCTCATCTCTCGAACCCAAGGAGGATTTGTGGAAAAAACAAAAATGATGGAGAACATCCTAATAGTTCAAGAAGAAATTCATTGAAGTAGGGAAAGGAAGGAAAGAGGGATGGTGATTAAACTGGACATGGAAAATGATTTAGACAGGGTTTGACACAATTTTCTCTTTGCAGTACTCACCCGATTTGGATTTGGAGCTTACATTTTCGCCTGGATTTCCTCACGCATCAACTCCCCTTAGATTGCACCACTGATTAATGGAATGCCGACATAATTATTCAAGATTTCAAGAGGTATTAGACAAGCATTCCTCTGTCTCCCCTACCATATATCTTGATGGAAGAAGCCTTGAGAAGAATGTTGGAGAATGAAACAAGAGAAAAAAAGTATAAATCGATAGAAAAACCACATTTATGTATGGAATACTATCTCAAGGGTCGCTCAAAATATTGTGAACATTCTTCAATTCCCCCTTCAGTATAATTGGAATTCCTTTAAGTATTTGGGCATCCCGATCTATTTAAAAAACCTTGATCGTTAGGCTTGGACTGCTCTTCTAGAAAAAATCAAATCCAAGTTCACCCTTTGGGGTTCTCAATGGATTAATTCAGATGGAATGGTGGTGTTGATTAAGGAAGTTCTCTCGGATCTCCCTATCTTCCAATTTTCCTCTCTTTTGGCTGCAACTAGTGTGAAGTCCTCTATAGCTCAAGAAATAAGGAAATTCCTCTGACAGGGGGGAAAGACTAATAGTAAAACAATGCATCTAGTAAACTAGAATATAGTGAGAGCTCCAAAATGTCATGGTGGCTTGGGAATTTTAGATCAAATGCTAGAAAATATTTCCTTGGGGGATAAAATTCTTTGGCGTCTAGTTGTAGGTCAGAAATAATGGTGGAAAAATGTTTTGTTGTTGGACAGTTGGTTTGGACAATTGGTTTTCATTGATTTCAACCCTTGGAGAAGTATGTAAGACTCGAAGATGTGATCGAGTCAATGCTTGGAGAATTTTGGAAGCCCCAAAGATGTGGATGACATCGCTGGACAAATGGTTGTGATTTGTATGGTTGATATTGTTGGTAATTTGATTAATGTCATCCCTAAAATAAGTCTGAGATACAGGTGTAATTGACAAAATCTACAAGAAGCCTTGAAGGTATGGTTCTAGAACTCGAAGTTGTTTTAGGAATTTGAACATGAAGGAAAATGTAAATGCAAGTAACATACTCATGGATGGATAGTTCTCGTCATGTCGTTTCCAATGGTAGGTGGTACGCCACGTAGTTACTCACGGTTGAGAAGTTATGGCCTCATGAAGTTGGAAGCCCCAAATAATGGTGAAGAAGCCCTAAATAGTTACAAAGAAATTAATTAAAGGAAAATCAGTTGGAATAAGAAAGTACAGGTTGACCCTAAAATTAAGAAAAAGGGTAAAACAATTATAACCCTAAAATGAGGAAAAAGGGTAAAACAATTATGACCCTAGAATTTGGAAAATGGGTAAAATAGTTATGACCCTAAAATTAGGAAAAAAGGTAGACCCCTCTGGATGTCACCAATTTCTATTACGGAATGTTTCATCTACAGACAAATGAAACCTCCCTTGGATTAGTAGACCCCTATACCAAGATAGAAACACTAAAAGTGGAAACTAACATCCCTTTAAACTCATTTTAATCAATCAGAAAGAGAGAGGGAGAAAGGGCATGATTTACCTTCTTACGAAGTTTTTCCTCGTTGCTTCCAATCTGTAAGATTGATCTTCAAACTCCTTGGAACAACTTAATACTTGAATTAGGAAGCAAGGGGGAAAAACTGTCTCGTATTCTAGTTGATTAGGTCAAACAAATTCATCTACGAGATTGAAGCAACAATAGATAAGCATATGCAAGAATACACAAGCTTGAAGGAAATAAGCCAAGTATATTCAATGAGAACCAAAAAGAGAATACTTACAAACCATGATTGATACAATAGTAGCCTCTCCAAGCTCTCCTCATCCAGCCCCTTGCATGAATATACCAATATCAAAATGATGATACTTTGACTAATTACTTCCCCCCTTCACCTTGGGAAGCCCTCAATATATAGGCTTGAGAGGAACAACCACCATGAGAAAATGAAGGATATGGTTGAGGTTATGGCTCCTTGAGGTTTGTATCAGATCTTAAGGTGAGGCCATAGCATGAGCGTCGAACACAACCAACCTCATCTAAGAGAGCTGGCCCATAAAATAAGGTGGAGGAGATCCCCCATTTCCCTCAACAAGAATGGCACTCCCCAAGAGTGAGAGACAGGGCACCATCCTAATATTTTCACTCCTCCTACATGGAATAGGGGGCACCATGGCCCTCCCCCAACATGGCCAAGGGGGCTCCACCCTTCATAAATGCCCAAAACAAGGTCGGTTTTTCCAAGAAAAATGTGTTTTGACCTTAAAATGATGAGTTTCTTCCTCTAATATGACTTAGGGGTCATGGACAACTATTTTCATGGTGTCAAGGGGTGGAGACACGTAAAAAATTGAATGCAATACTTAGGAAGGTGCATATGACACTTGGGACAATGCATGTGACACTTACCAAGGTGCATACGTCACTTTGCGACACTTGCGACACTTAGGGTGCAAAACTCAAGTGTGACATTTTGATGTGTAACAACCACTAGATTAGATTAGGAAAGAAGAGATTCCCAAAACAACTTTTAAAACTCATCATGGGAACTATGAGTTCTTGGTCATGCCTTTTGGGTTGACTAATGCCCCTTCTACTTCTCAAAGCCTTATGAACAAAAAATTTCAACCCCAACTTAGAAAGTTTGTGTTGTTTTTCTTTGATGATATACTTATCTATAGAAAATCATGGGAAAACCACATTAAACATGTTGATAAATTCCTACAAATTCTCGAGAATAATCAATTGTATGTAAAAAGATCCAAATGTTCTTTTGGAAAAAAAAAAAAAGTAGAGTCTTTAGGTCATATTGTTTCAATGGAAGGGGTTAAGGTGGACCCTCAAAATATCCAAGCTATTACAAAATGACCTATTCCTAAGAACATCAAGAATCTTAGAGGAATTTTCTATCTTACAGGATATTATCATAAATTTGTTAAGAATTATGCATGCATTGCAGGCCTACTCACATCTCTCTGGAAGAAAAAATCATTTGTATGGAATGAAGAGGTGACCTTGGCATTCTCACTCTTAAAAGATGTCATGTTTTCTACACCAATATTTTTAACACCTAATTTTGTTAAAATATTCATAGTCGAATCTGATGCAATTGGACAAGGGATTGGAGCAATATTGACGCAAGAAGGGAGACCACTAGATTTTGAAAGTAAATAATTAAAGAGAAAGAATTCGTGAAATCTAGATATGAAAAAGAAATGGAAACAATTTTCCATGCAATAAAAAAATGATGACAATATCTAATTGGGAGAAATTTTAAATTCAAGACATACCATGATATCCTAAAGTAATTTTTGGAGCAAAGATTGTCATCGGAAGAGAAAAAACAATGGGTAGAAAAATTGCAAGGGTTTGATTTTGAAATAATCTAAAAAAGGGGAAAGGACAATCTGGTCACAAATGCTCTTTTGATAATAGAAGAAGCCTTAAGTTCATATTCCATTACATCTTCCATTCCTATATGGTTGGAAGAAGCTCTTCATGAAAGGAAAAATCACAATAGTACGATACGGAATATACAATGTATAAAGGAAGGGATGAACTCTATGGAACATTGGGAGTGGAAGAGAGATATTTTATGCTACAAGGGTGGAATATTTGTATAACCTAAATCAAAGTTGAAGCAACAAATATTAAGGGAGTCTCATGACTCTTCGATGGAAGGACATTTAGGGTTCCTTAAAACATATCAAAGGATCAAAAAAGATTTTTTTGGGGAAAGAATAAAGAAATGCATTCAAAAAATTGTAAGAGAATGTCAAGTTTTCCAAATAAAAGAAGGAGAAGGTTTCACAAAACTCCAAGGTTACTTCAGCCTTTACACATACCTAATAAAAATGGGAAGATGTATTAATGGATTTCATTACAGGTTTATCGAAATTAGAAGGTAAGGATGCCAATTTTTTGGTCATGGATAGATCACAAAATATGCACATTTTTGTGGTCATGGATAGAGTCACAAAATATGCACATTTTTGTGGAATTCAAAGTACATATACGACAAGTCAAGTGACTGAAGTGTTCATGAAGGAAATTCATAGACTCCATGGATTTCCTAAAGTAATAGTAACTGATAGAGATCCAAAATTGACAGGAAAATTTTGGAAAGAATGATGGAAGATGAGTGGAACAACACTAGCTATGAGCTCAATACATCATCCACAAACAAATGGTCAAACATAAATAGTTCACAAATGTTTAGAGGGTTACCTATGTTTTTATTCTTCAGACAAGCAATCTCAATGGGTGAAGTGGCTTCCTCTAGCAGAATGGTGGTATAATACCACCTGTCACACATCTACTAAGATGTCCCCATTTGAATACCTTTATGGATATTCAACTCCTAGTATGTCATAATGTTTGCATGACCATTCCAAAGTGGAGGCAATAGAGTCACATATGGAAAAGACTAAAGAAAATTTAACAATTCTTAATGAAAAACTTCAAATGGCACAAAACATGATGAAGTAGCAAGAAAAACAAGATCGAAGAGAAAGACAATTTGAGGAGGGTGATTGGGTATTTTTGAGACTGCAAACTTATAAGCAATATACTCTCAAACAAAAGAAGAATCAAGAATTAGCTCCAAAATTATATGGAACCTACAAGATTATTCGCAAGATTGGACAAGTGGCATATGAGTTAGTTTTTCCTTCTTCTTGCATTCATAAGGATTTTCATGTATCTTTTCTAAAAAAGGTTTTGGTACAAACTATGCCAGTGCATACAGGATTTCTAGAATTAGATGAAGAAGGGATGTTGATTCTTGAAATCATAAATAGGTGTTATATATCTCTACGTAAAATAACCATTATGGAGTACCTAATCAAGTAGAAGAATGTGTCTTTAGAAGAAGCTACATGCAAAAATGAGCAGTTCATAAAGAAACACCCTCAATCACAAAATTAGATGGAAACGCTTTTTTAAAAATAGAGGACCTATATTAAGGCCCCTAAATCCTTGTGTTAAATCCCTAACACTCATTTATCACTAGTATATTAGTTATGATTAGGTCGTCTTAGTAGTAGGTTACATCATGCTCACTTTTTCTTCTATTTATAATAAAAGATAATCATTTGTATAAGCATCTCATCTTGTCTTATACATTGCATATATTTTAAAAGGAGATTTTTCGTTCAAAATGGATGATTCATTGTCTATTTTTGGTGTTTAATTCATATCATGTTTCCTTTGCTTGATGATTAATTGTGGTGACTATCGTTTATTTTGGTTAACTAATATCAATTATGACCAAGTATAACTCACTATAAATAATTGTTGTTAACTTTAATTAATATAAACCATTTATTGAAATAAAATACACTTCTAAAATCTACAAAAGGTTACACTAAGATTATCTCATTAATATATAACAAAGTGAGCTAATAATTTTAGATTATACTTCTTTATTACTAAACTTTATAATAAAATAAAAAGCATATTATTTAATAATTTTAATAATGGATGATGTAAAACTCCAATTAAATTCAATCTCGAAGTGCCAAGGCAATTTCAACAATAGATTTGTACCTTGGACCACATTATGTGTCATGCGAGCGATCACCATTAGAAAATGATCCACACAAGACGTTTGTGGTTTATAATGAATATAAACCACTCGTTTGTGTTTTGTATTCATTGTATATACCACTCATCACTTGATGAGTAATATCAAAACTAGTACTAATTTGTTATACATAATAATATATTATATTTAATACTAATATGAAAATATTTGTGGTTTATATTCATTGTATATACCACTAATTTGTGGTTTGTTAAAGTTAATATCAAAACTAGTACTAATTTGTTATACATAATAATATATTATATTTAATAATAACATGAAAATATTAAAGACTTAGTTTGAGTAATTGAAGTATTAATAAATGGGGTTGCAAATAAGAAGCAAAAGCATTGTTAACTTAACAAAGATTTTATATGTAACATTGTATTCTCTTTGATTGTCACTTTAGCTTTGTTCCCCACAACAAACAATAGCCACGGGGTTCATAAGATTCCCTTATCATATTATATCTATGCATACATGGTGTGGTTTTTTTAAAGTAATTTTGAAAGCAACAAAAATTCTATTGTTATTTGACATCATTTTGTTAGGTTTTTAACAACAAAAATTCTATATTGTTATTTGACATCATTTTTTTTTAAGGTTAAGAAGACATATTTTCTAGTAGTAATGGATTCTAAAAAGACGGATTCTAAAATTTATATAAAACTTAATTTCATTTTTATATTATTAAAAATATTAATTTACAAAATCCCATCATCGAAGATATTGGTGTAAACAGGGATTACATCGAAGATATTGGTGTAAACAGGGATTATATTGGCGACTTTCACAGTTTGAAAGTCGATAATCTTTTGGTTTGCCAGTAGCGGCTTTCGGGTTGGACATTTTGTCGGATTTCGCGTCGGTCACACGGTAGAGCATCTTCAGTAATCCATAGCGTCAGTCACACGGTAGAGCCAGATGTTGTCTATTTTTGAATACGTGTCAAGTCATGGTGACCTTTGTTTTGTATGCAAGTTGCACTGCACATGGAATTTCCTACAAGTTGCAGAGTGCACCAAACACTCATATATATTTCTCTACACTCCAATTTTTTTCCTTACAATCTTTCCACAATTTCTCCGCGCTTCTCAAACTCCAAAATTCATCAATCCCACGGAATTTGCTTCCCCTCCCATTGACAATGGCCTCCACCTCCACTGCTGTCAATCCCCCTGCCAATTCTTGTTACCAGGTATTCCTGTGTCATCGTGGTCCGGACACAAAAAAAACTTTAGCCTCTCATCTTTACCGTAGACTGCTTGTACATGGATTCCGAGTCTTTTGGGACAAGGAGGAAATGCAAGTGGGAGATACTTTAACTTCTCAAATACAATACGCTATCGAAACCGCCTCCGTCTATGTCGTTATCTTCTCGCCCCGATTTGCAGAATCTAGTTGGTGCCTGAATGAGCTCCACCTGATGGCGAAGTCGGAGAAACCCATTATCTCTGTATTTTACGGTGTCCAGCCCAGTGAGCTTCGGCGGACAGATGGGGAAGGAGTCTATGCTGAAGCCCTACGCAACCACGAAAAGAAGAGACCGTCTGACTCTCAACCGCGTTACGATTCCACCACCATTAAAAACTGGAGGACTGCTCTCTCTACTGTTGCAGGAAGAAGTGGGCTAGAGCTGGACATGTTTAACGGGTGAGAAGTCGAACTTCCCCTCTGTGTAAGATTCTTTACCTATAGCTTTATTTATTTTCTAACTATTAGTTCTATGTTGTGAATAACTAGGGACGAGGGGGAGCTGCTCGATGAGGTCGTGGTTTCTGTGTCGAAAAATCTGACAACAAACGGCTTGGATGTGGCAGAACATCCAACAGGTTTGGATGAAAAGATTAAAGATTTTGAAAAGAATGTCTTACTGGTGCAGCGGCAGCAGAGTGACAAAGCTCAGGTCATCGGAATTGATGGCATGGGCGGTGTGGGGAAGACAACGTTGGTTAAAATGCTTTTCAATACGAAGAAGCGATACTACAAGAGCTATTGTTTTTTATCTGATGTAAGAGAGAAAGAACGTAAAACCTCTTTAGAATCATTGCAGAAGGAACTTCTTGAGGGCTTGACTAGAAGAGATGAAAAAATACGGAGTGTTAGTGAAGGAATAGAGCTGCTTAAAACCCGTCTCTCATCTTTTAAGGCGTTGGTAGTTTTAGATGATGTAGATAATGGTAATCAGTTAGATGCACTTCTGAGGCCAATTCGAGATGTTCTTCACTCCAACAGTTTAATATTGATTACATCTCGAGACAGAGATGTTCTCAGAAGGTCAAGAGTGGAAGAGTCGTCAATTTATAGGTTAACTGGCCTTAATCCACAACATGCCCAAGAGCTTTTCTGCTTGCATGCCTTCACCCAGCGCCATCCACTCCCAGGATTTGAAGGTTTGGTCAATAAGTATTTAAAAGCGTGCAATCGACTGCCTCTGTCTTTGAAAGTGTTCGGAGCTCTTCTCTATGGAAATCATGACAAGTCTTTTTGGAAAGACCACTTGGAACAAATACTTCCAGATGACATACAAAAGAGTCTTCAAATAAGTTACGATGCACTTCAAATGGACGAAAAACAGATGTTCTTAGACATCGCATGTTTTTTCATAGCGGAAGAGAGGGATAATGCAATAAGAATATGGGACGGATGTGGCTGGAAAGGGTCGCTGGGGTTTCGAAGTCTACAAAATAAGAATCTTGTGGAGGTGGACAGTATTCGGATGAAGGATTTATCGATTCAACATAGGATTAGAATGCACGATCACCTGAGAGATCTGGGAAGAAAACTTGCCAAGGATCCAGGATTGCCACGTCGGATTTTCCGAACAGAGGATATTGATGATTTGTCGCAGCAATCATCTGTAAGTAGTCAAACATTCTATCTGCTGGAATATTCAATAAAAAAATCTGTGCACAGCTTTTTAAATTTTTGTTGTTTTTCAATAATGAACAGGGAGTATCCGAATTGCGGGGAATTCATACGGATTTGGAATTTCCATCATTTTTTGACTGCAAAATGAGGAACTTGCAACTTCTTCATATTGACTACACAGCGAAAGATGATTCTTTGGAAAGTCTTAAGAATGCTGTGCAGTCACCGAATCTCATATCGCTTAGCTTGTGGAACTGGGACTCCTGTATAGGCTCTTACTCCTTAAAGGACTCCGACTCCGACTCCGACTCCGTTATGAACTCTTACACCTTTGCCGACTCTGACGCTTACCTGTCTTCTTGGATTCCACTGACGAAGTTAAGGGTTTTAAAAGTGTTCAACTGCCTTAAAGGGTTGTGGCAAGAAGAATGGCAGGTAAATACATATTTGTTGAATTAAATATATTTATTTTTCTATAATAATAATATGGCACCACAGCGTCTCCAAAGAAAGGGTGTTTATTTATTTAAATGCTTCGTGAAACAGATAAGGGGTTTTGTAGATGGCAATCATCTATTTCTTTAGATAATTGAAACATGTGAACATTTTCTGCAGGCACCTTTGCGGTTGCGGGTATTAGAGATTTCGGGTGAGCTAGTTCCAAAGTCCTTAGGGCTGTTGAAGCATCTCGAACGGATTTGGATAGATGGAGAGAGTGTGATATTTGGAGAGAGTTTTCCAGAAGATATTTGTAATCTGCTTTCGTTGAAATACTTGCATATTGTGTATGGTGGAAGATCTCTGCCAGACTCGTTGGGCAATCTAACAAAGCTACAGCACCTTAACCTGGCAACATCTTCCGAATTAGAGAGACTCCCCCATTCCTTTGGAAATCTAACAAATCTGCAATACATTAGTCTTGCAAGGTGCGCGGAATTAGAGCAGCTTCCAGATACCTTCAAGAATCTCACAAGACTTGAATTTCTTAATCTGTCAGAGTGCGAGAAATTAAAGCAGCTACCAGATAACTTCGAGAATCGACTGACAGGACTTAAATATCTTGATTTAACTGGTTGCGATGATTTAACTATGTCGACCGAAACCGTTGATTTAACTGGGTTCGAATGCAGACTACCTTCCCATCTTTTAGAAGAGTTGGAAAGTGACTACGAGCCTGACGGAATTGAATCAAATGACCAAGTTTGAATAGTGTTGAAAGCTAATAATTGATTGTTTGGTTTTTTAATAAACTGATCAATGGTTTCTGTGGCTTTTTTTTCCGTATCAGTTCTCCTTTGTCAATTTTCTGAAAGAAAAAATGATTTTTTTGCAACTTCCATGTATCAATGTGAAGTGGTCGATTTGATAGGTGTTGTATAAATGCTGATTTATCCACACAATCGCACTCAATATTTATCATCTTCATCAATATTGAGCGGAAGCCATTAAATTTAAACTGCAAATTTAACTTCAGTTTAAATAGGAACAAGAAATTTATTTCAATATATTAATTAAAGATGTGTATATATTTAAATGATTTTCAAAAATTATTTAATAAAAAGCTCTTGAGAGTTAATTCTTAGACCGTACACTTCAATTTGAATAGAGACAAATGCCATTGAAGCAATCTGCATTATTTCAATATATTAATTAAACATGTGTATATGTCTAAATGATTTTTAAAAAAGATTTAATAAAAAACTCTTTCAAAGTTAATTCTCAAACCGTGCCTAGTGTTGATTTTTTTTTTCAAGTCTATTCTTCGATGTTAGCTAGCGTTTCCTATTGTAAATTTGACAATTTTTTTTTCAAGTCTATTCTTCGATGTTAGCTAGCGTTTCCTATTGTAAATTTGACAAAATAAGGTTAAGAAGTTTGAATAAGTTGAAGGTATTGAGTTTATTGTATTCATGTTCAACAAGATTGTTGAAGGTATTGAGTTTATTGTATTCATGTTCAATAAGATTTTAATTTTTAATAGAGATCTCCTTTTAAATTCAATTGTACTTGATTAAAAAGAGTTCTCCTACTTTTATTAATAGCAATATTTTATTTTTTTTTTACTTTATCTAACTTAGTTATAATTTGTTAATTATTTGACAATTTGTCATTTGATACTTCCTAGGAGTTTAGGACATTTAGAGTCACTCGTAATCTTCTAGCCTACATTTCTTTCTCAAATTTCAAAGGCATCTTAATCAACCCTTCATTTGCCTCATACTACATTCTTGCTTTCCAAATTAGCAATACTATGGGAGATGTAATGAGTGTCTTTGTAAAACATGAGGTATAGAATGTCCTACAAGAAAATTTTAGCTAACAAAGAGAAGAGATGTATGACTAGTGCATACAAAGTGGTTCGCTCCATAAATTTGCATCTCATATTTAAAGGATATTCTTCATTTTGTTTCTACTTCCCAAATGTTTATTGTTAATACCTCTCTCAATACATCATTAAAAACAAAATAATCTCTTGTTTTCTTATTCCCTTTTTAAACAAGAACATGTGTATTTGTATTAAAATTATGATGCAGCCAAATAATCTAGCTTGATAATACAAAATTTAAACAGTATTTTAGTATTCTTCTCTTCAAAATTTGTCAAAAAGAGTTATTTTTTTATTGCTATTTGAACTATCTTTAAATTTCTATGGCTATTGCACTCTATGCAACATGAATATTTCTTTACAAACTATCCTAACCAAATAAAAAATATACAGATCGTGATAATATTAAAAAACTAAAAGGGATATTCCCATTGAAACCTTTGTTCTTTGCTACTAACCTCAGAGGCTCGGATGCAATATCTCTTCTTGCCTGGTTGACATATGTTCCAATCCATGGGATCCCATGGAGTATAATGTAGGGGCTACTAATTGAATTCCTTACATGTTTGTCCTCTTTTCCTTTTCCAACTTCTCTATTTCACTCTACATCCTTCCCAATCTCTCTTCCATTTCATCCAATCGTTTAGAATTGCTTTCCCTGATTATATCTATATGCATTTCTTGATAGATTCAACTTGAGAATTTATACCTAATCTTTTCCTTTGAAACGCCTACAATTCTAACTCATTCCTTCAATCCCATTTTCTTTTACACCCTTCCCATTTTCTCATGTATAAGGAAAGACATTCATGAATCTCCCCTACATGCCTCTCACAAATCTCCTAATTCCCTTGTAAAAATCCACATTTTTCGCGAAGGGTGCATATGGAGGAATGAGCATGGCAGTTGACCATTGTTGCAAAAATTATCCAATAAAACTAATCAACCCTTGTAGCACATATCTGAGAGTGAGCCCAAGGAATCACAATCTCTACCAAAATCACAATTCTTGGGCCAAGGAGCAATAGCAATTCAATTGATAACAATCTAATCCAAGAAAAATGAAGTGATATCCCACATCATTCTACATGTCCCATCCTCACAGAGGTATTTACTTAGCATTCATTTGAAGTAATGAAAGTACTATATATGTGGGGCAATTAAAGCCCTATAACTCCACCACCACTTTCCTTAGTGATGAACCTCATTACTAGTATCAATAGGATTATAACATTTCATGGGAGGTGGCAAAGTTCCAAAACCCTTGCCATTTTTCCTCACTATTCCTTTATTCAAATTTATCGGTTGGTTTGCTTTATTTTTAGCTAATACATTGAACTTATTAAAAAAATGATAATAGTATATGGATTCGAAGCTTTGAGCCAAGATTTGAGTTGTGATGATGGGTTTGTTTAGTTGAGCGTCTTTTGAAAAAAATTGTAGTACATATGCCAAATTATTGTTCAGGAATCCCTTGATATTGATATCTAATAATCCTCGTCTCTTTTAGAATCAACAAACCTTAATAAAGAGCTAGGATCTCATCTTGGTTATTGGTTTCCTTGCCTAATCCTCGAGTGTAGGTAATTTATTGAATTCCCTCA
>JZKD02S1672968.1:998377-1014190 GCA_000966675.3 Picea glauca | reverse complement strand
CTCTCGCCACCTGTATTACACCCAAACGCGCGACGGGGCTTTTTCCCCTTGGCGGATTCTCTATCCCTTATGAGGTTTATTCCTATTGGCCATTCGCTGACCTCGTGGGAATCCATCCTTATGGGATGCACGTTAGCCCTGATGGGCTTCGACGGTTGCAGAGTCGAACATGTAGATATTACAGTAGCCCGTAGCATGAAATACAAAGGACGCTGCGTTCAAATTGAACGGTGAATATAACCCTCGATCACGTGGGAACGGAGAAGGAGCCAGCTTACGCTGGGCCTCCATGGTTATTTAGGGGTTCGAGTTCAAAAGAGGACCGAAAAAATTTGATTTTTTTTAGTGGGGGTGTTACAGTGGTCGTCCATTAATGAGGACATGTGGCAAGATCTCAACATTTCGCTGATTCACAGGGTAGAAAAGTCAAAGAGGGAAGTCGTGAGAGCTCGTGATATGCGAAGTTCCAACGCGCCTTGGAGTTAGGCTCTGGGTCGTAGTAAAGGGTCACATGGACAGAGGGCAAAGGAGGAAGCTAATGGTTGTTAATCCCTTTCAGAACTCGGGAGTTAGAGGAGTTGGGGCACTTTGCATCGGAAGTTCTGAAGTCACGAAATGCGACGCGTTGTTTAGGTTAAGCCTACAGTCATGGGTAGTGGTCACATGGAGGAGGATAAGGGAAGAGTCGACATGCATTAGGCCCCTGTCAGATTTTGGAGGTTGGGAAAATCAGGGTAACTCGCATGTAGAATACCCGACATGCGAAGTCCCAAAACGCCTTTTGGGTAGACGGGTGGTCACATCCCATGGTTGTGTGAGAGAAACTTGCGCCTGGAACTTAATTGCGCAGACTGAGTCACAAAAGGAGATAATTCCTGACACTCCAAGTGTTTACAGTAGGGCGAAGGGGAAGGTCGTGTATGCCCTTAAAATTTCTTTAAGAAACCAAAAGGTTATGCGTTTAACTATAGAACGAGACAATCCAGGCTTAGAGAATTTTTTGGCTTCAAAATTCGAGATTATGTCCCTTGAGAAAAGTGAAAAATTTTATTCGTCGTCGTGGGTGTGTTACAAAATGGTATTAGAGCATGGTTACAACACTTGGCCTGCTTGGGCTCATGGATGATTTGTTTAAATAACTCTATTTGGAGTACTTTCAAAAGAGTGACACCCTACCTTACCTCTTTCTTCAAAAAAAAAAAAGGTCTGATTTAAAAATGTTAGTAAAGAAAGGAATGAAACCTTCTATTGTGTGTGTGCATTAAGAAATTAAACTGTGTATTGTTCATGAACTAATAGACTGTTAGCTAACTATAAGTGTTTTTGGCAACACTCTAACATTCAGTGAATCACGGGAAGACTCCAATACTAAAGGATGATGACGCGTCATGAAGTGGGGGATGGCTCCCACAATAGAGATGAGGAGTCTGATGAAAGGAGGGCGGTGGAAACCCCTCCAGATCTGGCTGAAAATGTAAGAAGCCTCAGGGCCAAGCTACAAATTTTCAAGGCTGACAACGAGATATTGATAAAGGAGCAAGAGAAACAAATAGAAATTAACGCAATTTTTCTATAGAGCTTATCCAACATACAGAGGAAACTGCAGCACGAACCCGCAACCAGTCATGCAGACTGACGACACAAGAAGAGAGCTCAGAGTCCACCTGAGACCCGAAAACATGACTCCAATAGTGACCCCACTGGGAGAAGTACCATGAATAAGGTCCAACCTGGAGGCAGGTGACACTCATCAGGAGAGTCCTCTGGAAATGAAGATGACAACTCCGAAGGGTCTTCTAATAGCAGGGCCAACTCGCATTCTCAGAAGAAAGCAAGGAAACAGAAGCGTTCCAAAACCCGTGGTCCTGAAGAGTTTAAGAAATCCAAACCACCCTCTTTTGATGAAGAGATAAAGAAGGGAGAAGAGGCGGAATCTTGGCTGCTTGGTTTAAGGAAGTATTTCAGAGTCCATGACTACTTCGAAAACTTGAAGGCTCGAATAGCCATCTTCAACCTGAATGGAAAGGCTTCCATATTGTGGGAAGACCTTAGGAATGTGAAAGGAGTCCATCAGAAGGAATTTTCATGGAAACAGTTTGAGAAATAATTCAGGAAGCAGTATCTATCAGAAAAATACATGGATGGGAAAACTAAGGAATTCTATGAACTCCGGCTGGGGCAGCTCACCATAGAGGAATTTGTCAATAAATTCCTTGACCTACTGAGGTATGTAGCCTACATAAAAGATGAAAAAGAAAAAATGCAGCGATTCATTAGTGGGTTACCTCAGACCTACTGGGATAGGATTGAGTTCAACGAACCAAGGACCTTAGAAGAAGCTAGACGGAAGGCGAGGTATTGCTATGAACAGTTTGGGAGTAAGACAAGACCCCACGAGGACTAGAAGAAAAAAAATAGTTCGAGATTCCAAAAGAAAAGGTTTAACTCCTCAAGATTTAAGAACTATGGAAAATATTTTAGGGGGATCCTACCCGCTAGAAGTGTATATCAACAAAATTTCCCCTCTCAAAGTTGAAATAAACATTTTCAAATAGTCCTAACAAAGAATGATAACCTAAAGAAGGAACCCTTAAAATGCTGGGGTTGTGGAGAAAATCATAGATTGAGGGACTTCCCACACAGACAACAAAACAGTAAGGGGGTCTGCAATATCCAAGAAGCTACCACCGTCAACGATGTGGCTAGGAGCATGCCACAAATCTATGCAGCCCTGGATAATAATCAAGCTGACCACCAAGCTTCAGTAGTGGAGCTGGAAGGTATGATCTCCAACCATCCAATTTCAATTTTAATTGACCCAGGTTCTAATTTGAATTATGTAGCCCCTCAGACTACCAATAAGTGTAAATTGCAACCAATTAGACATGTTAAACCATGGTTGGTACAACTAGCCATTGGGACCAAAAGAAAGGTGGCAAAGGCTATACCAGCCTACCAATTCATCATAGGTGGATTGCCCACTCAAGTGACCCTTAACATACTTCCCTTGGGATCTTATGACTTGTTGATTGGTATGGATTGGTTGGTTTCTCATAAAACTAAAATGGACTGTTATAATAAAACTTTAGAATGTGTAAACGAATAAGGGAGAAAGATGACCCTCCAAGGGATTCAGAAGCCTATCTCATTCAGACAAATATCAACCCTTCAAATGAAGAAGTATTACAAAAAAGGGTGTTCCTTATATGCAATACAGGTGTTGGAATCCATTGAAGATGGAAAACCAAACCTAGAGGACCACCCCATATTAAGAGAATACAAGGACGTATTCCCAGAAGAAGTACCAGGTCTACCTCTGAGAAGGGATATTGACTTCTCAATAGAAATTACACTGGGAGTGGTACCAGCATCTAGAACGCCATACAGAATGAGCACGCCAGAGCTTGTTGAGCTCAAGCTACAACTAAAGGAGATGATGGAAAAAGGCTACATCCGACCCAGTGTATCTTTGTGGGGAGCGTCTGTCCTATTTGTGAAAAATAAAGATGGCACACTTCGACTGTGCATAGATTACAGACAACTCAATAATGCAAACATAAAGAACAAGTACCCCTTACCAAGAATCGATGACCTATTCGACCAATTGGGAGGTGCATCCATATTCTCAAAGATCGACCTAAGATCTGGCTACCATCAAGTCCGGATGAAGGATGAAGACATCCACAAAATAGCCTTCAAGACGAGTTATGGTCACTACGAATTTGTGGTGGTGCCATTTGGGTTAACCAATTCCCCCTCCACTTTTATGTGCTTGATAAATAATGTAATCGACAAATTTCTAGACAAATTTGTATTGGTTTTCATTGATGATATCCTAATCTACTCCAAGAACAGGGAGGAGCAAGAAGAACATCTTAGACTCGTACTTCAAGTGCTAAGGGAACATAAACTCTACGCTAAGTTTAGAAAGTGTGATTTCTTTCAGAAGCAAGTCCACTACTTAGGCCATGTCATATCTAAGGAAGGGGTGGCAGTAGACCCTGACAAGATCAGATCCATTATGGAATGGCCTACCTTGAAATATGTGTCTGATATTATGTCCTTCATGGTCTTAGCAGGATACTATAGAAGATTCATAAAAGGGTTTTCCAATATTGGTTGTCCAATCACTTCCCTTCAAAAAAAGGGGATTAAATTCATTTGGACGTCAAAATGCGAAGAAAGATTCCAGGAACTAAAATACCTCCTGACCCATGCACCCATGCTAAATATTGTGGGCCCGGATGATGATTTCCTTGTGTGTACAGATGCCTGCGAGGAAGGAATCGGAGGAGTCCTTATGCAAGAAGGATGTGTAATTTTTTATACGTCCTGGAAATTAAATGAGCATGAGATCAATTATGTGACCCATGACCTAGAGTTGGCTTCCATAGTACATGCTTTAAAAATATGGAGACACTACCTCCTGGGTAGAATATTTGTGCTTATGACAAATCATTGTGGATTGAGACACCTGTTTGATCAACCAAAACTCAATGCCAGAAAAGCGAGGTGGATGGATCTCTTAAGTGAATTCGATTTCAAAATCAAACATATAAAAGGAAAGGAAAATAGGGTGCTCGATTCCCTTAGAAGAAGTATAAAAATGATTCATCTAGTAGCAGTAAGCACCTGCAAAACGGATGTCAGGGAGAGAATAAAAAATGCACAAGAGACAGATGCCTTCTTTAAGACTGTGACTTCATACCTAAGGCAAGAGCCTAGAGGGCTGAAGTATGAAGGCTACCAAATGCTCGAGGAAGGGTTGTCGACTTATAGAAATAGATTGTATATTCTGAACTGTGACGACTTGAATAGGGTCATAATGGATGAACTGCATAAGAGACCATATACTGGTCACTCGGGATATCGGAAGATGATCATGGCCACTAGGAAACAATTCTATTGGCTTGGGTTAAAGAAAGACATAGATAAATATCTAGCGAAGTGCCTAGAATGCCAACAAGTTAAGACAGAGCACCGACATCCAACAGGATTGTTACAACCCCTACCAATCCCAGAATGGAAATGGGAAACCATCTCCATGGATTTCATCACTGGATTACCAAGGTTGACCAAGCAAAATGATGCCATCATGGTCATGGTGGACAAGCTAAGCAATTCTTCTCATTTCATCCCTGTCAAGTCAACTTGCAAGGCGATAGATATTGCCAACATCTTTGCCAACATATTCATGAAGGAGATATTTAGACTGCATGGCATGCCCAAGGAAATTGTATCTGACCGAGATACCAAATTCACTTCAAGTTTTTGGAAACCCCTAATGGCCGGTTTGGAGACAAAATTGTTATTCAACAAAACTTATCATCCCAAAACTAATGGATAGATAGAAAGAGTGAACCGGATAGTAGAAGACATGCTAAGGATGCATGTAATGCATCAGCCTAAGAAGTGGGAAAACTAACTACCATTGGTAGAGTTTTCCTACAACAACGGTTATTAAGAATCCTTGAAGATGAGCCCTTTTGAAGCCCTCTATGGTATACAGTGCAAGATTCCAATCAGCTGGAGCAATACAATGGAAAGAATTACAATCGTACCTAACATGCTGAAAGAAATGGAACATCAAGTGGTTCATATAAGACAAAATCTGAAGATTTCTCAGGATAGACAGAAAATTTACGCCGACAGAAAGAGAACTCTTAGAGAGTTCAAGACTGGAGACCATGTCTATCTCAGATTTAGACCCAGGAAGAGTTCCCTGAGAATGAGAGCCTATGACAAGTTGGAACCTCGATATTGTGGACCCTTTGAAGTCTTAGATAGAGTGGGACTTGTAGCCTATAGGCTATCATTTCCTCCCACTATAAAGGCACATAATTTTTTTCATGTTTCATTATTGAAGAAATATGTACCTGATGTTAATCATATAATTGACTGATCTATGATCTAGGTGGAACCAGAGGGAGAATTCCTTCCAGAAGCCCAATGCATATTAGATAGGAAGGAAACCTCACTCAGGAATCGAACCATTGCATAGGTCAAGGTGCAATGGAAACACTTTGGCCCAGATGAGGCTACGTGGGAAATGGAAGACGCCATGAGGTAGGCATTTCCGATTTTGTTTACTTTTGTACATACATATCATGTTTATAGATAGAACATTGAGGATGATTATTCCTTTAAGGGGGAGGGAATTGTAACACCCTGTTTCCCCTAGTCTGTAAATATAACTATATGGACCGAGGAACTATGGAAAACTTAAAAGTGTGAATGTTTGATTTGATGAACCTTGTGTATAAGGTCAAAGAATGTAAATTTTAATTAATGTAATAGAAAATGTTACATGTTGCATGACTGCTGAGAGAGGGGATGTGCTAAGAGAGAGAGACCATGATTTCTAATGAAAAGGTGGTGGAGGGGACCCAGAATGGTTGTGTTAACTTCCACCAAACCAGTACCATGATGGAGTTAATTTTTCTCAAATCAGAACAACCCACTGACTAGGAATGAATTCCCATTAGGCTGGTAGGTGGGAAGGGCCTCCTCAAGAGTTAATGAGGGATGGGACAGTCTGCCCATCATTATGTCTTTCGGACCTGACCACGGACGGGGGGATTCGACCCACACACAACCTTGCCAAGGGAGGCAATAAGGGAAGCGTGGTAGACAGAGGGGAAGGCCTACGAAGAGTACATAGACGGGAGCAGAGCTCTCAGGTCCGAAGAAGAATAGAAAGAGAACAAGCGAGTCTGATCACTAGGAATAGGGAGACAGAGACAGGTGAAGGAGAGTAACCTTCGTCCTTACCTATTCCTATATGGGGAGAAGGAGAGTAGCCTTCGTCCCTAACTTCCATTGAGCTGGAAGTAGGAGATTGAATCTCAGAGCATCGTGGCCTAAGCTCGGGGGTGGCTAGTGATAAATCCATTGGGAGTGATTGACCCTATGGTTGGGTGGAAACGAGCACCCCTCTCAGTAGTCGCTTCATGCTTTATGGTTCTGATAAGTGTTTTTATGCCTTGAACTCTAAATTGGAAATAATGGATGCATGTTTGTTTTTGTATGCCTGCAAATGGTTCTTGCATTGAATGATTAAATTAAGAGAATGCTTTTGTCCTGGAGAACTTCTACATCTGCTTGATTTCCCTTATGTTCTAGTTAAATTCCTCATCTGCTTGATTTCCCTTATGTTCTAGTTAAATTCCTCAAAAGCACCTTCCTAGGGAATTGTATCCCTGTCCTAGAGATGAGTGAGTACTTCCTTGATTGTGGAGGTCGAATCCCGCAATCACTGCGAGGATGGAGTCTATTAAGCTCAGGAGAGGTAGTGCAAATAGGTACAGGCTCTCTACGAGGAAAGAAGAGACTAAGAACCACCTAAATTCTAGACTAAATGAAGGAGCGCAAGAGCTGTGCATAAGACCCCTTCTAGGTGTTCAGTCTAGGAGGAGTGCAACGCTCTTAATCCTTCAGAACTGACAAAGATCAGGTAGGATAGCGAGATTTAGGTATCAAAAGGGAATACCCTTTTTGTTTGGTAGATGAGTGGATGATATCCGTTTGAGAGGATCCAAGGTCTGTCATGACTGTTGAATTTGAAGAAGGAGAGCAGGCGTTAATGCCTGGTTTACTTCAGTATTTGCAGGTTCACACATTGGGAGAGTTGTAGGTTGGCGCGACTAAACTTCTGAAACCAGAGGTTGCGATGTGATCTGCACCGATAGATCAAGGAAGGTCATGGACCGTCAATCCAACGCGAACGTATTAACGCAAGGAGTATGTGGGAATTCGAAATTCCCTAAGGACCTAGTTGTGGAGGAGAAAATCTAGGTCCTGGAAATCCACGTTCAGATAGCAAGAAGTGAGCGCAGGAGGAAAAAATATCTGAGCCGTCAGATTTGAAGCGCGTAAACCAACAGTAGTTGGATTTGGAGGAAGGTGCACGACACAAGTTCTGATTTGATCGTGGTCATCCATTAAGGAGGACACGGGGCGAGATCTCAACATTTCGCTGACTCGCAGAGCAAGAAGGTCAAAGAGCATAACCGTTCGAACTCACGATATGAGAAATCATGACTTGATTGTGGTCATCCATTAAGGAGGACACGTGGCGAGATCTCAGCATTTCGCTGACTCACAGGGTAGAAAAGTCAAAAAGGGAAATTGTGAGAACTCGCGATATGCGAAGTTTCGACGCGCCTTGGAGTTAGGCTTCGGGTCATAGTAAAGGGTCACATGGACGGAGACCAAAGGAGGAAGCTAATGGTTGTTAAGCCCTTTCGGAACTCGAGAGTTGGAGGAGTTGGGGTGCTTTGCATCGAAAGTTCTGAAGTCGCGAAACGCGATGCGTCATTTAGGTTAAGCCTACGGTCATGGGTAGTGGTCACGTGGAGGAGGATAAGGGAAGAGACGACATGTGTTAGGCCCCTATCAGATTTCAGAGGTTGGGAAATCAGGGTAACTCGCATGTAGAATACCTGACATGCGATGTCCCGAAATGACTTTTTGGTAGACGGGTGGTCACAGGCCATGGTCGCGTGAGAGAAACTTGTGCCTGGAACTTAATCACGTAGACCGATTCACAAAAGGAACTAACTCCGGAAACTCCGAGTTTTCACATTAGGGCGAAGGGGAAGGTCGCGCATGCCCTTAAACCTGCTCTAAGAAACCGAAAGGTTCTGCATTTAACTATAAAATGAGACCATCCAGGCTTAGAGAATTGTTTGGCTTTAGAATTTGAGATTCTGTCCCTTGAGAAAAGTGAAAAATTTTATTCGTCGTCGTGGGTGTGTTACACAGAGAAGAGGCCCAAGTGGGCACAAACTACTCTTCAAGATGCAGGGGATCTAGTTGGTGATCCACCCGATACTAGGAGGAATCGATCTGATTTCGAGGATCCTCCTGTTGCACTCACTGCCACTGAACCATTTCCCTCCAGGCATCTTTTCTTAGTTCAGTCTTCAGATCCATAGTATTATGGCGAGGCTGCTGGAAATCCATTTTGGGAATCCGCCATGCAGGAGGAGTACAACTCCCTCCTCGAGAACCAGACTTGGGATCTGGTTCCCCTTCCTTCTAGGAGGAAACTTGTCAGATGCAGATGGGTCTACAGGACCAAGAGCACAGTGGATGAACAGATTAACAGATACAAATCCAGGCTTATTTCCAAAGGCTTTCAGTAGGTGCATGGTATTGACTATGATGAGACCTTCGCTCTAGTAGCGAAAATGGATTCCATATGATTGGCACTTTCCATTATGACAACTAAGGGATGGGAAGTCCATAATATGGATGTGAAGAATGCATTTCTTCACGGTGATCTCTCTGAGGAGATCTATAGGGACCATCCCCAGGGATTTATGAAGGACTCATCTTTGGTCTGTCAACTAAAGAAGTCCCTTTATGGCCTCAAGAAGGCTTTGAGGGCATGGTATGCCAAGATGTAATCCTACCTGTTTTCACAGAACTTTGTACATTGTAAATATGACCCGAATGTCTACATGCTCGGGATCTCTAATTCACTTCTACTTTTCGCTATGTATGTTGATGATTTGTTGATAATCGGTTGCTCGAATTCAATGATTGTTTGAGTCAAGAGGATTTTACATGACAGGTTTTTAATGACGGACATGGGTCCGCTACAATTCTTCCTTGTACTTGAGATCATTCAGGATGCATCAGGAATGAAACTGTCTCAGGCCATGTATGCATGAGATCTGCTTGAGAGATTTCACATGACAGACTACAAGTCTGCTACGAATCCTTTCCTATCATGAGTCAAACTTGAGGATGGCGAGGAGACTCCACTGGTTGACAGCACATTGTACAGACAACTAGTGGGGATCTTATTGTATCTCACACACTCCAGACCAGACCTCTCATATGGAGTTGGCACAGTTTCCAGGTTCATGGAAGAGCTGCATGAGCTACATTGGAATGCTACAAAGCATATCCTTCGATACGTACAGGGCATAATCACCTTTGGGATTCATTATGCAACAAAATCTACATTAGATCTCATCGGGTTTACTGATTTTGACTGGGCTGGCGATAGCAGTGATCGCAAGTCCACATCTGGTTACTCACTCAGTCTTGGTTTTGGGCCTATATGTTGGTCGAGCAAGAAGCAATATGCCATTTCTCTATCTACAACGAAGGTAGAGTACAGAGGGGTATTTAACATAACCATTCAGGCTATGTGGCTACAACATTTTCTCATTGATTTGGGCATTCAATTTCATTGGCGGATCGTCATCTAGTGTGACAACCAAAGCACTCTGAAGTTCTGTAGAGATCCAGTTCAGAGGCAGCGGACAAAGTACATCGAGATCCACATGCACTACATCCGAGACTTATTACATGAGGGGATCATCGACCTACATTTCTGTCCTTCAGCGGAATAGACGAAAAACATCTTCACCAAGACCTTCACTAAGTAGAAGTTCCATTCTCTGCGAAGTCATATTGGAGTGAAGGACATAGTTTCCTAGCAACTGTAGTTCTTCTTTTTACATACATTGTACCTTGAAGGGGGGTTTTCCCATGAGGTTTTCCCTCTTTCCTCACTTTATTTTAGTGTATCTTTTGTGTTTGGGTACCTAACATGGCCTCGTTGCTGGGACCTATTCTTTATGTTTACCATAGTGATGTTCAGGGGGGGTGTTGGAGTTACTTTACACACACCTAGGATTTATTTTTCCTAAGGTTTTTCCTTGTTTATTAGTTATAATTAGTCATTATCTAGTCTCCTATATTTTAGGGGAGAATATTCCACGTGGATAATATTCTCTTTCGGTTGACACTTCAGTTTGACTAGTTGAGTTGAGTTTAGATGTTGCATTGGCTTTGTCACCATGCAACATTTGGATCATCACCTTGATAATGCACACTTACCTTGGGATCATCACCAGACCGGCGCATTACCCTTGATTCTTTGATCTACTCCTCACTACTCTTTGTTCAGTCAGTTAACTGAAGACTAGTTGATTAGTTAACTCAACTAGGTGGAAGTTCAGTCCTGTAACTACCTGAGAGACTAGACTAGGTGGAAGTTCACTCCCGTAACTAATGGTGTGTGTCGAGATCACTCTAGACCACCACCATGGTGGATTGATTCTCCTACAATGTGCATTGGTTGAGTTATACAGAGTATATCATATGTAAATTATTCATTATTCACAACGGTTAATGAGAATTCTTCTATTCTTTATCTCCTTCTCCTTCTTTCTCAATTTCTCTATGCAAATGTGTGTAGTATTTTATAGCTAGATCTATTCTGTACAAGTTCAACACATTTACATTTCCCTCACATAATGGGTGGGAAGAAAAAAATCAAAGTTGTAGGGGAAAAAGCTTCGTGTGTAGTGTAGTTACTTATTATTTGTTATTTGTTGAAATGACAGGTTGTTGTATTGTTTTTTTGCAGAGGTGATTTAAGCAGGTTAGGGTTTCTTACAAAAAGTGTGTGCACGGAAGATAATTAAAGGTTGACAGGGGAAAAAAGAATTCATGAAGATGAAGTTGTTATCAAATTTCAATTGATGTGTGTTGTGAGTTGCAGGAATTGTGGTGTTGGGATTCTGCAAATATGTGACAGAGGATAAGAAATCTTGTGCGTTATGTGTTGTATGGTAGGGAAGATTAGAAAATGATTCTTATTTTGCATCTACAAATGTGGATATTCAATTATGGCTTTTGGACAGATGCAATTAGTTTGTGTGCTTGTTTGCTAATGGTGTATGCTTCATGCATAATGCAAGTGTTGTGTTTTATAGGATTTTGTTATGGTGTTTTATAAAATCTTGTTTTTTTTTATCATATGCAAATAGTTTCATTTTTCGAAAGATAATGACATGTGCAATGCGTTGTTTCTTATGTGTGAAAGTGTTTGCTTTGAAAATTTGTAAGCATATTGTGAAACTGTTATCGTTTTTCTATTGCTTGCAGAAAGTGGGTGGGCGGAAAATAGTCAAATTTGTAAGGGGAAAAAGCGTCGTGCGTAGTGAAGTTACTTCTGGTCTTTTCTTGGTTGAAATGGATGGTTAGCTCTGTTTTTTCGTGCGCTACATAGTTAGCTCTGTTCTATTGCTATCACAAAGTGGGTGGAAAGAAAACTATCAAATTTGTAGGGGGGAAAGCATTGTGTGTAGTGTGATTACTTATTGTTTATTACTGGTTGAAATGGTTGGTTGTTGTATTATTTTTCTGCAAAGGTGATTTAAGTGTGTCGGGGTTTCTTACAGAAAGTGTGTGCGTGAAAGACAATTAAAGGTCGAGACGAGAAAAAGGAGTTCATAAAGATGAAGTTGTTATCAATTTTCAAGTGTTGTGTGTTGTGAGTTGGAGGAATTGTGGTGTTAGCATTCTACAAATCTATGTCAGAGGGTAAGTAATCTTGTGCATTGTGTGCTATATGGAAGGGAATATTAGAACTTGGTTATTATTTTTCATTTGCAGATATGGATATCCAATTATTTTTGTTAGAGATATGCAATTAGTTTGTGTGCTTGTTGGCTAATGGTGTATGCTTCATGCATAGTGAAAGTGTTGTAGTTTATAGGAGTCTGTTATGTTGTTTTATTAAATCTTATTATTCTTTAAATCCTATTCTATTTTTCAAAATATATTGCGTAGCTCTATGTTTTGTGCTTGTGCAGGGATTTTTTCTTGGGCACCGAAATTTGATCTGTTTACAACTCCTGTGTGGATAATTTATAGCAATTCTTGTTTTGCGACTGTAGATATGGATATTTACCTATGTTTCTTGGATAGATGCAATCAATTTGTGTGCTTCTTGTGTAATAGTATATGCTTTATTCATAGTTCAGGTGTTGTGTTTTATTGGACTTAGTTTTGATGTTTGGTTTAACATTGTTGTGGTTCATCATATGCAAAATTCTATGTGTTGATATTTGTCTTTGAATTTCATTTGCATTTGAAGGTGCCTTGTACAATGAACATTTGGTCTATTTTCAATTGTTGCACGGATAGTTGATATTAATTCTGATGCATATGTGCATTTCGTCGCTTTCATAGGTCAAACTATATTGCGATGTGAAATGCATTGTTTCTTATGTGTGGAAGCATCTACTTTGACAATATGTGCACATGTCATGTAGTTGTATCTTATGTTCTTTGTGCAGGGATTTTGCATGGGACAATGAAAATTGGGTATGTTTTAGACTCATGTGTGGATAATTTATGGAAATTTCTTATTTTGCGTCTACAGGTATGAATTTTCTCCTATGTTTCTTGGATATTTGAAATTAGTTTGTGTGCTTGTCTAATAGTATATGCTTTATCCATAATGCAGGTGTTGTGTCTTATTGGACTTAGTTCTGGTGTTTTGTTTAACGCACTTGCCTTGCACAGTGAACATTTTGTTTGTTTTCAATTGTTGTATGGATAATTGATATCAATTTTGTGGCATTTGTGCATTGTGGTGCTTTGGCACGAAAACATTTGCAGTAGATTTGCGATGAACATGTGAGGCATTTGTGCATTGTGGTGCTTTGGCATTTCCATTTATATTTGGAAATGCACATAGCTGCATTTTTTTGAAAGAAATTTCTTAATGTCAGGAATATGATGCAATTGTTTCAATAAATAAGGTGTTGGTTTGTTTTTATATCATTGCAATGCTTGTGTATCTTTGTTGTCAAGGAAAAGTAACAAATGACATATTTCTCGATTTGGTAATTTGATGGAAGAGCAATGAAAATAGGAGGGAGACTTGGACCGCATAAAACAAATATTTTGCAAGTGTTCAATATTGGAATGTGCAATGTCTTGTTTCTTATGTGTGGAAAATTTTTCTTCGACGATTTGTCAACACCCCACATAGGTACGTGTTTTGTGCTTTGTAAAAGTTTTCTTCCTGGTATTGCAGTGCATTTGGACGTTGGAACTTGCGATATTTTTTGACTATGGATATTTTTCATGTTGATGTGACACTTTTGCTAAGGACATATGAAAGTGTTGGGTTTGGTTATGTCTTACACACCTCTGCTATGTGCAAATACATATTGCGTTGACAACCATGAGTTTTATTTTCATCTTCTCTATGAAAAAGTAATTTCAATTTTTGCGCATATATGAATTGTTGTGCTTCCATGTGTTGGCATTTGCAGCGATGAACATGTGTGAGAACTCAATGCAATAATGTATTTAGCATTTCCATTTATATTTGGAAATGCGGAAAGGTGCAATTTTTCGAAAGAAATTTGTTTATGTCAGGAGTCTAATGCAATCGTTTCAAGAAATAGGGTGCTGGTTTATTTGGATATCATTACAATGCACGTAAATCTTTGTTTTCAAGGAAAAACAAGAAATGATATTTTGCTCAATTTGGTAATTCGATGGAAGAGAAATAAAAATGGGAGTGAGACTTGGATTGCATAAAACAAATATTTTTCAAGTGTTCAATATTGGAATGTGCAATGTGTTGTTTCTTATGTGTAAAAACATTTTCTTCGACGATTTGTTGACGTCCCGCATAGGTATGTATTTTGTGCTTTGTACATGTTTTTTTCTTGGCATTGCAATGCTTTTAGACGTTTGCACTTTGTTATTCCCCATTTTTAGGGATAACTAAGGAGATGGTGTCTCGAGGCCCTTAGGTTGCATACATGGAGTACCAAGATATGCATTAAATGGAAGTTTCCACATACACGGATGGAGACCCACTTCACCACCATATCTCTTGGATTCATCATGATGGCATTCGCCACATCAACTTGCTTCCGGAAGATAGAGGGTCTTTCTCCATGAGGTACAAGTAAGGTATTGTGGTAAGTTCCACTTCAATACTGGAGGCATTTGAATATGTTGCATTAAATCTTCTCTTAATTATACAACATTTTCTTGGAAATTATGCTCTTTTCCTTGTTTCACCTTGGTGGTTGACATTGTGCCCTAGTAAGTGGTCACCCTTGGGGAAAGGTTTTCTACTAGGAGGTATCCTTGATGAGTCATTGTACCATTCTTGATCATACTTATCACTTTCCACACTTCATCCTTTTTCGTTCCCCCATCTTTTGGGATTTTTGAGTGTACTGACCCACAAAGGGATTGTACTTAATTTCATGGGAAGAAGGGGCTGAAGGCCCAGAGGGAAATGTAGCCGGAAAAAGATAAAAACCAAATTGTAACCTTCTAGATGCTCACCCAAAGAGGTCTTGAGAACAATGAAACATTTATCTTAAAAGAATTTGAAGACCTACAAAAGAAAACTCACATTATATAGATGTCCCTCTTGTTGAGGTGTGTACTCTTATATGATGTCCCTTTATTTCCATGCATATGGCACTCTGTGTACCTCTAACTTCAAGTGATGTTGAAATACTCGTTTCTTTCCATGTCTTATAGTACCCAATTGTTTTGGACTTCAATTAATAAATAGAAATAAAATGGGCTTGGAAAAAGGTTGCATTGAAAATGAAGGTGCAACACACCCTCTACAAAGGCACCCACAAATGAGATAATAAGAACCCTTGTATGTCATGAACCCCATGCCCATGATTCCCCCCCCCATCCACTTCATACTCTTTGTATGACTTAGGGAGGGTCCACTGTTGGTTACTCAAGTTCAAGGAAAGAATACAAGTGTTACAATCTAATATTAAACAAAGTTGTGGAAAGAATCAACGTAACAATTGATGAAACGGGCAGACCATAATCAAACAAAGAAGAAAACAAATCAATGGAACAACTGTTTGAAGAAGAAAATGAAAAATAAGAAGAAGAGGAAGATGAAGATGAAGAGAATCTGACAGAAGTAGAAGAGCAAGTTCAACAAGTATCTCCAAAGACACCTAGAAAACGAGTATAGAAGAATCATCCTTCAGATCA
>JZKD02S1672968.1:969720-994654 GCA_000966675.3 Picea glauca | reverse complement strand
CTCAGGTTGTAGCCTGAGAAACTAGGGGGTTGGAGCCTCCTTCCAGTTGCAAATGGAAAACAAAGGAAGTTGGTGCTTCCAATGAATGTAATTATTCAAGACATATAAGAAAAAGAATTCTGCGGTTTTCTCCCAATTTGGGTTTCCACGTAAAACACTGGTGTACTGTGCATGTGTGTGATTTATTATTTATTATTACTCATTATTGGATAATAATTATACATTGATATAACATTTGAAGAAAAAGGATTATAATTATGCTATTACTGATTCACCCCCCCTCTCAGTAATCCAACATGTTGTAGTTGGTAACCTTAGCGGCCTATATATTTAGGGTCTTTACACAAGGTGACTGTGGAGGGGAAAGTCTTCACGGTACCTGGAATCGACGTTGGCCAGACTCACTCGGGCTCCTTGGAGGGTATACCCATGATTATGTGTGGGAGATTGCACCAGGGTGTAAGTCCGTTAAGCAGGTCATCAACATAACTTTTCCACTTGCTCTATCTCAACCCCTTTCTTACTTTGTTCCCACGACGTTGGATTTCATCACCAACTAGTGTGCTCATTGTGAGAAGGTTTTTTTTTCTTGCTTGCTTACTAGATTTTTAGCGTGTGTTGTTTGTTCTCCCTAGCAGAATCTAGATTGGATCTTTATTTTTATGGCATCAGTTCCTAGAATGACCAATGAAGGAACCCCTTTTCCAGGGGAACCCTTTGTTTTTCCTTCTTACAGAAACGTTGGTCCTCCTTACATCGCTACTTTGAGCCTTCTAGGTCTCACAATTGGGTTACCGGTATGGGTTTTTAACACTCTGGTGATCTCAAATGCAGGTGCTTCAGATGTAAGCACAACACCCACACATCAACCTCATGTCGACCTTTCTCCTTCTTTGCCCGTCAGGTCTCCTTATATTTCTCCTTCTTCGCCTAGTGAAAGCTCTCAAGCGAGTAGCTAGATTGATAAGAAGAAGAAGAAACAGAAAGAGAAGAAGAAGAAACAGAAAGGGACAAAGCCTCCAACTACATCAAATGTTGGATCTAAACAACCAACTACTGTTAATAGTACTAGGAGTGTTGATGAGGTCAACAAGATTAAAACGAAGAATCTGAAACCCAAATTCCCTTGTAGTCTTTGTAAGGGTGACCACTTTCTGAGGGATTTCCCTGGTATTGCCAAGGTCTTAGAAATGTTGTCTTCCACGTCATCGGCCTCTACTAGACATGTTGGTGATGCCCCTTCAACTAGTGATGTTAAGGTTGGTAATAATAAGACAACTGTCAAATTTCCTTGTATGTTATGCAAAGGTGATCATTATTCTCACCTTTGTCCTTGCCTGGACGAAACTTCTTCTCTTTTGGAAAAGCTTCAACTTCCAACTGTTTATCATAGGCTTTCCCCCAACCCATCATTAGTTGATGGAACAATCAATATGGTTCCATCTCCAGTCAATCCGGTTGATCTAGTGGTCAATCTAGTTTCATCCTCGATTGAACCACTAACCAAAGTAGCTGACCCAGTTCCATCATCGGTCAGCCCCACTCTTCATCTACAGAGTGAACCCAAAGTGATTGATCTATTTCCTTCCTCGGTCAGTCCCACCCTTCATCCGAAGAGTGCCAAATTGGTTTCTCTGGTGACTTCATTGGTCAATCCCACTCCTCCTCTGACGAGTTCCAAAGTGGTTGCTTCGATTACATCATCGGTTAATCTTACTCTTCCTCTAAAGAGTGCCAAAGTGGTTGCTCTGGTGACTTCATCGGTCAATCCCACTCCTCCTCTGACGAGTTCCAAAGTGGTTGCTTCGATTACATCATCGGTCAATCCCACTCTTCCTCTGACGAGTGCCAAAGTGGTTTCTCCGGTGACTTCATCGGTCAATCCCACTCTTCCTCTGACGAGTGCCAAAGTGGTTGCTCTAGTTACATCATTGGTCAATCCAACTCTTCCTTTGAAGAGTGCCAAGGTGGTCGATTCAATCCCATCATCGATCGATCCTACTCTCCCGTTAGAGAGTAAACCTGATTTTGCCGACATTTTTCTCGTTGAAATAGGATCTACCGTGCCGAGGGGCATTCCTCCTTCTTCTGCGAAAACCCTTCCAAGTAATGAGGCCATCCTTTTTGATTGGGGTGTGCTAACTGGACCTCGTCTTCTCTCTCACATGCCTTTCAAGATTACAGTAAAAGTTTGTGGTCGGGACATTCCTCATGCATTAATAGATGAAGGTTCGTCCATTAGTATTTTGTCCTCTATTGCTTGGCAAGCTTTGGGTTATCCTTAGCTTGTGTCGGTTACCTAGACTCTGTTCTCTTTTAACAGAAGAAACAATCATCCTTTAAGGATCCTTCCTCATTTTCCCATAACTTTGGGAGGGAAAACTGTCTTTATTGATGTTATGGTAGTCCAAGACCCCTTGGATTTCGATTTACTCCTTGGGCAAGATTATGTCTGTTCCATGAAAGATATTTTTTCGACTCTTTTTCGCATGATATATTTCCCGCACGATGGAAGAATGGTGACTATTGATCAACTTTCATTTGTTGGCCTTGACTTGACCATCAACCCAATGACCTCCCTAAACAGTTCTTATATGTAGTCGGGATCACCCCTACCATAGGTCAATCATGTGGCGTTGTATTCCATGCCTTCAATTTTCGATGACTTAGATCTGGTAGTTGACATGGTGATATCTTCGGTAGGGCTATTGGAGTCTGATCTCCTTACCCCTGATGAGACCCTCGACATGTGTTCCTTATGGAGCATTCTTCTTCCATCCAATGAATATCTCTTGGAAGCCATGAATGAGTTTTGTCCCTTGACATGGTGTCCTTCCAGAGCATTATCCTCTTGGAAGCCTTGATCAAGAAGAGTCCACAAGCACAATTTTCCTCTCTATGGAAAGCTCGTTAAAAAATGAAATAGAGGTTCCTAACACAATTTTCCTCTCTGTGGCAAGCTCGTTAAAAAATGAAACAGAGGCTATGAGCATAGTTTCCCTCTCTGTGGCAAGCTCGTTAAAAAATGAAACAAAGGCCATGAGCATAGTTTTTCCTCTCTGTAGCAAGCTCTTTAAAAAATGAAATAGAAATCTGGGGATTGAACACGGAGCCTTGATCATAGTTCTTTTCCCGTGCCAAGCTCGTTAAAAAATGAAACAATCACCTCTCCCATCAGGTCGAGTCTTTCACCATATCTCGTAGATGTCGAGTCGAGTCTTTCGTTAGGTCTCATATTTGAACCTTCATTTCATCCACCCTTATCCTTTTTCTCCATCTAGTACAAAAATTGGTGACAACCTCAAAGTCGGTGAATGAATTGAAGCTTGGGGGGCATGTCTCCAGCCTTTGATGATCATTCTGGAGTTAAGCCACTAGATTTAAAGCTGGGGGTAGAGTACCGAGCTTAGTCTTTGTTATTTCTTGCGCTTGCATGGATACAAGAAAAAGGAACCCCCTAGAGTCTCCTTTAAGCTCTTTTCAGACTCTCTAAACATGAAAAGATTGCCGAGTGATCTTGCTTCCTTTCCCACTTGTTAAAAGGTTTGAAAGGGCATATTTTGAGTGATAATTTATCTCTTTTTCAGCCTCGCAAGACTAAAATTACGAAAAAGGACCACACTAGAGTCGTCTTTAAGTTCTTTTCAGACTCTCTAAATATGAAAAAACACCGAGTTTACCTTCTCTGGAATCGTTAAACAAATCGTACATTGAAGGGTCCACATGGGACCGAACCCTTACTTCTTCCAGTTTGTTAAATAAATAAAGAGGAACTTAGCGAAGGTGAGTTATATTGAGCATGTCTTACCCTCCTTGAGCTCATTAAACCAAAAAGAGGTACTCGTCTATCTGGATGGGGGAAAAATTGAAAGAAGCAAGACAAACAGTTTTTGAGAACTTTACTAGTGACCTTACAGTCGCCCTTGAACATGACATTTTATCTTTGCATGCATTTCAATCTGCTGAACCTCTGCACTAAACCAATCCTTTGATTACTCCTTTGGGTCACCCGATGTAAGTCACAGTATCCATTGCATTATCAAGTTTTGGTCCCTGTCAAGTTTCTGTTGTCATGTCTCAGTGTTCAAGGGAAGTATCTGCCTCGAGAGTCAACCATCACAAATATCTTGTTTCAATACATGTGTCAGTCCATGTTCATTTGATCCACCAATTACATCTCTGTGTCTGTTTCGTGTCGTTGATGGGGGATACATCAAGGCCCTCCTTAGACGAGTCTATTCCTGTCAACTTCAACACATTATCCAGGAGCTAGACTTAGAAACCAGTTAGTACTTTGGGACCTGCATTCCTCAATGGCAGGCCTCCTCATGTCCGACATTAGGTTTACATCATTGACCTCTGATCGAATGATTCCATAGATGTTTGAATTTAGGTCATCTATTCAAATTCGTTGTAATGTAATAGGGTAACTTGGGAATCATTGAAATCAAATGCTTGTTAACGATTTACATCATTGAACGATAATCAAGTGGTTTCTTCCATGTTCGACATCAGGACATCTATTCACATGGTTAGATTCGTACTACATCGGGATTGGTAAGAAGACCCTAGGTTGAGTCATTCACTCTAATATATACTTTACCCAGGTTGTGACGGAGTTTCTCTTGAATATTGACACATATACTGTCACATAGATCCACTTTGTATTCGTCCATGGCTATGTCTTGTCATCTCGTAGATCCACAGTGTATTTTTCGTGGCTATGAGCATCTCATGTCATGAAATTATAGATCCACATTGTATGTTTAGTGGCTATACCTTTTTGTCAATATAATTATGGATCCACAGTGTATTCTATGGAGGCCATACCTGAAAAAGTCTTTATCACTCAAGCATAGGTATGCCTTCCTTGGGTTTGAAACATGTCATAATATTTGTTTGATGATTGTGTGTATATTTTTCCATATTCTCTGTGTCCATACCCTTGCTCGAAAAAGTCTACAAAGTACTTCAGTCATCATCGTCTTCTGACTTCTCACTTTGGGGGGCAATCTGTTACACCTCAAAATTACTCACTTCAATAGTGTCAAAAGTGTCATCATTACAAGTATTGTAAGTGTCACATATTGAACATAAGTGTCGCAAGTGTTGCAAACATCATACTACCATATTGCCTATGTCGTTCCTCAAACGAAATCATAAGGACACTTAAGACACCTCAAAGATTAGTTTTGAAGAGGAAAAATCACTTGACAAGGAGTACAAGCCTTTTGCCACTAAAAAAACTACTTAAAAATGATTTTTGGAAGGCATCGCTCCCCTACCCACTGTTAGGGAGCATCGATGCTCCCTAGCCTTATTTGGGGGAGCATTGAAATGCTCTGTGCACCATTTTGGGGGAGTGTTACCCTTCCTGGGTGAAATTTGGTTTGTTGGAGGAAATCAGGGAAGAATCCCCTCAATTTCTGAAGTTGGTTGGATTTGAATATGAGTTCAAGGCATGATCTTAGGGAATATCCACAACTGAAGGAGAGGAATCCTCAACTTATTCCAAATATCTATCAAGTGGTTGGGCCTCTCCAAGCTTATATAAGGAGGCCTTCTCATGGTGAAAGGGTACATGATAGGATGAAAAGATTGAAGGTTTGAAACCTATGATCTCATAGGAAACATACAATACATACATGGATAGAGAGAGAGATACCAAACTTATGATCTCATGAGTGGTATTGAGATATATGGAGATTGAGAATTACACCAAACTTATGATCCCATAAGTGATATACCATTGCAGCATAATCAATGTAGATTACTTGAGCAAAGGGGTTGGACAAGGAGAGATGGAAGATGCTCTTGTACCTTCATCAGAGGATTGTAAGTATTCTTCATTTGTTCTCATTAATATAAATACATGCTTGGCTTGTTTTTTTCAAGTTTATGTTTGTTCCACATGAAATTGTCTTAAGTAGATAGATCTGTATTTGAGCTAATCTTGGTAGAATAGGAAGCTTGTCGTATATTTGATTGTTCTACAGGACCTATCGAGGAGCTTAGGATTGAAGCTCAACTTGGAATTTGCGAGGACAAACTCCATTTAAAAAGGTACACTTTTCTTCTTCCTCTTCATTCATTAACTTAATTAGATCTAAAAGGATGTCAGTGACCAATGATAGCACCCTTTATGTCTTGGTTTTAGGGGTCTAGATACCAATAGGGAATCTGCTTGTCCGCAGGTGGATTCACCTGTAACACTTTGTCCAAGGGTGTCTCATTGTGTTGCTAAAAAATAATATATATTTCTTGTCCTCTCTTTTTGGGTTTATTTTTATTTTTTTTTCTTTTTCAATTTTTTAAAGAGCTTGAAAAGGAATAAAAGAATGCTACGTTACAAAGCAGGAACGGGTATCACAAGCATACTAGTTCCAAACACAAGGAACACACTAATTCTCAGAGTAAGGAGACACGTGTAGGAAAAGGACACTGGGGGAAAATTCCTCCATGGGTCAAGGTGTCAGGTCGCAGAGGCAAAGTGATACAAGGCTTGCATATAAGGCATACTTCAAAGGTTCAGTTGAGATCAACGTGGAGTAGGCATTAGTCCAAAGAAGAAGAGATGCAAATGTGATTAGAAAGACACGATGAAACCCCCTTCAATGTAATTTTAACAAGCCCAGAGAAGGTAAGATCGGTGGTTTTTCCACGTTTAGAGAGTTTGAAAAAATGCAAAAGAAGACTCCACTGGGGTACCTTTTTTCAGAAATAGTCTAGTCGGTTTGAAAAAGGGGTAAACTTGCACTGAAAAGATGTCTATTCAAAACCATTTTAACAAGTGTGACAAAGACAAGATCACTCAACAATATTTTCAATTTTAAGGAGTTTGAAAAGAGCTTAACTATGGACTCGTTGCCTTTTTCTAGATTTAGTCTCCTTAGCCCGAAAAATTATAAAATTTATTGAGGAGAACTCTTCCGGTGGGATGAATCTCCCGAGGTGTAACTTTTTCCTCCATAATCCATGGGCTGGAAAAAGTGGTAAACTCATGCCAGCAGATTTTATTCTAGACCAATTTAACGAGTGTGAAGGAACAAGGTCACTCGACGATCTTTTCAATTTTAGGGAGTCTGAAAAGGCCTTAACTATGGACTCTATGGGGGTTCCTTTTTTGTAAGTAATCTCCAAGGCCCGAAAAAGGTGATAAATCAAAACCAAGGAGAATGTTCCTTTTTCGTAAATTTAGTCCCTCAGGCCAAAAAGGGGGTTAAACTTATACCTGATAATACTCTTCTAGCGAACCGAAGCTCCTATAGTATACCTTTGTTTGTAAAATTGACCATCCAGACCGAAAAAGAGGTAAACTACTGTCGGACAGACGTGCCTTCAAATTTGAGTTTGGTGAGTGTGAAGGACAACAAGATCACTTGGAAATATTTTCATGTTTCGAGAGTCTGAAAAGGGCTTAAAGAAGACTCCAAGAGGTTACTTTTCTCAGTTAATCTAGACAAGATTGAAAAGCATAAATGTAGTCTCGTCGGATGTTGCTTTCAGATTTCAAAGCAAGCTTGAAAGACTAAAAAGTGTGCTCATTTTGGGAGTCCCGAGGGTGAGGCCAAGAGTGATGGTATATCATATAAATGAGGCTCAATCTCGTAATCATGACAGGACTAACAAGGACTCCCGAGCCTAAATTCATTAGAGACAACATGGACGCCAAAATGCAACAAGGATCTATCTAGGGAATCCATGTAAAGGTAGGCTCTACCACCTAATCATGAAACTTCTAAAGAAGAAATGATGGTTTTGTGTCATACTTTGATGGGATCGATCCTATGGAAAAGAGAAAAATACAACAAGATGCAGAAAGTGGAGGTGGAATCGTAACTTATATGCAAAAAGTTGGAAAAATAACGTTTTACCAAAGGACATTTCAAAGTGACCCATTTCCCAGAAAAGTTACCAAACAAAAAGGAAAATTTCATCGTAACATCCAAAAAGAAACTCAAGAACCAAATCAAATGATTTTCAAGCTAGAAAAATGACAAAAAGGTTCAAAAAAGTGGAAAAAAGGGCCAAAAAATTCCATAAATAGAAGTTGACAACTCATTTTCGCCATTGCAATTTGAAAATTAACCAAAAGGTAAAAAAGACCCCTTTGGTAAAGAAGTTGATTACAGGAGCTTCAAAGGACGAAACAAACTTACGCTCAGACCAAGTAAGTATAAACTCATCCCTCTAGCATTCCAATTCTTCTTTGATGCATTGTTTTTAGTTTTTTTTGGGGGGGCGACCTCTTAAAAAAGGGTGGCCCTATGTGTACGTGGGTTGTCTATGGACAACCCACGTATGTCTGTGAGAAGAAAAAAGTCTGTCTACGTACATATGAGACTGTGTCCAAAACAACCCGCGTACACCCTCAAAAGTATGGGGAAAATCAAAATGCAAGAGCTAACTCCCTTTTGAACTATCATGGAACAAGATGTATGTCCACTGGAGGGAGAGGGAACACAAGGAGATCGATATCTTGGTCGATGAGGACCCTGCTACCATTGTCGCATTGAAACAATGTGGGCTATGGAATTTCTACAAGTGTCCGCTTATGAGGGCACAACCCAGGCTACTGTATTCTCTGGTGGATTACTGGCAGCCAGACGCAGAGGCGTTCATGATTGAGGGGCAGTTGTTGACTCCAACAACTAAGGATATATATTTCTTGACTGGCCTCTCGAGGAGAGGGGAACCAGTCAAATTTTGCACATTTCCTCCTGGGCCCTTCAACATCGTCGACTACATCGGGGTGCACTGCGAGGGTGGCACTTATAAAGTAGGTTCTCAAGTTCCCATCAACAAGATCACCAACTTGTCACTAAAGGTGATCCTACTTCTCATTGGGCGGATCATTGGATTCGCGACTGTCCACCAAGCTTCCCGGGTGCACATGTATTGTGAAATGCAGTGCTTAGATGCACAAATTTTCGATTGGAGTACGACCATTCTCACTTTCATGAAGAGGCATCTTACAGATTGTCGTGAGCGTAGAAACAAGAACTTCAGGTTTAGTATTGTTTTGTGCTCATTCTTCTTTGAGAGGGTACCTAGTCTGAGTTTGAGAGATAAATTATGGGGGCATGTGGCCTCCTTCCAAGCGGTGTGTACATGGGAAACGTTGCTTCCATGATAGGGGGGAGGAAGGACCATAGAGGCCTTCAATGACAATTTTTTCGACTGGTGGGCACGATAGATTCTAGCGATAGAGGACTACCCCTACACTGCAATCAACTTTTACATAGATCCAGATATGCCCGTACCTCCTAGAGAGGAGCAAGGAGAGATAGGTATGTGTGTTTTAAGTTTTTTAATTTTTAGTTTCTTTTATATATCATTTTTTATATGTATCAAAGTATTGACAACTATGTATCTGTTATGTACATATGTGGGACCAGTGCGCCCGACAGACTTCTCGAGGACTATGTGACGTCCTCGACCAAAGGCAGTACCAGTAGTAGCTGGCAGACTAGCAGCCGCAGGGGGACCTCCAGATAGAGAGGCTGAGAGAGTTTTGAACCGGGTGGAGAGGAACCTCACTGCGCTCACTCGTGTAGTTCCCATGGTCTAGATCAAGGATCTCCCATCATCTATGCAGCCTCATGTCGTTGGGGTGCCATGGGCTTGGGTCCAACTTTTTTGGTGTTTGGAAAACATCGTTGTTCTCTACAATAGGGCCAATAGGCTTTGAGATTAGATAGGATGGACTCATTATGTGCTGAGGGAAATTTTTGTATATTTTTTAGGGCATAATCCCCGTGATGTATACCGAATGATTATTTTTTGAGGCATTCACGCCCACCTATGTACTCTGAGAATTATATATATATATGCATCTTTCATGTCTTATGGATCACATTTATTTACATATGTATGTACATGTGTATGTGTGTTCTTCTTTTATGTGTGTGCAACATGCCAATCTAATACTTGATTATCTAGAGTATCTGTCATTTGATTTAATCTCCTAGGAACATGGATATATGTAATGTAATCGAAGCAACGTTCTAAGGGATGTACCCTAAGGAAACGTCGGTGTAGATTGGGATCATAAATGCGATAAACTCCATTTAACTAGGAAACAACTAGCTGAGCATCTAAGTAGACCCAGAGGTGAGAGATACCATGCGACAAAGCATCATGAAGCAACTCTATCACTGTGTTGTACTCGACGACATTGTTTGTGGCGTCACCTAGGAAGATACCAACTAGCCTTGAGGCATGAAAATCACCCAAGATGCGGAAGCAAGCCTCCGAGTGTTTTAGCTAGCACCGTCTGTGAACCCAAATAAAACCTCCAATTCACTTGACATCTTCCAGAGTGAAAAATATGACATAAATAATGACACGTCCATAAAACAAAAAGACAAAAAAAATTATAAGAACTATACATATGTACAAGAAGTCACCCAGGCGACCAACCTACGAGTAATACTTCTTGTGGTAGAGCCCATTTCGAGGCTCTGTCAAATAATTTCCCTCAAATTCAACCAGACGATAAGCGTGCTTCTTTAAGACCTCTTTCACAATGAAAGGTCTGAACCACATGGGTTTGAACTTGCTTGCCCCCAGGGGATCCTTATCTTGGTCATAGACCAGGACAAGGTCACCTTCAAAGAAAATTTGAGGACGAACAGACCGATCATGATGACACTTGACTCGTTTCTTGTGAGCCTCATTAGCCAAGGTTGCATCACAAAATTTCTCATCAAGCTGCTCGAGATATAATATACGTTCCTCAAGCGGTGAAGTGTCTAGAAATAACTCTACTACCAACTTTAAAGACGAGATCTGGCACTCTATAGGAAAGACTACTTCCAGACCGTAAACCAGTTGAAAAGGTGAGAAACCTGTGGCAGTCTTTACAGACATTTGGAAGGCCCATAATGCCAAGTTCCTCTTCTTCATGCATAAGGCACTGACAAAGAATACAATCTATACCTCAATGATACAAAGTGTCATCGAGTATGAGATAGTTTTGTGCCTGATGGAAAATCGGTCTACGCTCGTCACGAGAAGCAGAAGCAGGGAACTTCAAATTATGGAGATAGACTAGTATATCTTCATACCAGGGATCTGAAGATGCGATCAGAAAAAGATATCCTTTAATAGGTGATTCTTCGGGGGTATCATCACTAGATTCCATAAGAAGTTCCGAAATAAGTTCCGCAAAGACGAGTGACTTTTTGGATTTCACGGAAATAAAATCCAAGTCAAATTCCTTGAGGATTACAATACATATACTGATCTTTCCACCAATGACGCGTCGTGTCAACACATATTGAAATGGATTCACAACCGCAATGACGGTGGTATTGCGAAGTAGAATATAATGAAGAAACTGTTGGATAGCATGCACTGCTACCAACGCAAGATTCTCAACATGGGAATAGTTGAGTTCCAACCCAACCAGACCTTGGCTCAAGTAATAAATCACATGCTCTTCAAGCAAGTCATCCTCTTGAACCAATACCATACTGATGGTCGACTCTGCAGTGACCAAGTAAAATAAGAAATATTTATTATAATTGGGAGGCCATAGCAGAGGGGCAGACATGAGGGCATGTTTCAACGCTTCAAAAGAATGTTGAGAGGATTCGTCCCAACAAAAAAAGACTCCCTTTTTTAATAAACGCATGAACCCTTTAGTGATCTCAGCATAGTTTGCGATAAAACGCCGAAGAAAGTTCAGTTTCCCTTGTAAGCTCTAAAGCTGGGGGACTGTGCAGGGGGGAGGAAACTGAAATATTGCATCAACCTTCATAGGATTGACCATGATCCCTATTTTTGAAACTATGAAGCCTAAGAGATGAACAGATGTCACACAGAGACTGCACTTGTTAGGATTCAAGCGAATCTGATAGTAGCGACATCGTTCAAATATTAGTCGAAGGTGTGCGGGATGATTAGCTCTCTTGCGAGATCGTGATGCTAGATCATCGAGATAAGCCTCGATTATATGTCTAAGATTGTAGAAAGAAAAAGACATGGTCCTTTGAAAAGTAGCTCCAACATTCTTCAGGCCAAAAGGCATCTTACGATAAGAAAATGCGCCCCATAGACAGTTAAAATTTGTTTTATGCTGGTCTTCGGGTTTGCTCTGAATCTGGTTATATATTAAAAAACCATCCATGAAAGAAAATACCTCACAGCCTACGCATTCATCAACAATATGATCAATGAATGGGCCAAGGAAATTATCCTTTGGACATGCCTTGTTCAAGTCATGGTATTCCATGCATACGTGAATCGTACCCTATTTTTTGTTAAACAGAACGGGATTTGACATCCATTGTGTCAATTGTACGGGGTAGATGAAACCAACTTTAAGAAATTTCTCTAGTTCAGCCTTAATAACTACCTCTTTATGAGGATTCACCGGATGAAGCTTCTGTCGGACAGGCTTGGCATCAGGATAAGTCGTTATCTCATGTTCGATGATTCTTGGATCAATGCCTGGCATTTCTTCGTAAGACCAGGGAAAAACGTCGCAAAATTCCTTAAATAAGTTTGTGTATATTTGACTCTCCTCGGTGTAAATTCTAACCTTGTACAATATCTACTGCAAACTGATATTCAGAAAAGAACAGAAAAGATACAATGGCAAATACACACATTACACAGAGATTTTTCACCTGGAAACCCAAACCGGGAAAACCAGCATATATTATATTCATACAATTGTGTTACATTGTTTACAATAAAATATACATATAGGAGCCAGTGGCATCCAAAACCCTAACCCAATGACCTGGATTAGTCCAAAACCCTAATTCCTTAACTGGAAATAGAAAACCATCGACAAAAACCATGTGCCGAAAAAACCACCTAATATCATGTGGTCTCGGAAATATGTCGGCCCAAAACCGGCAAAAATATGTCGGCCCAAAAAAAAAAATTCGGGGGCGCTACCCCCGAACCCCCGCACGGGGGGCTCCGCCCCCCTGCACCCCCCTGCACGCCCAGCGTAGGCGCTCAGACACTACTACTCGTGCAAAGAATATAACACATATCCAACATGGGAGAAGTCCTCTATGACGAAAACATTATCCACAACACCAGGGGTTATGGAGATATCTATAGGTATTGTTTCAACGATACTTTCCATATTACCCTCGGCATAGACTGCGTGCATAGCTAGAGGATTAACAAGACAAGACCTGTCTCCAGTCATAGTCAACATGAACTCACCTACCTCTATTCTTCTTAACTCCAGGAGGAAATAAGATCTGTGATGGAGATCATCCCAGGGTCTATCCGGACCAGTAAATGCCTCAAGAATCACCTCATCTGAGGGCAAGACCAAGTCTAAAGAATCAATATTGGTAAGGTAAACTTGAGCCCAAATAGGCTCGAGAACTGGATCTAACTCCTGTGCGGGAGTTGGATTAGGGTCGATCGAAGCCTGCTGGACAATATTGTATGCAAATTCTACCATGGAAAAGGGAATATCCATGCCAGGATGCCCTGTCCCTTCCATAGAAGCTGATGGGGAAGGAAGATTCCACGGATCATGAAAGTAAGTCGTTCAGAATGACGACACTTGAAATATTTCAGCCCTAGGTTGGTCGGGGGTAGTCGATATAAACTTGACATCGCAGGAAGGAGGCGTGTAATCGAAAGTACCCATCAAAGGTGGGAAGAAACCAACCCCTACATTGACGATTCCAAGCTGAGGGTTATTAACCATCGGGACCGTGGATGCCCCCGATGAAGGGTCAAGATGAGATAAGGACAATTGGTCAATGGTTATGATTCGACCCTCGTGTGGAAACAACAAGACCCAAAACATTGTGGCAACCATTGCATGCATTGCATACATCCAACTCCTTCCTAACAGAAGGTTTTAGTCGAGAGGCACATCGATCACTTCAAATTCGACGCACACATTCTTCCCTCCTAACTGCATGAAGAAAGAATGCATGATTCCATATGCTTTGAAAGAATGATCGTTGAATGCAGTAAGAAGAGTAGGTGACGGAGACAAAATGGGTTGGCCAATAGCCTTCCAACACACCAACGACATCACACAAGTCGAGGTGACCTCATAAACTACCATATGGAAAATATTCCTAGTAAAATATTTCGTGGGGTAATCCACTACTATCTGAAACGCAACATGGTAAGGGAGACGAGGTTTCAAGTCGGTCGTATCGAGAACGATTGTTACCAGATTACAAGTCTTTGCTGATCCCAAGGTGGATAAAAAATCCTTTCTCTACGAAGGGCAACTCTGGAGGACCTCCAAAGAAGACATCACGCAAGGGGTTTGTGACAAATCCTCCACCACAGAGTAGTTATGGGCAGCCCTCGCGTTCGGATTATGAGAAAATTTCTTGAATGCCCCTTTCAAGATGCCTATCATTGTTTCTTGCATCGTCTTCTCAATCTGGAGAGGAACATGTGGGTTTGTTGCTTCTTTACCCTTTTTGGCAGATTCTGACATTCTGTAATCGTGTGCCCTGGTTTATATATAAGCGTCACCTTTAATTATGTAAACTTTCATGACCGAGGCATTTCTAAAAGACACGGGAGGTCCCTAACAGCTCCCATCCATGCTCGAAGAGGCTTGAGTCGTATTTTTACCATGCGAAAATGGGTTCGTTAACACATGAGTTTGTTGTTGTGACAATAACTTTTGGGCCTCCACAAGTCGAGGGCACAAGTGGGTCGGATAGTCCTCCGTGAAAAGTTTACATAGATACTTTGACTTTATCTTCTCTATTTTTCCCCTGCCAGCATTGTTGTTGGGTTTCTTATCCCCCTTACCCTTCTTGTTTCAATGTTTTTTCTTCCCTTCAGGTTGATGGTTGGCCTTCGGGGTTCATCAAATACAAATTGTGTATGTTCGACGTTTGGGTATGGGGAACATCCAAACCGGAGGTCTGGCTGGTCGTTGTCTGCTGTATCGAAAAATGTTGAAATTGATTTGATAATTGATTAGTGGAATTTCCTTATGCTGAACCAACTATACCATCATCATGTGGTCCAAAATTTTGTCTGGCCTTGTCAAGGATGGACCGTGGCGCATCTGGAAAAATCTCATAGAGTAAGACAAACTGAGAGTATATCAGTTCGAGATGTTGCGCTCTCATTATCGCCTCCTCCTTTGAAAACACTCCTAAAGTCACAATGTCCTTGGATAACTGAGGTACCAAAGACTTCAGGAACCACTCCAGTAGGAAATTCGTTGGGACATGTACCTTAATCAAAATCTTTCAAAGCCACCATTCTCAAATGTGATCTGAGATATGATCCGCCTTAGTCTGCTCAAAGTTGGCTAGCAACTCGGTGCCAACATCTTATCTCACAGGTATTTGGAAATGGTTTAGGAAAAACTATCGCCAAATCACTAAATAAGAATATCTTGAGTGATAGAGCTCTATGTACCATTTCATGACACCCCTGATAAGAGTGTGTTGAAACAAGTGCAACTATATGGAGTTGTCTCATAGCAAGTTTGATGAGCACCATAGGTGGAAATTTTTCATGTGATCACCCAGGTCTTCACTAGCCTTGCCTTCGAATTTCGTAATATCCGAGGGAAACTTAGTCGGCATGGGAGGCCAATGCGGATCATGACAAATAGGGTCTTTAAGAAACCTCGACAAGTCTGGCAGATGTAACGTTGCTAGAAACGATAGTTTGGGTTGGGTACTATGTGCAGGGAAAAAGGAGCCTGGAGTTTGACCGGCACCAAGTTGTCAGGAAAAGTTGGGTTGTTGGCCAGGGTTCTCGTAGACACCATGGCCTTGACCAGCGTATGAAAAATGTGTTTGTTGGGATATCATCAGTTGATTCTTGTAATTGGACGATGATGGTTGGGTAGGGATCACTCCCTGCATTGTGTTCCAAAGATCCTGGAAAGGGTTTCCCCCTGCCGATCTGACGGGCATAGGTACTGAGCCTTGCCCGACGTTCCATTGACCATGGAAGGGGTTTCCCCCGGTCGACATCCCTTGTGAGGGAACTAATCCTTGCCAAGGATTCCAAAGTCCTTGCGAGGAGAAAACTCATGTACTTTCCCCTTTTGTAGGAATAGTACCCTGCATAGGATTCTGTTGTCCAAAACCAGGATTTCCCCCGGCCGAGACGGTAGATAAAGAAAAAACATTATTACCAAATGCTTCAAACAAAGAGAATGGCATGGATCCCACTAGCGTGGTGTAAGAAGAAGGTCCTAGAATTCCTGCTCCAAACAAGTTGTAGTTCATGTTTGGCCCGATAGGTGGCTGGAAAGCACTGCCGAGCGAGGGGGTGGAGGAGGTATATGACCCCCACCGTAAGGGATAGCATTATAGGAGGCTGAGGTTCCCCCAATGGACCCTTGCAAGGGAACGTTTGAGCTCCCTACCCCCAAACCCATGGTCTGTAGGGTGGAGTAGGTAAGGGTGGATTTTGTATCAAAGTCAGGCATCCCATATGAAAATGTGTAAATGGAGTGGTGGTCGCGGCCACTAATGGTATCGGACCACTACCCGAGGTAGAGGGGGTTGAGACCACTATGGTCCAGCTCGACGAAGGTGGGTTAGGAGGCGGAATACCCCCTGTGGTGGCAGTCGTTAAGGGAGTATGAGGACTCTCGGATGGAGTAGAAACATTTTCTTCCATAGCTTCTTGTAAGACTATCTGACACTCGCAAGGTGTTACCCTCAGAGGGACAAATTGTACCAATATTGGCGTCGACCAGTCAGTGATCGGAGGGTTATCTAGCCCGAGAGATTTTGCTCCAAGGTCAGAAATAGTGAGTTCCTCCAGATTCGAGTAATCTCCTCTCAGAGCTGGCTTGGGCACAATCTCTTGCGTCTCGGCTGTTTCAAATAACCCTTGCTGGTCAAGTCTTCACCGTAATAGTAGTGGTGGTGGCTCCAATGTAACCGGGGATAGGCCCTGAAGCCTTCACGATTGGTGGATCTCTTGATCTTACAACTTGTGAAAAGATCAACGACACAATAAGGCTTTAACTAGCGTTTAAAACCAAGCACACACTAGAAAAGTTCATACAATATAAACCAAGCAAATCACTATCTAGTTGGAAGAACAACTACACCAACCAACACTAGAGAAACTTATCGGTGTGTTATCCCCCACTTTTAGGGATAAATAGGAGATTATGTCTCGAGGCCCAGAGGTCCTAGACATCGAGTACCGAGAGCCAGATCGACTTGAGCATGGCCCTAGAGGGCCTATATTGTCTTCCATTCAGTGCCTCCATTTTGTCAGCAACAACAACATCCATCACCTTCAGCTTGGTCTTGTATCAGAGATGGTTCTTGATCCATGAGGTAATGATTCTAGGTATCATGGTATGTGTCACTATGATCCTCAAAACTTTTGAATATGTGCATTTAATTCTTTTTGTTTCTAACGGGTGCTTGGATATTTTACTTATCCACTTGAACATGTCTGGGGGGAATGACAGGATGCCCTAATAAGTCTGTACCCATAGGTTTTGAGTTTCCACTGGGGGGATTCATGAAAATTCATCGTCCACTCCCATCATACTTATCACTTTCCATATTACTTCCCTCTCATCTATCCCATTTCATTGGTCTGGGAATTAGGTTGGCCAATCATTCAAGGGTTGCACCTTGCCTTGTGGGAAGAAGGGGATAAAGGCCCAGAAGGTAAAATAAATACGGAAAGAGATAAAATCCTAAAATGAAACCTTGAGATGCTTCAACCAGGGATCCCTGAGAAAGTAGTAAAAGGCTTCTCAGCAAGAAACAAGAGACCCATAAAAAATAATAAAACAAGACCTAGTCAGAGCATGGGAGGTCTCATCACGAGCCAACCTATTAGGTCGATGGGCATCCAATGGTATGACACTACTGGCAGCTGGTCACCACGCCAGGGTAGTGGCTCTTGGTTGCATGGCCAAGAGAAAGGGGGTCTTATCACAAGCCAACCTTCTCATTTCCGTGAAAATTATTGTGGGTAACATTGCCACCACTGGTCACCATGCTAGGGCAGTGTCCCCTTATTATCTTCTTGAAGAAAAAGCAATAAATACTAAAGAATAAAAGGCATGAATGGGCTTGGAAAAATTTGCATCCATGACAGGTGCAACTCTCCTTCTACAAAGGAACCCAAAGGTAAGCTCTGCATTTCCCTTCTTTCACTACACCCATTGTTAGGACACCCCTTATCCACCTCACCCATCTACATGAATTGGATTTAATATCTTATGGAAACATCCCTCTTCCAGTGGACACTAGCCCAATAGGACACCCTGTCACTTCCCCCAAACTTGAATTGTAGATTTGTATAATGTCTTTGAGCACTTGACTGGGGTAAAAGGGGTTTTATGCACATGTTCAATAATATTGATGATTAGATGTGATTGTCATTGATATGATCCTTATGAATTATGAGCCCATGGAGGGCATATCTGTTGATGTGCAGGATCATACTTGATAGACAAGTACCTCTCTAGATAGGTACACATGGGGACATGGTTAGTTCATACCTCCATGGGGCTGGAGAGCCCACCAGATGGATGTTGAGACCCCAGCAAGGGGCAGAGACGGGACTAAGTGTTTGCACCAGGGAAGAGCCATTTCATCTATCACACAAGCTAGCCAATTTTTATTCTTTCCATTGAGATAAAGAAGGAGGAGAGAGAACTAAGGCCTAGGGTCTCTACACCTTAGTGAGCCTTTGTCCCCTAGGGTTTCATTTTTTAGGCCTTTCTTTAGAAACACCTCAACATTTAACCCTCTCGTCTTTGTCCATATCATTATCATTTCGTCCCTTCAACGTTTGTAGCCATTTTTATATCCATTTTCCCTAATAAAGCACTGATCTAAGACCTCCATTGTTTGGGTACCTTGATCATACAAACATCCAATACCTTGAACAATTACTAACCCTTATAACCCTAGATTAGAATAATATCTACTAACCCTACTGCTACAGTCATCTATTCATGCTATAAACATCTATGTGTAGCATTTATTTTTCTTTAAAGCAACTGAATGATTGGCTAAAACGTTGCTTCTAATATTGTTACATTTGATGATAAATTTCCATTTGCTTATTGTGAAGCTTCGTTGGAATTTATTGAGAAGTGATATATACATTGTGTAATCATTTCTATTCTATAAACATTGATTTACTTCATCAATATCATTGGCCAATTTCTTATTATCAAAAAGTCTTTATATGAAGTACTAACCAGCAAGTAAGCTTGCACATGTATATTTTCCTTGTTTCTTTGTCTCGGGTAGGTACACTATTTGGTTATTACTTATCTTTATTGGCTGATTAGCCGGGACTCTCTGATTGGTGGTGAATTTTGAGGGGGAATATTATACTTAGCCTTTCTATCCTTTGCCTTCTCAAAACCCCAGGTCATCAGGGATGTCTCCCATGTGCCTTACCTTTCTAAATAAAAAGAGTTATCCCATTAAGGTGACAATGGTGGGATAGTCTCAGTTACACCATTTTTCCCTCCTTTCATTCATATTTTACCTTAATTACAAATTGTTCGATAACATTTTGGCACCGTTTTCAGGGAACACTGAGTCAATTCTCCTCAAGACGACACTTTTCAGTAAGCCTTGCCTTTAGAGTCTCTATCTTACAAGCTTACCTGGCGACTCCACTAAGGGTGACTCCATTATCTCTTTCATAATTTAAGGAAAATTATCTCGCAACTCCACTAATAACGAAGCGAACTATGAAATCTCAATGGGATCCAGGAAACTACAAACCTTTAGACATGATTAAAATCTTGGGATACCCTCTACCAATGCCCCCGAACTACAAAATGTGCCTCCCTAGATTCACTGGTAGTGATGGGAAAAGAGTTGACCATCATATGGATGATTTTTTCTCTTACTTTCAACTCCACCCTGTCAATGATGATGCCGAAGATGTAGTGATTAAATGTTTCTCAACCAATCTACACAAGAATGCTAGAAAATGGTATGAAAATCTCCTCGATGCTAGCATAACAACCATGGATAAATTGGAGGAAACCTTTCTCGAAAAATGGGGCATTCAATTGGAAGACATCTCAGTATTACTAAAAAGACTCAAGGATATAATGAAAACTGAGAATGAAACTCTGAGATACTTCCAGGATAGGTTTAAGCACACACTATTTTAGATTCCTAAAAGCCATCGTCCTGAAGATGAGTACATTGTCCATCTCTATACTCATGCACTTTTGGTACATCTAGGTTTTCCCCTCAGTAAAAGAGGCCCAAGGACGCTAAATGAAGCTCACAACATGGCTGTAATAATTGAGCAAAGAATCTCCTTATCTGAAATAAGATACCTCTTTACCTTAGGTACTCTTAGTATGGAAAGTTTGGTTTCCCTTGAGAACTTTATTGTGGATTTCCAATAAGAATGGGAACAAACCATGGATCAACATAGGACTGCTGAAGACACAGTTGAGGAGCTGGAACCTAATAAAAATGATGAAATATCAACCTGTGATCCTCCCTCTGATGAATCCATCCATAAGCCTTTTCCACCTGCACAACAACAAGATGATGAGGTTAGTTTCTTTCCTTTTTAGGATTTTGATGATACCTTGTTCCATGATTCAGAGAGTGAAGGAGGAATGGAATCCATGAAAGATATATATCTTCCCTCATTTGCAATTAAAGATGAAGGGGCAGTTCATAAGGATGAAATGATAATGCATGTTCAAGACACCCAAGTCCTCAAATCTTCTGCACGAGAAGAAAAATTAAGTTACCCTCCTCCCCAAGATTTTGATGATTCTATTCTTTATGATGGGGGAGATAAGGAGGAGATAAATGTGTCCTTGAATGCTTCAAATCCTACATGTTATGATACATATAGTGACATGGTTGATAACATTGATGAGTTCATACATGTTGGGAGATGTAGGTGGGATGTAGTTGGTTATGACATGGATCCCATCTATGACACCAAGAGTCATTTCCAAGTGTTTCCTTTACAATTATCACAACAGGTTACTCTTGACTAGTGGCAACAAGGAGATGATACTTTTACCCATACTTTTCAAACACTCAAGAACAACCTTCTACCTTGTTTTCCTAATGATTTTCAGTTTTACCTTGAGGGTTTTCATGATTAATTCTCCGAGCGTTTGGATTTTTTCCATGAAGAATATTACCGACCACCTTTATGCTCAGGTCTTGATAGGAGTGAGGGAATTGTTTGCCTCAAGAAGAATTCTTGTAACAACTTTCTCTAGCCACCTCCCTTTACTTTACTTTGTTGTGTCTCTAGAGGTGTAGTTGGGATATATGTTGAGTTTCCTATGGGGAAAACCCTAGAGTCCAAGGGTTGGTTGAATACTTCAACAATAAGTCTGGCATCTCATATTTTCAACCTTCCCTTGATAATTTTCCATTCATCTACTAGATCCTTATCAATCCCTTCCAGGGCTTCAGAGTGTGAGGATGTCCTGAGTAGCCAGTTTGCAGACCTTTTGAGTCAGTGTTCTGAACCTTGGAGTTTTCATGACCCCTTCTCGAAGTGGATTGAGTAATTTCCTCAAACATTGATTTGGAATGATTTTATCCCTCCCACCCGCCTCCATGAGTTAGACTTTGTGATTTCCGATGATACGATATATATTCTAACCCATGTCACTTTTGTCCTTGACTTGTCACTATTTTGGTTTATGATCAAGCACAAAGGCAGGTATTGTGGGACATTGTTGTATTGGTTTCACTGATCCTTTGAGTACATCTAACATCCAACTGACAGGTAAGTGAAGGTAAGTAGGTAGGCATTTGCATTCATTGTATATACCATTGCATTGCATACTAGAGTAGTTTGCTTTCACATTTGTACATACATTTTCTTTCAGTCTGTTTATATATATATATATATATGAACTAGGGTGATATCACCACCCCAAATGATTACTAATAGTTTCTATTGAGATCAAGCAGGTTACATGTTATGCCAGAAATGTTGAGGTTCTCATGCGCCCTATGGTGAGAACATGTCGTCGAGTTGGAGCCAGATTTTATCCCCCACTTTTAGGGATAGCGAGGAGATTATGTGTCGAGGCCCACAAGTCGTCGACATGGAGTACCGAGAGCCATATCGACTTGAGCATGGCCCTAGAGAGCCCATATTTTCTTCCATTTATCACCTCCACTTTTTCAGCAGTAGCAACATCCATCACCTTCGGCTTGGTCCTGTATCAAACATGGTTCTTTCTCCATGAGGTAATGAGTCTGAGTATCATGGTATGTGTCACTCTGATTCTCAAAACTTTTGAATATGTGCATTTAATTATTTTTGTTTCTAACGAGTGCTTGGATATTATACTTATCCACTTGACCATTTCTAGGGGGAATGACAGGATGCCCTAGTAATCCTGTGCCCATAGCTTTTGAATTTCCACTGATGGAATTCATGAAAATTCATCGTCCGCTACTGTCATACTTATCACTTTCCATATTACTTGCTGCTCATCTATCCCATTTCATTGGTCTGGGCATTGGGTTGGCCAATCATTCAAGGTTTTCACCTTGCCTTGTGGGAGGAAGGGGCTAAAGGCCTAGAAGGTAAAAGAAAGATGGAAAGAAATAAAAGCCTAAAATGAAACATCGAGATGCTTCACCAAGGGATCCTCGAGAAAGCAGTAAAAGGCTTCTTAGCAAGAAACAAGAGGGACCCATAAAAAATAATAAAATAATACCTAGTCAGAGGATGGAGGGTCTCATCACGAGCCAGCCTATTAGGTCCATGAGCATCCAGCGGTATGACACTACTAGAAGCTGGTCACCATGCTAGGGTAGTGACTCTTGGTTGCATGGCCAATAGAAAAGGGGGTCTCATCACGATCCAACCTTCTCATTTCTGTGAAAATGCTTGTGGATAAAATTTCCACCACTGGTCACCATGTCAGGGCGGTGTCCCCTGATTATCTCCTTGAAGAAAAATCAATAAAGAATAAATAATAAAAGGCATGAATGGGCCTGGAAATATTTTCATCCAAGACAGGTGCAACTCGCCTTCTACAAATGCACCCATAGGTAAGCCCTGCATTTCCTTGCTTTCACTGCACCCCTTGTCAGGACATCCCTTATCCACCTCACCCATTTACATGAATTGGATTTGTTCTCTTCCAAAAACATCCCTTTTCTAGTGGACACTAGCCCAACTGGATGCCCTGTCACTTCCCCCAAACTTGCATTGCATATTTGTATAATGTCTTTGAGCACTTGACTGGGGTAAAAGGGGTTTTATGCACATGTTTAGTAATATTGATGATTAGATGTGATTAACATTGCTATGATCCCTGTGACTTATTAGCCCATGGAGGGTGTATTTGTTGATGTTCAAGATCATAACCGATGGACAAGTTCCACTCTGGATAGGTACACATGAGGAGATGATTAGTTCGAACCTCCATGGGGCTGGAGATCCCACCAGATGGATGTTGAGACCCTAGCAGGGGGCATAAACAAGACAAAGTGTTTGCACTAGGGAAGAGAAGAACGTTACACCAGACGCAACTAAGAAAACCTATACCCAGGGTTGTTGTGCCCTCTCCACTGAGACGTTGACCTTGGAAGGCCCAAGACATCACCCAAGAGGCTCATGATGTCATCCATATTTAAGGACATTTTGGAGAGACGGTCATGGTAGTTTGGCACGTGTGGTAGATTGGAGAAGCCCAAGGAGGGCTAACATTTTTCTCCAAGAGGCTACATTTTTCCCTATAAAGGGATGATGTCACCCTAGAAGGGGCACGATGTCTTACTTTTGCTTGATTGGGTTTACTTTATGACAATTAATGTAAAACAATATTATTTGGTATTTTGGCCTTGTCATCCTTTTGGTGAGCTAAATTAAATTAGGGTCACTTACTATTGTATAAATAGAGAGCTAACACTCTCATATTTTCATCATGTTTCACTCACCACTTGGTGAGGTCTGAAATTTGCGCCCTATTCTAGGGTTTTGGTTGAAATTCTAAGGCGCACTTTTTGAAGGAAGCTTGTTTTGGCTATTTTTGGCATTTCTCTTGGTGGAAGGTTTACAACTAGGGTTTTTCTACATGATTTCTTGGTTTATGTAAGTAAATTTCTGCAACACTTCTTGATTGAATGGTTATGGTATTGTTTACTTTCGTTTGTTATTATAAGTTGTTGAATTAAACCCTAGGTGGCAAGAACATGCTAAGTTGATTTTCTCATGTCCCTACTAATATTAAGAGCCATTTGATTTGCTGAAGTAGGACATAGCCTTTCTATAGCAACACTCTATCCATATTATTCTAGCCTAGTCATTTTTCATCTTGTATTTAAGCCAAGGAAGGAGAAAACACACTAAGGCTTAGGGTTTCTACACCTTAGTGAGTTGTTTTCCCTAGGGTTTTATTGATGAAGCCTTTCCATAGCAACACTTCATCATTAAACCCTCTTGTCCTTAGCCATTTCATATATCACTCAAGCTAGCTGATTTTTATTCTTTCCATTGAGCTAAAGAAGGAGGAGAGAGCACTAAGGCCTAGGTTTTCTACACCTTAGTGAGCCTTTCTCCCCTAGGGTTTCATTATTGAGGCCTTGCTTTAGCAACACCTCAACATTTAACCCTCTCATCTTTGGCCATATCATTATCATTTCATCCCTTCAACATTTGTAGACCTTTTTGACTCCATTTTCCCTAATAAAGAACTAATCTAAGACCTCCATTGTTTGAGTAGCTTGATCATGCAAACATCCAATACCTTGAACAATTATTAACCCTTATAACCCTAGATTAGACTAATATATATTAAACCTACTGCTGTGGTCATCTATTCATGCTATAAACATCTTTGTGCAACATTTATTTGTCTTTAAAGCAATTGAATGATTGGCTAAAACGTTGCTTCTAATATTGTTAAATTTGATGATAAATTTCCATTTGCTTATTGTGAAGCTTCGTTAGCATTTATTGAGAAGTGATATATATATATATA
>JZKD02S1672968.1:932496-959788 GCA_000966675.3 Picea glauca | reverse complement strand
CTTTATGGGAAAGGGACATATTATTGTATCATATTAATGGAAAGTAAATCTTACAACCTGAGCCTTGATGTCGCAAACTTCCTTTCGATGGCCCTTGGCTCTGACACACACACTTGCTCACTTGCATGAAGAAGATCAACTCCTTTGGATAATCTTGTTGGAGTCTCCAAGCTATTGTAGCTTCAGTCCTTCACACAATTCTTTCACCAATTCTCCAATGAATCTTGCTTAACCTTTTCCATGAGAATTCACTCAATATATAGGAGAGAATGTATTAGTTACTTGGATAAGAATGATCCCAAAATATCAGGAAATCCAGTACTAGGATAACCATTCGAATGCCATCTCATCCTTCTAGAAGATTCCCTTCTAGAAGCATCGATAATTCATCTTTTTCCTTGCTTTAGAAAGAGTTCTCACCCTAGCAGTTTAACACAGTGCGAACTTCTCGCACCCTGGCTTAAGGCAGCCTGCGAGAATCAGGCATTCTCGCAGGCAAATATACTAGCAACCTGTGAACCTTCTTCAAAAATGAGATTTCTGGAAAGAGAAGAAATTAACTTTTCTCAGAAGAAAGTTCTTATGAAGAGCCTGAGTACACCATCATCAATACATCATCATGACGACCAAAATCATGGGTAACACCCATCATCAGACCTTGGGAAGAATTACACTTCAATAGGAATCGACATGGCTTAGGATATGAAAATCAAAACAGTTTTCATATTCCAAATTGCTCAAAACCAATTTTGTTTGTGAGCATTGGATTCCTTCAAGAAAATTCAACTTCACATGTTCAAGTTCAACATCAAAATGATAAGTGCCAACATTGTAATCGAGTTGGTCACTTGGAAAATCAATGTTTTGATCTCCATCCTTGTCAGAATTGTGGCAAGTCAAATCATGCATCAGATAAATGTTCCAAGAGGAACAAACCTGCAAGATTGAAGATTCACTATAAGTGGATTGATCCTTGGAAATGGTCATCAACAACCAAGTGATTATATAAGTATTACTGAAGAATTGAATCTCGAGTAAAGACCAATCTTGTATCACATAACATTTTTTTACCTCACATAAGTGGTCCCCTTATGGTGTAGCTTTCGAGCACGGCCCTCACGGGATGAGATAACATGTGGTTAATTCCACATACCCACTTTTTGTTGTACTCAAATGGAACAAGTATGGTACTCTCTTGAGCCTAGAAGGGGGGAGTACAATGATGAAACTCTCATGCACATTAAGGGGGGGGGAGCTCAAAATTTCATTGACGATGGTTCATGAAATCACTTGTGGTCTCTTCTTTCAGTTCACAAAGGGGGGAATTGATGATGAAATTAATTATGGAATTGAAGATGGCTGTCAGACAGAAAGTTTAGACAACAACAAACATCAAGTATGCCAGATGGGCATGAAATTTTCCAAATGGGCAACTATGGTCTGTAGATGACAGACTTTGGCAGAATGATGGTTCTATATTGAATCATACATTGGGATGTTGATTTTGAGAGAAATGATGTGGACATTTGGTTCACCTAGATGGTCATTGGACCTAGCAGAGGACAAATGGATCCTACTACATTGCATCTTGGCATTGATTGAGTTGTCATGCATTTTCAGGGATGTGGAAGACTTGCATCTGATTCACTTCTCTTTGTTCACTCTCATCATATTGGAGTTCACATCAGTGAACACAATTGTTGGCATTCTGGCTCAAATGATTACACAGTGAGGTTTTCCAGATTTCTCAACATCCATATTTGGCGGTTTTTCAGGCAGTTCTTCATTGTGGCTCAGCTCAGGAGTTTCAGTATGAAGACATGGAGTTATACCAACTTATGCACCTGATTTGTTGGTATTATTGCTCAGACTTATGATTGAGGGGGGGGAATGTTAGCCTCTTTATCATATACAATCATTAAGTCTAAGTATACCACCTTTATTTATTTTACATACTAGGATATAGTTGTTATCCTAAGTGTGTTTATAGATTCCTATATTGTCTCCTCCTACCTTATCTCCTAATGAGGTGTCGATGTGAGAAAAATTGAGGTGGTTTCATTATTATATTATATATTTGTATTATTAAGATGAATACAATGTTGATAATTATGGCTTAAGGCCTTTTCCGCCAATCTTGTTGTCCTAATATTATTATGCTCAATTTCTTTAGATTCTCTGGAACACATCCAGGGGCCTTAGACACATCTAGGGAATTATATCAACCACCAAGGAACATATCCAAGGATCAATCCAAGCATTGAGAAAGGAATCACTGGAACACAACCAAGGGCCCTAGACACATCTAGGGACTTATATCAACCACCAAGGAACATATCCAAGGATCAATCCAAGCATCAGGCAAGGATTCCCTAGACCACATCCAGGGGCCCTAGACACATCTAGGGACTTACTGCTTGGTCCAAGACCAAGAACCCCAGTCATATACTAGGGGCCCTCACTAGGGTCTTTTTCCATGGCTCATACTACTTGGTCTCATACCAAGAAACCCCGGGAGTGTGTTGGGGGCCCTAGTCCACACTTAGGGTATTTTCCATCCTCTGGAGAATGGCTCTTGCAGTTGCATTAATTTCAACACTCCCTCTCAGCAAGAGAGGTATTCTCAACAATACAAAGCTTGTCTCGAAAGTACACATACTTTGTCAATGACATAGGCATGGTCAAAATGTATGTGGTTTGTTCTGTCATAGGAACATACTGAATACTGAGAATGTTCTTTTGCACTATGTACCAAACATAGTGATATGTCATCTCAATGTGTTTAGTTATGTTAAGAAAACACAGGAATCCCAGAGAAATTTACACAACTATGGTTATCACAGTGGATTACTATGGGTTCTAGCTCAACATTGAACAAGTTTGAAAATATCTTTCTAAGCCACATTGCTTCGCTTCTAGCAACACTTGCAACAATGTATTCTACTTCTACAGTGCTCTGGGCTATGGATCCATGTTTCCTGTTGGAGAAAGAGATCATTGTTGAACCCAAACTAAAACAATATCTAGAAGTGCTCTTCCAGTCAACTGTACTGCCCATCCAATCTGAATCTTTATATCCATGAAGCTTTAAACCTCCACTAGAAGTGTATCTGAGCCCATCGATTATAGTCCCCCAAACATATCTCAGAATATGTTTAACAACAACCATATGTATATGCTTTGGTTCACACATGAACTGGCTGAGCACATTCACTACATAACATATGTTCGGTCTGGTATGTATAAGATACATCAAGGACTCAATTGTCTGCTGATATAAGGTGGGGTCTTCAGGATATGTACCTGTAGTCTTGTAATTTCTTCATGTTAGAAATCATCAGTATGGATATGGACTTACATTCCAACATACAAAGTCTGCGGAGCATATCAACTGCATACTTTCTCCTGTGAGAGAAGGATCTCACCTGGTTTATGCCACACTTCTAAGTTCAGAAAATAATGCAAAAAGACTGAAGTCTTTTATTTAAAATTCTGTTGAAAGGCTCCCTCTTAGTCTGAGCTATCAAATTTTCCTTTCCTGTAAGGAACAGATCATCCTAAGATAACATGATGATTCTGTACAATCTTTATATAAATATTGGAATACTATTGGTGAACCCAAGACTTTGTAGAGAAACTATCAATTCTTCCATACCAAGCTCTCAGAGCTTGTTTCAATTCATGGGATTCTTTCCCATGGATTACTAACCCCTCGAACTATTCGATATAACCTCTTGTTCAACTTCATCGTTAATAAATTCAGTATTAACATTTATTTGGTGAAGTTTCCCAACCAAAAACTGCGGCGATGGATATAATGAATCTGATGGAAGTAATCTGGCAATTGGAGCAAGGATCTTGTCATAGTCAATTCCCCTTATCTGAGAGAATCCACGAGCCAAAAATCTAACTTCAACATTGCCATTTGTTGTGTGTCATGGACTATCTCACATACTAGGACTGCTCCCTCTGAGTCTCATAATATGTTTGCATCCCTGCAAACTGGCTCCCTCTAAACCTACAATATCCTTGAACTCTGATCTGGTGTCATATCTCTTTAAGATGAACTTGGTGTCGGTACCAAGTTTAATATGAAAATTTGAGTCAAACTTATTGAACTTTTGTGCCAAGGATAATGACTCAACTACAATCTTAGGATTCTCGATTAAAAGAGATATATGTAGGGTTATCGAGACGAGGGAGAAATATCCCAACTACCAAGATAATTTGATGGACTCCTAAACCAAGAAAACAAACCAACCTAAAAAAGACTCACAAGGGTACATGTTGGTCTCTCACATCGGGGATAATAGTCCAACATACTACTGAGTTTCCAAACCAAGGAGAAAGATCAATTTAAAACAAGTATGTGCTGAGATCACAACTTCCTTGGTCATATAATCAAAATACAAAAGAGATTCTGACAGTATTCCTTTAAGAAACCGGTCCATTAATATGACAGGAAGGTAGACATAGCTCTTCTTGTTGTCTTTAGTAGTCACAAATTCAGTGATTGAAAGCAAATGATGCATTCTTGGACTTACCTTGAACTTGCTTGGGCTGAAGACACACATGTACTTTGCAACCTGCTACCAATTGTAGCTATCCGAGACATCTTCTGTGTATGCAAATGTTTTACATGTATCTATTAGTTTAAGTAATTTCATATCCTCAAGAGATCATCCCACTATCCTATTGTACCGCTTGTTTGTTGTCTATGCTTGACTTGATGAAGTCATTCTTAAGAACACGCAAGAGAATCATGACAAAAAAGAAGAACTGTTACACAAGTATTTATAATGGAGAATCAATGGATTTCCAAATGTTGAGGCAAGGATAAGGACTTTGAAATAATTATCCATTTGTCGTTCAAATGGAGTCTGAGTCTCCACCTACTTAACTAAGTATGTGAAAACAATTTCAATTTCCTTGTCCTCAGTAATGTCAACAATAAAAAGTTGGATCTGTACAAACAGTAATTTTTATGACACGGTCATTTGAGTACAAGAATTCAAAAGGAAAAATGTTTGTACAGTAAAGAGGATCTGCATTATTTTCTCTGTCATTTTTTTCTAAACTTCTCCAAATCCTCCTTTGTCAAAATCTTCCTGCGAAGAAGTTCAGGAATTTTGTCTTCCTGGAAATGAAGCTTATGGACTAGCACAAAAGGAAACAATTGTAAGTACTATCTTAGCACATGAACCTTAGGTATTGCTGGAAAGATGAAATAGAAAGTCACTTAGAATCCAATTAGGGTTGAGATGCTCTGAGCATCTCAATTGTGGGACTGTAGGTTATATGTCTGGAAATTAGGAAAGAGATTCTGCTCATCATTGTTTTTTCTTCTCATGTTACAAAAGGTTTTGGGGCTCACCATTTAACGAGAACTGATCATATTTGAAAGCAAACACCTTTAATGGGGTGGAGTTGAAAAATCTACTACCAACATTGACAAAGCCTTGATGAGTGATAAACAATTACTCAAGAGTTGAGACACATTATTGCCCTCTTCCATGAAGCAATCCATGAGGGCTCCTATTGAGTTACCAAGTCCATTAAGACATATAGAATGATATGCACTTACCCATCTCTACAAATTAGAAAAGTCATTTGAATTGGATTCTAAAAACTTTGTTAAGAAGGAATTCAATCCACCTTGCCAAATACTTGAAATGTTAAACATAGTCATCGAGAGGGAAGGCTAATACGTGAAATGTTTCAGATTGAATCAAGTTCTTCAAGGTTTGAATTGCTTGGTTGATCCCTTTCATGTTTATTTCGATGGATATTGTAACCAACTTCACTGTGGATGCATTCATGCTCTAGAAATGAATGTGAATGAATACATTCCATCCTTCAAACTAGATCTGCAAATCACTATGAATTCAAGAAGATAAATTTTGAATTCAAGAGGCTTGCTTCTTTCAAACGAAGAATGTCGTACTTTGAGTTTCCTCGTTAGTCCAGATCTGCAGTTCATTATTCACTGAAAATCTGTAAGTTTATAAAAGTTTGCAATGATAAATTTGACAAAGCTTATCTTAAGTAGCCAATCTTTCTCTCTTACACACAAGTACATTAACGGAGCATCGGTAGCTACTTCTATTGATGTTAAAGCAGAGCAAAGCTAGCTACTTCTGGTAGTGATATACCAGAGCACAATTACTTTAAGTTTTTTATTGAAATAGTGTAGCTTGCACCAAGGATCTACGTAGGCTTACTACTGATCTAAAAACAATGGATCTACGCAGGCTCAAGAGTTTGTCACTAAAGAGCTCTTTTCACGCCCTATGCTCTGATACCATGTTAGAATTAGGGAAAATAGAAAAAAACAATATGCTTTTCAAACTTTTCCTATTCACTAGATTAGCATGAAGAATAAGATATACAAATAGATTTGAAGCAAATAAATATTTATGAGTATAAAGAAATAACTTTTAGCTTACCTCATTTTTTAATGATTGATGTACCTGACACACATGTGGATGTAAGCCTCTGTAAGTATGCTCAGACTTAGTTTAGGTTCATGGATCAAACCTCTTAGGGTTTGATCTCTGTCAAAGAGAACCGTGGGACAGTTTTTCCATGAATGGAAACCCTCAATCAAAACAACAATAAACCCTCTGACTTGACAAAAATAACCCCAGCAAGAAAAACCCTTCAATAAACAGTGAATAGTGCGCAGGAATGAGACCTGGCTAGGATAGAAAACCCTTCATTTTGAACACACAGTAAAACCCTCTCTCAAAATTGGACAGCAAGCAGCTAAACCCCACAGGGGTCTCCGTACTCCACGGGGCAGTTGATAAGGAGTCCACATAGCAAGGGAGAATGCCTAGAAAGGGGTCTGTGGCACTTACTCACAACCCATGGCCCTAAAGAGGGAACGACACCCTACAGGAACAGACCCGGTTGCAAGAGGATAGGTCCGACATCAAGGGGACAAGTTCTGGCAGCAAGAGAAGCAAGTCCAGAAGCAAGGGAACAAGTTCTGGTAGAAAGAGAAGCAGGTCCGGCAACAAGGGAGGCACCTTCCAGGTAGCAGATCAGTAGTCATACATCAACGAACCCTATAGGGAGAAACTTCCAACCAAACATAAAATGAAGAGAGGTCGCATCAACAAGAGTAGGCATTCACTAAGGTAGCCGCAGTAAGGAGAGTGAGGAGAGAATGGGTGAGTGGGTGTGTGTATAAAAGGCTTAGGGTAGGGTCTAATTTATAGGTAGGAAGAGGGGTTAGGGCATTTAGAATAATAATTAATTATTGACATATAATTAATATAAATTTTAATTTAATATGTCAATTAATATTAATTAAAATCCTAATTACATATTAAAATCCCAATCACAAAAATTAAACCCCAACCACACAAAAATAAAATCCAATCACATAAACCAAGAGGGAAAGCAAACCAACAAGAGGTTACCTCTTATAAATAAACTCAAGCGGGGTTCCTTAATGGCAAAACATGTCCACATGAGTCTCATAGTGACCTAAAAACTTTATAATCGTTGCATAAGGGGGGTACATCAACAATGTGTTCATGTCCATCTTCATAGACACTCCTAGGTCTCATGGACCATCTCGGGAGAGAGGAAGAGGATCACACATCAACACTTCTTGGTATTACACCAAGATCTACCTAGTCAAAGACCAGGTTGCCCCATAACACATCTGGGGGCCCTAGAGCACATCTAGGGTCTTAGCCACCAAGGTACAAGGCCAAGGATCAACCCATGCATTAAACAAGGGTTCCCTGGAACACATCCAGGGGCCCTAGACACATCTAGGGACTTATATCAACCACCAAGGAACACATCCAAGGATCAATCCAGACACTGAGCAAGGATTCCCTGTACACAACCAAGGGCCCTAGACACATCTAGGGACTTATATCAACCACCAAGGAACATATCCAAGGATCAATCCAAGCACTGAGCAAGGATTCCCTAGAACGTAGCCAGGGGCCCTAAACACATCTAGGGACTTATATCAACCACCAAGGAACATATCCAAGGATCAATCCAAGCACCAGGCAAGGATTCCCTGGACCACATCCAGGGGCCCTAGACACGTGTAGGGACTTACTATTTGGTCCAAGACCAAGAACCCCAGTCATATACTAGGGGGCCTCACTAGGGTCTTTTGCCATGGCGCATACTGCTTGGTCCCATACCAAGAAACCCCAGGAGTGTGTTGGGGGCCCTAGTCCACAACTAGGGTCTTTTCCATCCTCCGGAGAATGGCTCTTGTAGCTGCATTAATTTTAACACCAGTGTTTTGAAATCCTCTTATAATCAGAATGTACAGTTTGTTAATCCTTTGTGATTAGTTTTGTTTATTTTGTTTTTCACTTTCCTAACAAGCGATTTTTTTATTCAACCTCACTATTCATGTGTAGCCTCCGACAGAACAGTAAGACTACATATTGGATTAAATTCATGTTCCCTCGTAAGTGGCCTCTAAATGATCAAAACTGGGAAATAAACCCTGTACAAATAAGCAAGATTCACGGAACACGGGAAATGGTGAGACTTAACAGGAGTATATAGGTACCGATCAATCTTTAGGAAACCCAAAGTTGTGAGAAGTAAAGTCAACCTGGGTTTTCTTGAGAATAGGATCCTGCTTCTACGTGATCACTCTCATACTAAGCTTGTGGGCTTTAACAGTGAGGAGAAGTTGACAACCAAAGGTGTCCTTTAAAGAAAATATGTAAGATTTTTTTCCACTCCACATAAACACAATGATAATGCGTGAACCTTCCATGGGTACACCCATAAGGGTAAAAGTTTTGACTTGGCCAACATATCAAAGCAACTCTCTTATCACTACACTTCCTTAATAACCAATTTGCAAAAGCAATGCCTATATTACAAATCTATAAGGGTGAATCTAAAGCAAGAATTTGAAGGAAGTTGAAAGAACTGTAAAATTGTGTGGGAAGTTGTAACATACCCATATTTAAAAGTATAAAATACTGCTAAAAATAGAAGAGTAATAAATTGTTTAGCCAGTGAAATAGAATTCAGAAAAAACATATATCCTATTTAGTAATCACCATTACTAACTCTTCGTATCTATTAAGTATTAACAAATCCTTTTGTTAAAAATTATGACTCTTTAGAAGATGTATGCTTATAACAGTTAGAGCAGTTAGTTAAGGCTAGCTCAACCATATATGGAGAACAATGAAATATATACCAACATCCTGGACTACCTATTTAAAGTGTCAATTTAACAAGATACAGAAATCTAGAAGTAATACAGAAAAACAACCATAAATGTGATTTATATAATATGAGTTACTAGTCAATGTCTATACTAGCGACTTCTGAAGCTTTTCGTTTTTTCTTTTTGGCATTCATGTACAGTTTCTGAATATGTAAAATCAGGTCCTTGTATCACACACAATAATCTCTCTTCCATATTTGTTCAAATGATGTCTTGCAAGCTTAGCTCAGATATCATATTCTTTTGCCATTAGGGCCTTCAGTTGGCAGGTTAACAATGCTCGGTCTATGTTTCAATGAATTCTCAAGGCATAATGTATCTCTTCCAATAGAATTTTGGCTTGAAGCTTTATCACCACCACTTTCAGGAGATCTCAAGATGTGAGAAACGGAATTCAAATTTCAAGATCTTAGAAAGTTTCTCTAGCTAGTATTTAGCAAAGGAAACAAAACTCACCAGTATATACAGCTTGTGTGTTTCTACTTCAGCTACACTTAAATGAAAATTTAAAATGCATTTCCATTGGAAATGTCTGATAATTAGCTTTCTGTTGTGAAAGTGAACCCAAAAGGCAGGAAAGCATATGGTTATTACCGAATTTATAAACAAACTATGGCAATATGCCAATGATGCTTTTAATATGAATCATGACTATTCTCATGAGACATTATTACAGAAAAGTTGTGAGACAAAATGGCAATAGAACATGTAAAAAAAGTGGTATATTAATGGTCAGATTGCAAAGTCATATTAGCTCAAACAATTATCCTTCTTATGAGTATTGTGCCATATACCATAGAGAACATTAGTGTTGTAACCAATGACCTCTGGGACAGCAAGTAAATAATTATGCCAATGTTTAAATGCCTTGTCAAATTCAGATTATAAGCATGGATTATTTATACCAAAACCATGAGATTTCATCAGTTATCATTCCACATTATAATGACATCATTTACTGTGTTCAAAACCAGAGAATTAGAGCAGTCCACAATCTCTTATTACCATATGTGTGCGCTAGATTTAAATCATAAATTGAAGCCAAAGAGAGATCACAAGTTTTGGTCAAAAAAGAAAATTGTGTAAACATGCAAATTGGTCAACAATACTACTTGTGCGATTTATGCATATACCATCAATAAAGCATGAACTATAAAATCTGCAATCTGGACTGTGTATAGACCCTTAAACAATGCCCAAATAGAAAATGGTGCATGCAAAAATCTTCTCAAGCATTAAATTGATATCATTTTTCAACATTTTCTGTTTGTCAACAATAATGTAGAATTATTGTGATTGACATTTCCAAATGGTGCAAGCAAAAATACTCACCCCGCAAAAAGTAATTTGAAAACAAAATGAAACATAGGGGTTTAGCATTACCTCTATATGATTTTTCATTGAAAGTGAACACACGGTGGATGAATTCAATCTAACATAACTAATTGTTTGCAGCCTCAAAATGTGAAGAAGGTAGACTACCTAGCATGGGATTTTTAAAGGGCGAAATAGGGATGAAGTCTTTTCAAAGTGCTAAAATCCATCCATAAAGACCACCCCAGAGAACCCCTCCAATTTCCAGTGTATAAAAAAACTGTAGAAAATTTTAGTGTATGGAAACAGTAGAAATAATCAAGAGAAAAAAAAAATTATAACAAAATTCTAGAACCTGGGAGTTGAGTTATCTGGGCGACTTACAACTAGGACTTTAATGATTGAAAAGCACTCGAATATCTCCTAAACGAGTACCTATTACACGTTTTGGTATAGTTTCAGGCGTTAATGGTGAGCGTTTAAAAACTTTCGACGTAGAGTAAGGCATTTGAGAGGAGTTCCAGGCGTTAAAGGCGAGCGTTTATGGCAGGCGTGGCGTTAATGGAAGGTGCTCACCTCATTATTTAATCGCAAGCGTCAGCGGTAGGTGTTTTAGAGGGGGGTGGACCAGCAGACCATGGTGGGGCCCGTTTTCCTCTTTAAAATTTCGACAACGGTGATTCAGGTGAGTTTGTTGGGATGCCTTGAAACCAGCGCTAGTGGTGGTTAAGTGTCCGAGGGTGGTGGTTAGGTCACAGGTGTCCGAGGGTGGGTTCAAGGTTTTGGCAGTGGTATTAGCAGCTGTCTAGAGGCCACGTTTTTGTGGCTACATATTTAATGGTTAAGAACGTGTGTTTCCTTCTCAGAGGTCACAAGCTCAAATCCAGAGGGGGGTAGGGTATGTATACCTCCGTAGACTTTACCAATCAAATCGCTGGGCGGAGGGGGTCCCTTGTCCCATAAACAAGGGGGTTTCATACACCAATTAGGTGTCTGGCTTGGTCGTGACCTTAAAAATGGATTATTATTATTATTATTATTATGGCAGATGCTCTAATGGAGGATGACACCTTTTGGAATGTGTCTGGTGTCATTAAAGAGGACAGAGTTTTTAAAAACAAGCTCGAGGCGTTTAGACGGTTGCGGGCAGGCCAACTCCTCGGTAGTAGAGATCAAGTGGTAGGTGTTGAGGTGGATGTCGGAGGAGAGCCCTCACCGTTTCAATTGACAGGGGGTGTAAGGTTGGAGGCAAAGGGATTTAAGCTAGGGGAAGGAGCGACCCTAGATCGATCATTTCCACTCGGTAGTAGGGTAAGAACTGAGCGCAGTGAGGAAACCCTTAGAACCTATGTAGAAACTTCTTCACAGGATGTAGGAGTTGAGCCTTCACCGCTCGCAGGGAAGAAGCAGGAGAAATGGTGATGGGGAGGGACGTGGGTTTTCAGGAGGTTGTAGGCATGACTCTTCGGACTTTGGTAGGTAAGTTTAGTTATCAAGCATTGGCTCAGAGGGACGTGGGTAACTAGATGGAACTTACTTGGTTACTGATACTTGGTTATCTGTCGGGATACTCCATACTCCCGTGTGGTTGGATTAGTTTCGACTTTAGAAGCGAAGGGGATGCTTTGAAAATTCTAGGGGAAGTTTGGCTCTATGGGATTGGGAGCCTCATGCTGAAACGCTGACATCTCAGTTTCAACCCAGCCAAGGAGAAGTTTTGACGATGCCACATGTGGGTCTAACTGCCAGAGTTGCCTTTGGTCCTGTGGAATGAAGCGGCATTAAAAGAAATTGGGAATGTGTTAGGTACCTTCCTTTGGGTGGAGAAGGGGTTGGTGGGAGGGTCAGATAAGCACGTAGCCAGGATACTGGTGGCCATCGAGACACACCTGGGATTACTTGAGAGTATTGAGATTTTTTGGCGAGGGATGCAGTTTTCACAAAGGCTGGATTACTAGGGTATACCTTTCCGTTGCACTTACTATCGGGAAATTGGTCACCTTCCTAGGGAGTGCAAGGGGAGTCATTACTCATTGTCTACTCTTCAAACTGAATTTGAAGATATTGGAGTCAAAGACCTCGGTTCAACGGAAGCATCTACATCGAAGGAGAGTCAACATGTTGTTCAACCTTCCGCTCGGGTCGCACTGAACGAACGAAATTTCATTGATAAGTTGGAACTAATTTCTCCCGAGTCTCTTTATCTCTCATTGAATGATCAAAAGAATTTATTACTAGAGGTATGGGCTCAGGATTCAACTAAGTACTTATCTGGTGACGGTGAAATGAGGAAGCCACTGGATATGCCTTATTCTTGGACAGGGGAGGGAGGGGAAAGGGAGTCGCCTATTTTTCCTTCTGGAGGTAATGTCGATGATTCAAACTCTTGGTGTAACTTTGAAAAGTCGGCAACGATCATCTTAGGAAAGAACCCGTTGGGGGGGGATGCACAAATGCTCTCTAGTGAGCTAGATGGGATCCTCTTGGCCTATCAGAACCTAGAATCTATGGCTCAATCGGTGCATGCTCCACTATTTACCTCTTCTCGATCCCTGAAGCGTCGAGATTTAATCAGCCCGAGGGGGGATATTGGTGTCAATCAGGATTATGGTCTCTCAAATTCCACTACCCAGTGGACTCCCCAGGCCCCCTCTTTTAAAGAGATATTGTACAAATCCCCTCTTCATGTTTTCATTGATAATCGATCCCTGGGACAAGTGGAAAAGGGGGAATTGGACACTTCCACTCCCCTGGTTGTGAAATCGGTTGAATTTGACATCCACTCATTGACTCGTTTAGGAATTAAGAATGGGTCTGTACTTGGGGGACTGAGCAAGGATAAGTCCCCTATTAGAACCAGGAGCTCTAAGAAGGGGAACTCCATTGTCGCTCCTTTATCCTTGAAGTATGTCATTAATGGTTCTAGGGCGCTTAGAGAGCAAAAGGCCCTTGCCAGGACTCCCCAATGATTTTGTTGTCCCTGAACGTTAGGGGGATAGAGAGGACCCCCAAGTTCCATCTCCTCAAAAGACTTGTTGAAAAGATCACTCCTAATGTTATCCTAATCCAGGAGACTATGGTAGAGGATTCGAAAGAACGAGAGGTTTTTACTAAACTCTTGGGAGGCTAGAATATATGTTTTTTCGATGCTTTAGGCCACTCTGGTGTCTTGCTTACTGCTTGGAATCGATCAGAAGTTTCTTTAAAACCTTTTTTAACTACGGCTGGAATTCTTCTGGATGGCTATTCTCTGGAGTTGAATAGACATTTGAACATTATAAATTGTTATGGGCCCTATGCTAACAGAAAGGATTTTTGGGAGGAAGTTCAGGAAGTAGGGATCTTGGGGTTCTAAAACCTTAGTTTTGCAGGTGACCTTAATTTTACTTTGTTTGCTGCAGAAATTTGGGGAGCCTCTGCTCGCTCGGATCACTTGGCCTCTCTTTTTTATACTATGTTATTGGATAATGAACTAATCGATGTTGCTCTTGGTCATTTGTCTTCGACTTGGACGAACGGAAGAGTGGGGACAGAGGGTGTTTCGAAGAGACTGGATAGATACCTGCTTAGTGATAATTTATTCGACTATGTTCGTAATTGTCGTACTTGGGTGGATAGTACAAGGGTTTCGGACCATAGCCCTATCATCTTGCAGATTGAGTGAGTGGGTGAGAAGACATACTGTCCATTCAAACTAAATGCAATATGGCTGGAGGATCCCGGGTTTAAGGTTTTGGTAAGGGATCATTGGACGAGCCTTCATAAGGACCAGTCTTGTACCTATATGTCACATTTGGAAAACAGTCTTAAGTTGTTGAAGATTAAAGTAAAGCGATGGGAGACTCTTAAGAAGGCTCAATTGGGAGACGATTTGACGAAAGTGGAAAAGGATATTGATGAGTGGTACACACAAAATATCAGTGGGATTGTGAGTAGAGAGGAAGCTTTAGCGATTAGATCCCTAGAGCAGGAAAAACTGAGGATTTTGAAGATTGAGGAAGAATCCCAGAGGCAGAAAAGTAGAGTTACTTGGTTGGCTGCAGGAGATAGGAATACGAGATATTTCCATAAAATTCTTGAAGGAAGGAGAAAAGGGAATGTTATTTGGGAAATCATGGATGGGGAAGGAAGAGTTCACACAGGTCAGAAAAATTTGTAGCAAGCTGCGATGGGGTATTTTAAAGAGCTATATTCAGAGCAAGGAAATTTGTCCATAATTAATCAACTGAATGTGGTCAGAAGATACCCTAGAACCTTCTCGGATGAGCTAGCAAGAATAGTGGACTCGCAGGTTACCCTAGATGAGATCAAGAAGGTTTTAGAAGACTTTGAAAAGTCTAAGAGTCCAAGCCCTGATGGATGGACTGTAGAATTCTTCTTAGAGTTCTTCGACATTCTGGGTGAGACTTTAAGAGGGGCAGTTGAAGAGTCTAGAATAATTGGTGTGGTTACTGGTGGGTTGAATGCTACATTCATTACCCTCATTCCAAAGACTGACAAGCATACCACTTTCTCTTACATTAGGCCTATTTCACTCTGTAACTTGGTATACAAACTTATCTCTAAGATCGTCAGTAACATGATCAAACCTGCTCTATCTAGTTTGATCTCAAAAGAACGGTTCAGTTTTTTGGATGGCAGGAAAATTATAGATGCTATTGGGGTAGCACAAGTGTGCATCCACTCTATAAAAGTTAATAAAATGAAGGCTCTGGTTCTTAAATTGGACTTGAAGAAGGTGTATGATCGAGTAAACTGGGACTTTCTTAGATTGGTCTTACTCCAGATTGGTCTAAGTTTGGCCTCTACTAATTGGATAATGGGTTGTGTTAGATCTACAAACTTCGTTGTTCTGATTAATGGGGGACTTACCGATTTCTTTAAAAGCGCTCGCGGGCTCAGACAAGGATGCCCCTTGTCTCCACTGTTGTTTCTGTTGATAGTTGAAGGCCTTAGTTTTCTCATTAAACAAGCATGCCTCAATGGGAGATTGAGTGGTGTGAAGATTTCTACTGATCTTAATATTACTCATTTAATGTTTATTGATGATGTGTTATTTTTTGGCATAGGCACTATAGAGGAATGGATGACTTTCAAGGAAATCCTGGAACTCTTTAGCACGGCTAATGGAATGATTTTCAGCATGCAAAATTCTATGCTCTGTCATGCGGGAATGGAGGAGCCCATCTTGAATCAGATTCAGCAGTTGTTACCATATAAGGTTAAGGAGATGGAGTCGGGTTTTAAGTATCTTAGCTATTTTCTTAAACCGTGTAACTATCTTAAAAGTGACTGGAATTGGCTTCTGACTAAATTTGAGAAGAGGATTGGTAACTGGAGTAACAAGTGGCTCTTACTGGGGGGCAGATATATTATGGTTAAATTGGTCCTAGAAAATCTCCAGGTATATTGGCTTACTCTGGCTAAAATTCCAATACATGTGTTGGTTAAGATTAGGCAACGCATATTTCATTTCTTGTGGTCAGGAAACAAAGTGAGAAGGGGTATCCATCTTTCTAAGTGGGATACTATTGTTAGTCCTAAGTCTTACAGGGGCTGGGGCATTAAAAATATCCACCTATTAGGGAAGGCTTTGGCTGTCAAAAGCCAGTGGAGATGCCTATTTACTCCTAGTCTTTGGCAGGAAGTCATAAAATGCAAGTACTTAAAAGAGAGTGAGGTGTCAGAATGGATCAAACTCGAGTACAGGGGTCCAAGGAAAATATCCAACAGCTAGAGAGCAATGATGGAAGCCCTGTGTGTGATAAAATAATGGTTGGCTTGGATCCCTGGAGATGGTTGGGACATCAGATTAGGGGAGGAACATTTGGTGGGAGCAACAGATTTTTACAAATTGTCGAAAGGACTGAGAAGGGAACTTTATCTCAAAGGTTTGCACAGATTGTCACATGTTGGGTCAGTCAATGAGACTAGCCCTTTAGGCTGGAACTAGATGTCATCGACCCAATTAGACTTGAGGGGAGCTTGGTAGGTGGAATGGGACAAGTACACCTCGAGCATGGGATATTGTGGCTACTCACTATCCTCAGAGCATGATTCTCTGGTCTGGTCCTAGGATGGAAAGGAAGGGAAAGTTTCGGCAAAGGGGGCCTATGAAGCTCTTTTTTTCAAAATGCAGGCTCACATCCTGTTAGCCCTTGGTTATGGAAGGAAGCGAAGAACAAGGAAGGAAAGGTAAAAAGAGAGTGTTGCGGGAGACATAGTAATTGTCATTGAGTCGAAGTGAGCAAAAGAGCAGGAAAGATGGAGCGAAGTGCGGAAAAGAAAGTCGTTGGACGAGGATATCAGGGATGACAGATCAACGAGGAAGAAGGATCGTGGACAACTCAACAAGCAGAGAAAGCCATCATTGGATTCTTTGGAGCACCGTGTGATGAAGAAGGAAAGACAGGCTAGCGAAGCCCAGAAAAAGCGGGTCAAGTTGACCTAGGGTTTTAGACACCTAGGGTTTTGGTATCTAGGGTTTTGGCACCTATTTTTCGACCTAAGGCTATCGGTGAGGGATTGTAATGTATAAATAAAGGTCAAGAGGTCTTGGGTCGGGTTGGTCATCGAGTATTGGTATGATATTGTTGTTATAGTTCTATTGTGGAGAGAGAGGATTGCATTGTGAGATCTTCAGCTATGTGCGAAGGTCAAGTCCTGCAGCTGGGTGTCCAGGAAGGGGAGAGAAAAAGAGAGAAGAAAGAAGATCTGCTAGCTGAAGAGCGCAGATAAGAACTGTATGCTTTACCTTAATAAATCATAAACACAGTTCTGTGGACGTATCCCTAGAGAGAGGGTGAACCACATATATTTTGTGTCGTATGTGTGATTGATGCCTAGATCTATGTCATTGTTATATTGTTATTTGTAGTCTTATATTAGATCAGATCTATAGCTGTGGAGGATAGACCTAGCTGATAAGTGATATATGAATGTTGTATTGTTATTGTGATAGATCCACTTGATATTCCCCTGGTTGTAGACATTTATGTCCTGCAACCCCCCTCTTAGTTGCTTCGGGTGAGACTACATCTGCTTCACAGGTGTTGCCGAAAAGGCCAATAGCTAGGTCTTGTTGGTGCACTCTTGGAGTGAACCTCGGGTCTGCCCCTGTGCCAACAAATGGTTCTGTTGCCGGGATAAGAATCTGTGTAAGGGAATGTCAAGGTGGTTCCCATCGAAGACAGAGATTCAGAAGTGGATAGAGGATCAAGAGAGGGACTTCGCTGAAGCCCAAAACAAGAACCCTAAGCTAAGTACTGAAGGTTGGCTAAGGAGACACATCTTCATCGATATTCATGAGATCTTCTTTGGAGGAATCCATCAAGAGCTATATGAGTGGTTAGCTAGGTTAGTCGATACCCAGTTCAAGATCAGATCTAGAACTCCCGTGGTCTGGGCGTCGGAGTTGATTAAGAAGGTTAAGAGAGTCGATAACGTTGTATCAAGGGCTGTAGATCACTGGTTCGATAGCACCATTGGACGGTATATCACCAAATTTGCTATTGCATAACAGAATCATATAGCCAGGCCGAGAGATACTTCTTCAAAGGACCCAGAGGAAATTTTTTATAATTTCTGAAGCTAAGAATCAAGATGTTGTTGCATGAAAAGAACGTCTTGAAGATATAGTAAATTGGTTGGATCTGAAAAGGCTAATGTTCAAGAATTCGGACAACGACAATGACATAGAAGCTGGACATACACGTAGTGGGAAAGTGTTTCGAGGGGTTCACCTTGAGAACTTGTTCAAGAAAAACTACAGAGACGAGGGTTTCTACAGTGGAGAAGAGGAAGATCTGACATACGAAGAACATTCATAACCCACCATAGCAGAGGAAGAGGAAGTTGAAGAACTTTTCCAAAATGAGCCAGAAACATCAGAAACTGCACATACCACTGAAGTAAGTAATATCAATCCTTCTGTTATTTCAGAAACGCTAAGTAATCAGAATATTCCAAATCACCAGAGTATAATTCTCTAGGAAAAGGAAGTTTCAATCCTCGCGGTGGATACAGAGGATGAGGACAAGGAGGAGGTATGGGTCAACGCCAAGGAAAAATAATCTATTACAAATGCGCACAGCTAGGACATTTAGCGAGGGACTGCTAGAACCCTTGCACAACCTGCAGTTATTGCAATTCCTTCGAGCATGTCATTGAGGTATGCCCTTTAGGGCTAGCTAAGCTTCAGGAAAGACGAGGACCTCAGCAAAACCCGCAAGTGCAACTGATATATGTTGAACCTTGTGGAGTAGACCCTAGAGTCACTGTTATCACTCACGGAGGCACTGCTACAGGAGAAGACAGAGCAGCCCAAGGAAAGACTGCAGACGACCACATAGTCAGGAAAGCTACAGAGAATACCCCAACATTCTATGCTAAGAAAGAAATATAGATATTTGAGGTAAGAAAAGAGTTCAAAGAAGATCAAGGGTCTTCATCAAAGAAAAAACCAGAAATCAAAGAATATGGCATGCCTCAGGCGTTTGATCAGTCTGTGTCCACAAAAGAAGGAAAAGAGGTAAGCAAACTCATGGAATTTTTGTGCACTTGTGTTAAGTTGATTCAAGATAAAAGCGTTGTACAAGAATTACAAGATTTAATCAAGCAGTATGAGCTAGGAAAGATAGACTCCTTACTGGATAGGGCAATGCACCAAATTGGGAAAAGGAGAAGGACAAATAAAGAATTACACATGAATGCTCAAATAGGAGAATATGATATAGACTATGTGATCCTCGGCTTAGGGTCGAAGGTCAATGTCATGACGAAGCAAACCTGGGCACTGGTGGGAAAACCGAAGTTGATCTATTCCCCTATCCGGCTTAGAATGGCTAATCAACAAGTTGTCATCCCATTTGGACGATTGGAGCATGTCCCTGTGGACATCGATGGAGTTAGAACCTTTGCAAATTTTGAGGTAATTGAAATTGTTGATGACAGTTGCTCTTATCCTGCATTATTAGGAATTGATTGGGCCTTCAACAATTCTATTTTTGTTGATATAAAGAAGAGGCATATGACATTTGAAAGAGATGGCCTTAGGGTCATTGCACCTTTAGATCCCAATGAGGGTCCTCAATACACAGAGCCTATCAAAGAAGAAGACCACGTGTATGAACTGGAAAACATCTACAAACTAAATGCCAGACAACAGGATTATATCAATCCTACAGTCGATGGGAATCTGAGCTGGCAAAGCGACAACACATGTTCATCAGACTCGGAAGAAGCGTTGGAGAACTAGCAGAACCAAATGTATGAAGTCTCTATCAGAAGATGTGCTAGACTAACCAGAGAGGTTCGCTAGATCGGCACAACAGTGAGTATCTTACCCACATTTGATGGGCTGAACCCTTTAGAAAACTTCTTATCAGAGTTTGAGACAAGTGTACCAACACAATAGAGTATTTTGGCAATGGATGAGGCCATGAAGTCCACACTAGCAAGATGGTGGGGGACACACAAAGGAAACATCACAGACTGAACACAATGTTGAACTTTAAGGAGGCATCTGGCCTCCCTTTAAGGAGCAAGAAGAGGATGAATGGACCGCGCCATTCCAGAAATTGAAAGGATGTTACAACATTAATGCCGATGAAGATGATGATCCGAGGAAGGTAAACATCGCTGAGACAGAAGGCCATAGAAATGTGGAAGGACCAAGATTTGAGCTGCCATTCATAGGATAGCCGATCAAAATAAAGAAAGTCAATATTGGGATAGAGTAGACAACGAAGCTTGCCAATGTCAGAGATTATTGGGATGTTGCTACCATTGACAAGATTACAGAGTTATTGCACGAATATCAGGACTTGTTCCCGACCAAGTTCAATGATATGAAGGGAATCAAAGGGCCTATGGGTGAGATGAGAATACCTTTGAAACCAGATGTGAAGCCATTCAAGCAAAGACCTTACAGACTAAACCCGAAATACAAGGAAAAAGTGAAGATCGAGCTCGATAGAATGCTGGAAGCAGGGATTATTGAACCTGTCGAAGAGTCGGAATGGATCAGCCCTATGGTGGTACAAGACAAGAAGACGGGAGAAATCAAGATCTGTGTGGACCTCAAAAAGTTCAATGATGCCTCTCTGCATGACCCTTTCCCTACACCATTCACAGATGAAGTGTTGGATAATGTGGGAGGCCAGGAAGTATATTCTTTTACAGACGGCTTTTTAGGATACCATCAGATTCGCATTGCCAAGGAGAACCATCATAAGACTACGTTTGCCACAGAGTAGGGATCCTACCAATATACAGTAATGCCATTTGGATTGAAGAATGCCCCAGCCATCTTTTCCAGGGTGGTGGTTGAAGAGTTCAAAGAATTTTTGCATAAATTTTTAGAAGCATACTTTGATGACTGGACTATTTTTAGTTTGTTGAAAAATCATATTGAATGTCTAAGGCTAATGTTGGGCAAATGCAGGCAATGTCAAATTTCTTTGAATATGAAGAAATGCATCTTATTCTCACCATTTGGAGTGCTATTAGGTCATATTGTATGCAAGCAGGGATTGCTGGTTGACCCATCTAAAATTGCAATTATAGTTGATTTGCCACCTCCTACTTCAGTCAAACAACTACGCACTGCACTGGGCCATACTGGATATTACAAAAAATTTATCAAAGGATATGCCCAAATTACAGCACCAATGGAGAAGCTGTTGAAGAAGGACTGCCAGTATGAGTGGACAAATGAATGTCAGCAGAGATTCGACACACTAAAACAGAAGATGGTTACAATGCCCACTCTGGTTTTTCCAGATTGGAGAAAAGAATTCCATGTGCATGTCGATACATTTTCTATTGCATTAGGAGAAGTACTTGCAAAACCTGGAGAAGGGGACATTGATCATCCATTAGCATTTGCCAGCAGGAAGCTATCCACAGTTGAAGTTAATTACACCACTACAGAGAGAGAGGGACTAGCCATGGAGTATGCACTGCAAAAATTCCGCCACTACTTGTTGGGAGGACACTTTAAAATGTTTATTGATCACTCTGCGCTGAAGTACCTAGTTAACAAGCCAGTATTGGGGGGGAGAATATGCATATGGATTTTGCTGTTTCAAGAATATGATTTTGAGATCATAGTTAATCCAGGAAGAATGAACAAGGGCCCATACCACTTATCAAGGTTGGAACATGGAAAAGAACCTACCAGTTTGGAGGATACATTAACAGATGCAAAGCTTCTCACCATTAGAAAGATTGATGACCACTTCGCAGACATAGTCCAGTTCCTGTCAACGGGAATGGCTCCAAGTGAGTATACAATTCCTCAGAAGAAACAACTAGTGGTGTGTGCTATAGACTTTTCACTTATAGTTGGACAACTGTACAAAATGGGACCAGATGAAATATTAAGGAGGTGTGTTATGGAGACAGAGCGACCACTGATCCTCGCAAAAGCTCATGAAGGCATCGCAGGAGGAAATTACATAGGGAAAGAAACTACGCAGAAGGTTCTGTTAGCTGGCCTTTGGTGGCATACATTACACAGAGATGATAAAGAGTATGCCAAAGCATGTGATGTATGCTAGAGAATTGGAAAACCATCCCGAAGAGATGAAATGCCATTAGCATCGCAGATGACCCTACAAGCATTTGAAAAGTGGGCCATTGACTTCGTGGGACCTATAAACCCACCAGGAAAGCGCACATGAGCAAGGTACATTATTACTACAATAGAATACTTAACCAGATGGGTTGAATCTAGAGAAGTCAAGGAATGTAGTGCAACTACAACTGTGTATTTTATATTTGATGACATAATAACCAGGTTTGGATGCCCTAAGATCCTTCTGAGCGATCAAGGTACACACTTCATCAATAAGACAGTTGAAGCCCTGACTGAAGAATTTGCAGTCCACCATCATAAGAGTACACCTTACCATCCACAAGCAAACAGAACGGTTGAAGCATTCAACAAGATCTTTGAGACAACATTGACAAAGATTTGCAACGTGAACAGGGATGACTGGGATTTAAGAGTACCAGCAGAACTCTGGGCTTATATAACCACTTGCAAGAAATTAACAATGCAGAGCCCCTTCAAGTTGGTTTATGGTCTTGAAGTTGTTGTCCCAATGGAATACTTAGTACCAATCCTAAGAATTGTTTCATTTACAGACATGGATGATACCGATGTTGTTCGTGAGAGGCTTTCACACTTGGTTGAACTGGAAGAAGACAAATTCATTGCAGGATTCCATCAGCAAATTTCGAAGGAATGAGAAAATGCCTATCATGACAGGCACATCAAGAAGAAGACATTCAAGCAAGGTGATTTAGTACTAGTGTATGACAGTAAGTTTATCAAACACCTTCGGAAGTTCAGAACGCATTGGCTTGGACCATATGAGATTGCCTATGTTACAGAAGGAGGAGTTGCACAGCTGAAGACATTGAAGGGAGACTGGAAGGAAGGATTGGTGAATGGGAGTTTGCTGAAGTTGTACTATGATAACCAACTACCTCACGGCTCTCAGTAAAAGCATGAAGAAAAGGGTCTAGGTATTAGGTGCAATTGAAACTGGGTACCAGACACAAAAAAGACAGTCTGCACAAGGATGGAAAAGAGGCATAAAGCAGAAAGCAAGGGCTACACTGTGCAGTCCAAAGTCGAAGTAAAACAAGAGGATCGGATATGAAGTGCCTCGAGATGAGTCATAGGTGAGTGTTGGGGGCTTGTTGGCCCTTGGTTATGGAAGTAAGCAAAGAACAAGGAAGGAAAGGTAAAAAGCGAGCTTCGTGGGAGACACAGTAATTGTCACTGAGTCAAAGTGAGCAAAAGAGCAGGAAAGATGGAGCGAAGTGCATAAAATCAAGTCGTTGGACGAGGAGATTAGGGATGACAGGTCAGCAAGGAAGAAGGATCGTGGAAAAATCAACAAGTAGAGAAAAACACCATTGGATGCTTTGGAGCACCGCGTGATGAAGAATTAAAGACAGGCTGGCAAAGCCCAGAAAAAGTGGGTCAAGTTGACCTAGGGTTTTGGCACCTAGGTTTTGACCTAAGGCTGTCGGTGAGGGATTGTAATGTATAAATAAAGGTCAAGAGGACCTGGGTCGAGTTGTTCATTGATTATTGGTATGATATTTTTCTTATAGTTATGTTGTGGAGAGAGAGGATTGTATTGTGATATCTTCAGCTGTGTGTGAAGGTCAAGTCCTGCAGCTAGATGCATAGAAAGGGGAGAGAAAGAGAGAGAAGAAAGAAGATCTGCTAGCTAAAGAGCACAGATAATAACTGTATTATTTACCTTAATAAATCATAAACACAGTTCTATGGATGTATCCCTAGAGAGAGGGTGAACCACGTATATTTGGTGTCGTATGTGTGATTGATGCCTGTATCTCTATCATTATTATATTGTTATTTGCAGTCTTATGTTAGATCAGATCTATAGCTGCGTAGGATAGACCTAACTAATAAGTGATATATGAATGTTGTATTGTTATTGTGATAGATCCACTTGATATTCCCCTGGTTGTAGACATTTTTGTCCTGCAACCCCCCTCTTAGCTGCTTCAGGTGAGACTGCATCTGCTTCGCATGTGCTGTCGAAAGGGCCAGTAGCTAGGGCTTGTTGGTGTGCTCTTGGAGTGAACCTTGGGTCTGCCCCTATGCCAACACATCCATAAGTGGTGGTTTAAGGATTTATGGCATTGGAAGGCTCTGTTAGAAAAACAGGATCAGAAAGAAATAAAATAAAACAAAAAAGGAAAAAAAACACATAAGATACACAATACAATAGAGACATAGATATACATGGTTCACCGAGTGTGGGCTACATCCACCAGAGAAATTTTCAGGTCCTTCCTTTATTATTATCCAACAAATGAAGGGATACAATCTACAACAAATCCGTTGTAACTTCCTCTTCTTTCTCTCATAGTCTCCTCTTTCATAATACAATATTCACAATGATGCATAGCCGCAATACATTTCCCTCATAAAGGAGGGTTGCCTTCCAGGGCAAAAAACCCTAACATAACTTCTACCATCATATCTGCAACCTTATAATGAATGGTCTAGATTTACAATGAAATTACAATATACATTTACAAGGCAATTTTTCCTTTGGGGGCTTCGCCCCTAAACCCCCGCAAGGAGGGTAACCCCCCCTGCACTCCCCCACGTGGATGGGTGTACATTCTTCTGGGGTGTAAAGTCTTCATGGGGTATAAACATGGCTGAAAAAAAATACCTCTGAATCAGGAAGATAATCAGGCTCCACAACCAATAGGCTCCTTTGAATATTTTACTATTCACCTAGTTGATGTTGGAGAACAAAATACTGACTAGTGACAATTTTTTGAAGAGGGGAGGTATAGGCTCAATTATCTGTCTTATGTGTCTTTCCTCCACTGAAATAGTCAATCACCTTATAGTGGACTGTTCTTTTGCAAAAGAAGTTTGGAGCCTCATAAGGTTTGATCTTTCTTTGACTGGCACTTGGGGGAAAACTAATCTTCAGGACAATTTAAAAGATTGGTTAACAAAAGCTAGAGAATGGAAAGAACTACCTTTGTTTATGTGCTGGGATATCTCAAAACAAAGAAATTCAGTGATGTTTGAGAGTGGGGAAAATTATACATTGATGATAAAAAATAAAGCCATAACTGCCTATCTAGAAGGGAGCAAGAAAAGAGATATGTCCCCAAGAGTGACCTCTTTGCCTCCAAGGAGGATAATGCAGATGCCAGTGAGTTATTTTGATGGAGCTTCTCCAGGAGATGGTGGTAAGTGTGGGGTTGGGGTAGTCATCCTACTTCCTACAAACTTCACATTAAAAGTGAGCCTTATGGGTCGAAAATGAACAAATACAAAAGGAGAGCTTATGGCCCTGTGGGTTCTATTGCATATGGCGCATTCCATAAATATAGATAGTTTTCAAATCTTTGGTGACTTTGAGATTGTGGTGGACTGGTTTAACTCCAAAGCCCGTATCTAGGTGATGGGTTTTATGTTTCGGATGAGGAAAATAAGGCAGCTCGAGTAGACTTTATGTGTTCTCACTGTATCTCATGTATACAGGGATTATAACTCTATTGCAGATGGACTGTCAAAGCGGGCTCTCCATCGGGAAGTGGATCTATTGTCTGTGAAGAAGTGGTTGGGAGAAACTTTGTTTGGAGATCCACCTCCTATCCTTTTTGAAGCATGTCTTGTTTCTCTCTAAGGATGTTTGCTTTTCTTATGTAATTTTTGGATTGGCCCCCTTGTTCACTATTTGGCTAGTCAACATTTTAATGCCTTCTTCTCGGGGCGTTACTTTTGGCTTTTTCTTATTTCTATAACTTAGGAGATTTTCTCGGATGTACAGATCTAGACTCTCTAATTTTTTGGCCTTACCCTTGTAAAGCTTTGTTGCTTTTTCTCAGTCGGGTTTTGTGGAGAATGGATTGTAGGACAATGAAGACGGTGGTTAGTGGTGTATTTCTCAGTTAGCTCTTGTAATGTCACAAACATATATTCTAATATAAGTTGATTTTTTTTATGAAAAAAAAAATCCCGTCTCTCAAAAGAACATCTCAATCGCTATTAAAATTTTATAGAATCTTTATTGGGACCACCTATGTCCCATCATTTGATACCATATTGATATATCTTCAACCTCTTTGTCTTATCTTGACTCAAAATGAAGTTTAAATCATAGTTACCAAGTTCGAATTCGAATTCCATTTGATAGGGAAAAAATTCCATTGCCTAAAATTCAATATGGGAAAAATTGAGGAGTATACATCTTACAAATAATAAAACATATTATTTTTTTTTAAATTTTAAATATCTAAATTGATAATCATAACATTCAAAACATCAAAAACCCTGCAAAAATTGTTTTCAATCATCTCCTTTGTAATAGAATCATATCATCCTCATCTATATGATGTCTGGATGTGAAAGATGATCCCACAAATAATACTCATACTTGTAAAATTGAACTAGATGCACTAAAAACAAGTGTTAGCCACTAAAGAAAAAACCCTTAAAAATCGTTTTCAATCATCTCCTCTTAAATAGAATCACATTATCCTCATCTATTATGTGTGGATGTGAAAGATGATCCCACAGATAATAAGCATACCTGTAAAATTGAACTAGATGCACTAAAAACAAGGGAACGTCTTCTATTATAAAATGTGTCTCCTATTATAGAATTAAAGTAAAATTGTGTTGTCCGCGGATTTTTGGGTGTAATCTAAATAAACAGAGAATTTACGGGTTCACTGAGATTTGTGACTGCCTGTTGATTGAGCATTCTTACCAGAAACTGAGCATTTTCCAGTCGATTGAGCTTTTGGACTATCGTGACCACTAGTTGATTGTTTGATTGATTTTTGTAACTGTCGGTTCGTTCATTGATCTTTTGTGGCCGACTTCAATAATCAATTGAGCTACTTCAATTTATTACCACACAATTTGACTGAATTTTTGCAATTTTTTACAAGTTATGGATCCATACCTAACATAAACAAGGCTGCATGGCAGCATATACCTGCCGTTATGTAAGGATGCAACATGTCAATACATTCACTTTGAGAATTGTATCACATTTTCATTTATTAATAATTTATTATTTTATATAATTAGTGAAAAAATATTTCATTTCATTGTTAAATATTTTTCAATTGGTTTGATGATTGCAATATGTGTTTTATGGCCTCTTCTCATTGTTTTTGTTTGTCTTGAGAGAATACAATTGTAGTTAAACAATT
>JZKD02S1672968.1:894362-923993 GCA_000966675.3 Picea glauca | reverse complement strand
TGAATATTTTTGTTGATATGCATGGCCAAGCAGACAAACCTATCATCGCCATTTCATTCGAAGATGTTCTCAGAACAGAAGAAATAGAGAAAAAACAACTAACACTGATGAAAGATACTTGCCTTTCAGTTTTTGCTCATCAGGGAGAAATGATTTTTCATGATTTTCAAGATCCGATGGCCATCCTATTACAGTATTCAGTGAAGGATGAATTTCCTTCATTCATAAGATCATATTTTGGATTCAATTTGTTTTTTCAGCCGCCATCCTTTACGTTTTTCTACCAGCTTGAGAAAAATGTGAACAAAGGAAAATCAGGAAGCCAATTGCTTGATTGGATGCATTGGCACTTTAGCATCACTTGAGTGAGTGGTCATCCCAGCAGTTTTAGGGTAGGTAGGAATGTAAAAATAAGCTTGTCGGTCAAGCATTTTCTAGTTTGAGTTTTCTAGCACTAGATACAGTCAGTTTTCAATAATGCACTCGGACGTCCCCCATGCAGTTGGAAGCAGAGCACAGAGCTTGGTAGGAGCATGATACACACATGTTTTGGGGAACAACCCCGTGGATTAGGCACCAGGTCTATGAGTTCTTTGCTACCTCATTGGGAGGATAGCATCCCCAGTTCGAGCCAATGTTATCACCCTAACAATTTTTATTGGGATCTAAAAAATTATGAAATTTAGCGAGAAGCTATATCATAGTAGAGGCACAATAGTTCAGGGCGCTCGACTGTATTCTGTGGCGTATGAACGAATGTAGCGGAAGTGGGAAGGGATTATCTCGGTGGGTTGTCGATCTTGAAGAATCTCAAATCTACGGTCTAAGCCTACATCGGAAACACAAATAGCACGAAACTTAACATCGCGAAGGCAGACCGGGGAAAACTACTCTGGTTTCGACGGGGAACGTGTGGCGCTCTTACACACGCATCGGGGGAGACAACAGATTTCCCGAAACCACTTTTCCTATGGCCCCGATGTCACGTGGTTCAAAACGTCATTTCAATAGCTCGCGGGGAGGATGGCGGTTGGTCAGATCACCTCACATCACCGGTCCAGGTACTTTCCCGGATGACGTACCAAAAGGATGATGTCGCATAACTAACTCGAGGCTCATCATTCGAAGTGGATTGATGAAGAGTGGCACACCAAGGTACTATGACAGTAATCCATGAGAAAAGTACACAAACCATCAAATCTCAGATATGAATCATTTTATCATATTCTGGGAAATTGTCATCTTATGCGTAAGAAAAACAAGCTCGGCCTGTGCTCCTGAATTCTGTAAACTCAAAGGGTGGCCAAATCAAGGTCTCTGCAAAGTCCGGAAGGCATGGATAATACCCGTCAAACAATGTTTGGCGTGACTGGGTTCTTAGCTAAGGTACCAGGTAGGTCAATAAGTAAGAATGAAAGATGGGTCTTGCAGATGTTGGCGACTAAATTTCATACCGAACCTGAAACTGAGACAGAGTCAGGAGTAAAATTAAACCCTGTTATGAGGGATATTGTCATAAATGAACATGCAGACAACACCTGCCACACTACCGCAAAGAAGAAGAGGAGCAAAAGGAGGAAATCAGAGGCCAAAACTGAGATGATAGAGAGCGTCGGGGAAAATTTCGATTGGTGGAGTACCCTGGAGGAGGAAATCGCCAAGATGAGGTGAATCCTTAGGTAAAATTTTGGTGTATTTCAGATATTGTTGGACAGATGTCGGCTTAAGAGAAGGGATTCCTAATATGACAGACCAATTACTAACGGTCCCTTTAAATAATACAATTGTTCTTCCTTTTTGTAACTTGTATCTGTTTTTAGAATTATGAGGAAGTCGGAACATTTTAAATTCCATATGAAATTCCTCTATATATGCTTGGCCTCACGAGTATAGAAGCATGGAGAAAAGAGGAGCCTACCCTCTGTGCAGGAAAACTTTATAAATCTCTGGGGATGGAATGAATACATGGGTGTAGAGGTAGATTTTGGGACTTTTTATGAAAAGATTCTAATTGGTGGTGTTATGAGTCTCGTTTTCTCTCATAGTGTGTGATTCATGTTATTCTTTATTTTCATTTTTCTTTCTTCTATCTAAATTGAGAAACTAAAAGTCCAGAATTCATTATTCAATGCTCTCGGCTTGGCGATTTAGACTATGATCATCTCTTCTAAACCATTTCAGAATTCATTACTATAATGCTCTGATAATAGTTGTGTGTTTCTTTTCTTCTTATACGATCTAAAAATTTCAAGCATAAACTCAGAAGTCACTTCCTCATTTAGCCTTTTCCTCTTGATTGTTTTCACGATTTGGAAATGCATCCTACATTCTTGACCCCATAGCCCAAAGGTCATCTTCAGCTCTTTAAAAACTTTATTAAAACCTCAAAACAAACCAATTCTAGCCACCGATTTCCATAGATGTTTCAAGTGACACGAGAGAGCCCTCTTTGAGTTGAGCAGGCTAGTACCTTAGCTCTAAAGCCGATTGAAATAGTTACCTTTATCGTCTGTCTATTCAGCCGGACATAATTTACAGAGTGCTAACAGTACCTCGTGTTGATTGATGAGAGATGCCTTAATTCTCTCCTTTCAACAGTTCTCCTTCCATCGACTTCAGCTCATCTATTCTGGAAATGATGCCTAGAATCCTATGGGTACTTAGAGGCTTGTAGTCATCAGTGGTAGGTTCTCCCGCCATCGACAGCTGGGAATACATAAATGTCTCTTGATCGATGGATTCTTCAAGTGTTCAACCTCAACACCTTTATTCACACTTGTAAGAATGTACTCAGTGCCTTGATACCTACCTTCATTATCAGTAGAATGTCTCATGTTTGTTAACGATATACATTAATGACTAGTAATCAAACGAAGTCTCATTATTTTCGACATCAACTCCTCTATTCACATGATGTAGACTTGCACCTTTGTCGGATAGTGTAGAAGACATTCAGTTTACAGTAGCATATTTCTTGAGTTGTTTCAATCGTTCATTGGACCAGTACCTATATGACTTCAGTGATCATGGGATATCAAATTGTACTCCACTATATACATATATCTTCAAATTGATTTTGAGATTGATTTCCACTGGGCCTTGTTCATGATTATGACAGCCTATGGCATGTGTCTACTTTGTATTGACTATTCATGGCCATGAACAACTAGTTGGTATATTTCCACATGGATCTGCAGTGTAATTCAAATTGGCATCCATGTATACAAATTCATTATGGATTGTAATATTCTCATGAGAAACTAGCACTTCCATCTAAGTCTCCATTACTCTACTTCTAGGAACTATAATGTATTTCAGCCATCGCAGATACTCCTCTGACCTCACACATTATGGGGCATATGTTATAGCAAATTTTTCTTCACCCCATGCAACTTTCTTGGATGGCCTTTCCATTTCCCTATGCAGACTTGAACTCCTTTTTTGTACCTTCCAGAGCCAAAAATAATATTTTTCCACATATACGCGCCCTACTAGTTAGACATTGTGCGTATACGTAGTTTGCACCACTACAACCCACATACATTGGGTCTGGTGCTCAAAATTAAAAATTATATAGGGTTTCCATGTCATGTCATGAGATACATGATCCTTGACCTTCCATATACTAGAAACACTCCGACTCGGCCCTTCATTTCCATTTGAAGGCTATAAATTGAGCCATATCCAAGCCATGGAGAGGAGAGAATTCAACTTTTAATAGCAAAGATACTCTGGAGAAATTTCACTTCACACTGATTCTGCATCCCTTTATCCTTAAAAGTCTGAACTCATTGTTCATCCCCCAGGATCTTTCTTATTTGATGGAGAACCTCATTCTCTCCCTTATATGAGCTTGCCTTTGGTGGATGATTGAAGTGGTAGAGGCCCAACTAGAGGGACTTAGTTTCTTGGTTTCGATATGTGTCGTTATAGAAGTTTTTCAACTATATACTTATGTTGATCTTTTTAATAGAAATACTCCTTTCTTGTCCAATCGATATCTTCAAAATATTTGAATTATTATTCCATGGGTATATTTTTCATGTATGTTAATGGATTATGCTAATTTATGTGCTAACATTATATATTATCACTATATGCTTGCGTATCTTGGTTGTTGAGGACAAGTTGCAGGTATAAATCTTTGAGTTGTGTGCTGAATTGTGGTATTCATTGAGTGTTTGGATGAGGTAGGCTCTTGATATTTTCCTGTTAGCATTTCTTTTATATAACATACTTGAGATTAGAGTTGATTTCTGCATGTCATTCCATGTGTTGTGTTTTACCCCATGCCATAGAGAGATTTTCCTTGTAACAATTTCTTCCTTTCTTACATGAGTGGATGCAATGTATTCAACTTCTATAGTTGAAAGTGCCACTACAGATTTCATTTTTCTCATCTAACTGATTGCTCCTCCAAAAAGGTTAAAAGCATACCCACTTGTAGATCTCCTACAATCCAGATCTCCAACCCATTATGCATCCACAAAGCCATGTATGTCCAACACTATGCCCGATGTTGGTCTTCCTTGGTAGCACAATCCATAGCTAGCAGTTCCATGAAAGTACCTAAAAACTCTTTTTACTGTTGTCCAATGATCCTTCCCTGGTTTTGACATATACCTGCTCAAAACACCCATTGCATACATCAAACTGCCAACCGCACTCGCATAAGGAACACAAGACATGTCTTCCTCCTCTTCTTTTGTCTTGGGACACTGATCCACAGATAAATTTACACCTGCAAGAATAGGGACCCTGACCGATTTACATTCCTACATATTAAACCTCTACAATATTGTCTCCACATATTTTCTCTGATTTAACCAAGGTTTCCTATTTTTTCGATCTCTTTTAATTTTCATGCCCAAAATGAAATTTGTAGCACCAAGATCCTTCATGTCAAATTTAGAGGAAAATTGAGTTTTCACATCCTAGATAATCTCCTTGTTGTTTCCTATGAGCAACATGTCATCCACATACAAGACCAAATAAATAAAATGATCACCAATTAATTTAAAATACACAAATTATCATATTTGCTTCTTGTGAAGCCAAGTCCCAGCATATACGTATCAAATTTTTGATACCACATCCTTGGTGATTGTTTTAAACCATATAGGGACTTTTTCATCTTGCATACTAGCTCCTTCTTTCCCTTCACAACAAAGTCTTATGGATGCTTCATATAGATTTCTTCTTCCAGATCCCCGTGTAGGAATGTTGTCTTCACATCCATCTGGTCTACTTAAAAATCAAATGCAACAAAAACAAATAACATAAATCCAATAGAAGTAAACTTGGCAACAAGAGTAAAAATATCACCAAAATATATTCCCTCAACCTAGGAATAACCCTTTGCTACTAACCAAATTTTGTATTTCTCCACTTTTCCTTTTGCATTCAACTTATTTTTAAATACCCATTTGTTGCCAATGGGATTTCTTCCAGTCGAAAAATCCACTAGATCCCAAGCCTCATTCTTATCCAAGGTTGTCATTTCTTCATCCATGGCCTTTTTACATAGTTTTCCATCCTCTGAATCCACTGCCTCTCTAACAGTTCTAGGATCATCATCAATAATAGACAGTAAAATTTGAATGAAAATTAGGTGGAGTATACCTTTCCGGTTGCCTTCTTTCCCAAACTGATATCCTCAATACTAGAGTATGATGATCTTCTTCTTTTGATTCATTTTCTTCTGTAGAGTCTAATTCATCATCCTTTAAATCAAACTCTATTTTCTTTGGTTCTTACTTGGTAGGACATCTTGTTTGAAATTATTTCTCTAAATGCCACATCTCGGTTATACACAACCTTCTTGGTTTCTGGGTTCCAAATCTTATAACCTTTAAGATCATCTTTATAACCAATAAAGATACACTTTTCATCCTTCTTATCTAGATTACTCATGTTTTCCTTTGGAACATGAACATAGGCCTCACAACCAAATACCTTGAGATGTGTGATAAAAGGTTTCTTACCAATCCATACATCTTGTGGATTCTTGTAATAAAGTGTTGATAAGGGTGATCTGTTGACTAGGTAACATGTAGTACCCACTGCCTCTTCCCATAATTCTTTCCCTAACCCGACACCACTGAGAATGCACCTTTCTTTTTCTATCAGTGTCATGTTCATCTTTTCTGCAACTCCATTCTTCTGAGGTGTATATGGAGTAGTCTTCTGCCTTGCTATATCACACTTCTTACATAATTCTTCAAATTAATTCCCGCATAATTGTTGGCACAGGGGCAGACCCAGGGTTCAATGCTACAACAACGCACCAACAAAACCCTAACTACCGGCCCTTTTGGCAACACCTGTGAAGCAGATGAAGTCTCACCCGAGGTAGAAGCAGGGGTGGCTGCAGGAATCAAGTGTCTGCAACCTTAGCTGGGACACAGATCTGTGATTGTAATGCTTAATAGATCACTCTGCATCGACAGTTCATCAATATTTAACAACTATCTACTCCACAGATAAAACAGAGCATCGCATCATTCATTCAGATCTGATGTATCTAAGCACTTATCATAGCGGGGTAGATTAGATCTAGAAGATTCAAGCACTAAGAACATTCACATAGGTCAGATCTAGCATCCATATACATCGTTAGCACAAAGCATAAAAAGATCTATCTATCTATATCAAGCACTTAGCAAGTAAAGACATAAACACATCAACACATCGCACAAAGCATAGCAACACAACATGTACGTGGTTCACCCCCACCCTGGGGCTACGTCCACCAACTCTTCTTCTTTATTATCTTCGGTCAAGCTTTTTACAGGAACATAGCATAAAAATCCTACTCCACAGAAGACATGAGATATGCGCGCACTCCGCCAATTCCTCCTTCCTCGAGCTAGGGTACAACAGTAAGCCTTCTTACAATTACTTGCACGTAACTCTGCAAGTCTCACACAATATGCAAAGAGCACTTACAATCCTTCGATCACATAGATATAGCACTTAGCCATTCGTACCCACTACATTGCTTTAGCATCTATTTATATATACACACTAGGCTTAAACATGGGAAAATCCATGGGCCGACATTCCCATACTCATTACATACTCCCAAATCCCAAAAAGGACCAAAAACGGGGCTGAGATCCTGCAATCTCTACTTCATCTTGTGTTCCATCTTCGACAGCTTGTCGAAGTCCCAAAATAGGTAAAAATTGACCAAGGATCTCCCAAAGCTTGGTCAAGGGCCAACATGCCCCCAACACTCACCTATGACATGTCCCGAGTCACTCTGGTATGGTTAGTTATGCTTCAAAAGCCTCGAGCATGGCTCGAGCTACTTGGACTTGTTATTGTGCCACGACCTCTTGTTCAGTGAACTCTTTGATGACTGCGTCATTGACAAGTCCCTCCAAGCATTATTAAGCTGCAATGACAACCTGCTCTAGTTCTACTCCTCAGCCTTTGACCTCTGTGAACAATTGGTAAGACTTATCTTGTACAGGTTGGAGCCTCTGAGTTACTTCCATAACTCTGCTCTAGATAGTGTGGATCTGCTACTAGGCAGTGCTTTGCTCTTGGGATCGCTTCATTCTTTCCACCGCTAACAAGGGTTTCAACTACGCCTGTATTGTCTCTTCTTATTGCTTTGCTTCTTGGAGCTATGACTCCAGTGCTTGCAATTCTGGGTTCTCAGTGAGCTGCTCATACGTTTGGGCACTGTGATCACTCATCTTCTTGCATTCCATGGCAAGGGCCTTTAGTCTCTCAACTGCACTCTGGGCGGTTGCTTATCTTTGATCCCATACATCCTGTGGAGTCTCGGGCACTATGCAGAGCTATAATTCTGCTATGTGTTGTTGTAGCTGCTGAATAGCTTCTGCGAGATGCTCTACTTGTTGTGTGACTCGATCCTTTACCTTTATTTCTAATACTGTCACATGTATTTTCCTTGCTACATCTGTGCTTTTTCTTCATCAAACTTCACTTGGAGAGAAATATTTTCTTGTTCTGCAGCTCAACATTGTTTTACAAGTACTCCTTGCACTTCTTTCAAGGCCTGGGTGGCTTGTTTTGTTTCTTCTTATTCTCTTCAAAGGCGAGATTCGACTGTATCAACTAGTCGCTGGAGTTGGGTTGGCTCATCTCCCAACTCTGGTTCTCCTGATTGCAAGGGCGCAGTGGAGACTGTGTGGCTAAACTGAAGGGCCTATTGTACCCCTCGAAGTTCAACTTCAAGTCTACCATACATTTCTTCCTGCTTGGCTTCTTGTTTCTATGCTATTTCCAGTGAAGCATCGTTTAGGGCTGTTATGATGAAGTCAAAATCATCGGAGGTGAGGACAGTCTGCATCTTTTTCATGGTGGCTTTCGATTTCTTTCGTGAAGAAGGTTTCGGAGGGGAAACCTTCCTATTCTTCAATGGGTCAACCTCATCTCTAGGCAGTGTTACTTTACCTGGCTTCTGTTCAGCTTCGACTTTGTCATCACCCCCTTGGTCAGGTGACACTAAAGCAGTCTTCCCTGAGGTGTTGCTTAATGTTGGACCTCCTCAGTCTTCTTCCATCTGCTGGTTCTGAGTGTATTCTTTTCTTTATGAGTGTCCTATGGGCTGTTAAGATCAGATATCTTTGTAGGGTTGGAAGGGATAAGGAGGTCAGTGGACCACTCCTTAGTGATCTCTTCAAGGTCTTCTTCTATAAGTTTATAATATGACTGGAGTTTCTCTTTATGTTCATCTACTCGCGCTGTAATGTAGGTGAAGTGTCGATCTATGTTGAACATCATTACGGGTCGAAACCTCTGTAAGGTGTTTGGAGTCATGTGAGGCTCGAATTCGATGGCTATCTTTAGCTCGAGGTAATATGTATGAAACACAACATTCGACTACCACTGTTTGTTCATATCGGTTGAATACCAAAGGGTAGCGAACTTCGCAGCAAGAGGTTCGAACGGCTCTATTTCTGGGAAGGTCGAACCTTCTGGCATATTTCAGGCAACAAATGCAATGAGGATTAGGAGCCAGCTAAAATGAAATTCATAACCTTGATTCTGTGCTTCTCGAAAGTCTAGTTCCAACTGGTTAACTAGGTACTTCACCCAGTTCATTTGTAGGCCTTCCGCGCACTTCCCTGTGAGGTCAATGACAAAGCTAGTGACCTACGTAGGTCGGTTCTTCCTTACTAACTTTACAGCTATCAGTTGACATGATAGGCATACTGCGCCAGTCTGGATGGAAGCTACCTTGTAGCCTCTTGTTCCCTTCTCAACATCACCATATGTATCCGTGATCTTCTATGTCAGCACACGATCTGTGGCTTTTCGTAGATAAAACTCCTACAGGTCAGGTCCCTGGATACTCAATCTTGTGATCCTATGGATCAACATTGGGTCAACTATAATATGACGGTCTAGCCATAAGTAGCCGCCATGGTAACACAACAATAGCATCTTGACACATGTGTTGACTTCCTGGTGTCTTCTGAAGTGTGGGATCTTCATGAAATTCAACAAGGTGGACTGCGCGAGGTTCATCGTCCATGGTTGGGATATTATCTTTGAATTATTCCCCTTTGTTCTAGTTAGGTACTTGTATGGGGCGAGCATACCATAGATCTTGCGATCTCTGACGTTGAATTCGTTGAATTTCAATGTTGTGATCTTGTACTGGTCTACTTAAACTGTGTGTATCCCCTTTGGGAGGTACACAGTAACTATGGTGTACTCGAAATATCTTGGTACACTATCACGATTCACCACACCATCTAGAGGCGAGATGTAATCGGGAAATATGGTTGGAATCAGGTTCGCATTTTCTAGGTCGTTTTTGTGGTTGGTTCTCTTTTCTGCTGATGGGCGGGATGGTCCAGCTCCGCGAGCAGTCGACGGAGAGGCTTGCACTTTTCTCGTCGATGAGGCTTGTACACCTGCAGAAATCAACATTACTCTTTCAGTGATGAGGTCGATGAGAACTTCTTCGATAACTTTCTTTGCAGTGCTAAACTTGTCTGCATACACGCTCGGGGTTGGAAATCTCGGGTTCAGGGAGTAACTTAGACACTGCAATAGGATAGACGGAAATAACGCAAAGATCATTGTGTAAAATCAACGAGTCTGTGGGTTCAGATTCACAATTACCAAAAGTGTTCTCGGTGCATGGTGCGACGAGATAAATAGATAACTTGGCAACATATTTCTTGCAATGAGTGAGAAGCCTTCATTAACTCTATTATGTTTGTTACGGTGTGGTCCAACGGTCTGGTGCTGAACCATAAATGCCTTTCTACCCATTCAGAGGGTCAGCCGAACGATTATATTGTTACCAATGGCTATATTGCTTCACCATGGTGAAGTGCCATGTGACACTATTTTCTTATCCCGACGAAGCTCCAATTTTGCAAATTTTCCTTCTGCGAAGTTCCCTTTGGAACCTTCTGTAACTTTTCGATCTTAGATTTCTTCTTACTTAGCTTCCTGGCCTTCTTTCCAGTGAGCTTGTTCTCGATATTCCTTTTTCCATTCTAATTCTTATCTACTTTTGGCATAGTTACTTCACCCTGTTGAGATTCTTTCCTAAGATTCGAGGGTGATACTTCTTCTTTATCTGGAATAGGTACTTCAATGTTCAGTGGGTCTTCTAGTGTTTTTGCAACTTCGACATCTGGGTCTCTGGTATTAAATAGATTTGATTTGTTCTTATGTTCTTTAATCAAGTGTGTGATCCTTCGAGTCATGAAATCTTTTAAGTCTTGCTTCTGTTGCTCTAAAACTCCGTCTTCTTCTTTCCTTCTGGTCTGATCTTTTTCAATCCAAGGTTTTCCTAGTAACATGGTAAATGGGTCATTGTTCTCAATAAATTTAACAATCTCGAAATCCTCCTCTATCAAAGTCCCATTGGCATGCCTAGGTATCTAGGTGAGCTTTCCACATAGTTTTATCAGTTTTCCTCTAAATAAACCTATTCCTCCCAATGAAGGAGTCATAGCAGGCTTCCCTAAAAGTTCCCAAGCTCTTTCTATCATGATATTTAACTGTGTTTTCTCATCTAGAACACAGTCAATGTCGAAGTCTCCTATTATTACTTCAATGCATGTTTTCTATTTGAAGATCTCTGATTAGCTGACATGTCGGTGGTCATTCAGGGTTTCTTTTATCTGTAGCAATACTTTCTCTGATTCTTTCTGGGGTTCTGCCATAACCATAGTTTATGGATCTGTCTTAGGGTTTTCTTGTCTCATGTTCATTCCTTCAAGCTTAGCAATCATTCTAGGGAAATCCAATACTTCATGGTCCATAGCTTTGCAACAAAGACAACTAGGTATTCTCCCAGGGAATTCCTTAGCAAGATGTCTCGGTTTTCTGCAATTGTAATAGAGGGTTAATCCTCTCTTTCTTTTAAATGATCCCCAACCTTTCTTGTACTGTGCGCTAGGATCATGGTAGCTAACCTGCAAACATTTCTTTCTAGGATCCTGCATCCACTTATTAGTCCAAACATGCTTTCTATGCATAGGTATAACATATCTTTCACTATTCTTATCAGATCTACACATATCAAACCTCCTTTCATCTATTAGTGCCCTAGTTTTCAAGATAGGACAAAATCTATCAAACATACATAGATCCATACTGTTGAAACAAAAATTTTCACTTATCTTACTTCTACAGAGCACAAAGCTTTCAGATCTAGAAATTTTCACTATTCTTACCTTTATCAAAGTACAGAGCTTCCAGATCTTACCTCGTTTCTTCAGATCTAACCTATTTTCTTGGCACAGAGCTTCACAGGTCAAGTAGAATGTTGTGCACTAGGGAAACAGATCTACGCATGGAGCTTTCATAGTTTCAGGACGGATCTTTGCACAAAGCTTCTTCTTCCTCGGTTCCCAGAAATCACAGTTTTCAGTCCTGACAATGGAACCATTTGCTGGCACAGGGGCAAACCCAGGGTTCAATGCTACAACAATGCACCAACAAAACCCTAACTACTGGCCCTTTCGGCAACACCTGCGAAGCATATAAAGTCTCACCTGAGGTAGAGACAATGGTGGTTGCAGGACTCGGGTGTCTGCAACCTTAGCTGGGACACAGATCTGTGATTGTAATGCTTAACAGAGAACTCAAAACCGACAGTTCATCAATATTTAACCACTATCTACTCTGCAGATAAAACAGAGCATCACACCATTCATTCAGATCTGATGTATCTAAGCACTTATCATAGAGGGGCAGATTAGATCTAGAAGATTCAAGCACTAAGCACATTCACATAGGTCAAATCTAGCATCCATATACATCGTTAGCACAAAGCATAAACAGATCTATCTATCTATATCAAGCACTTAGCAAGTAAATACATAAACACATCACACAAAGCATAGCAACACAGCATGTGCGTGGTTCACCCCCACCCTGGGGCTATGTCCACCAACTCTTCTTATTTATTGTCTTTGGTCAAGCTTCTTACAGGCACATAGCATAAAAATCCTACTTCGCAGAAGACGGGAGATCTACGCGCACTCCCCCAGAGCCTCCTTCCTTGAGCTAGGGTACAACACTAAGCCTTCTTACAATTACTTGCACATAACTCTGCAAGTCTCACACGTTATGCATAGAGCAGTTACAATCCTTCGATCACATAGATCTAGTACTTAGCCATTCATAACCACTACATTGCTTTAACATCTATTTATATATACAAACTAGGATTAAACATGGGAAAACCCATGGGTCGAGATTCCCATACCCGTTACATACTCTCAAATCCCAAAAAGGACCCAAAAAGGGGTTGAGATCTTGCGATCTCTTCTTCGTCTTGCGCTCCGTCTTCGACAGCCTATCGAAGTCCCATAATAGGTCAAACTTGACCAAGGATCTCCCAAAACTTGGTCAAGGGCCAACAATAACTCTCCACCATTATCTGTCATCAACACCTTAATTATTTTCTTTGTTTGATTCTCAACAAGAGCCTTAAACTCTTTAAACCCGTCAAAGACTTTAGATTTCTTCTTGAGAAAATATATCCAAGTATTCCTCGAGAAGTCATCTATAAATGAGACATAGTATACAAAGTTTCCCAATGATGGAACTAACACATGTCCAAACACATCACTCTGAACTAGCTGTAAAATTCATTCTGCTCTTGTTGCACTAGAGGAGAATCTTACCTGATTCTGCTTCCCATATACACAATGTTCAGAGAAACAAAATCCATAGAGAAGTTAGACATACCTTCAACCATACCTTTACCATGTAGTAGTCAAAGATCCTTCTCTCTGATATACCCCAATATTTGATGCCACATCATAACATTTTCTCCAGAGACTGTAGGAGTTCTTTCTTCTTCAACTTCAATATCACGAACAATGGAACTATTACACCCATCACTAATAGTGCTTCCTTGTAGCTTATAAAGAGTTCCAAACCAAACTCCCTTAAACAACACCATTGTTGCTTGAACCATCCTGCAAGTTTCCTTTTCAAATATTGTTTTTACCCCTGCATCGTCCATTTTATTTATAGAAATCAAATTTATGGCCAATCGTGGGATGTGAAGAACACGAGGTAGTGTTCTAATCCTTCCATCTATGAGCCTCAACTTTACTTTTCCTCGTCCTATGATTCTGGTTGTCGAGTCATCACATAGGAAAACATTACCTCCATCATACCTTTCATATTCACAGAACCATTCCCTATGGGGAGTCATATGAAAGAATGCACCTGAGTCAACCAACCATACCTCATGATCTGTATGCGTGCTTGAAGAAGCCAAGTACACATCCCCTCCTTCTTCCTTAGAGGTATTTTCTTCTATAGAAGGAGCTTCCTCAGATCCCTTCTTTTTCTCAACTTTGGATCTACACTACTTCTTGTAGTGCCCTTCTTTTCCACATCTCTAGCACACCTTTACTAACTTTCTAGGAGATTTATATCTACCCTTAGACATAGATCTCCCACTTGAGGACTTAGATCTATTTCTTTTCTTGGAGTGTCCTCTAGAAAATAATGCATTTGTGCTCTGTCATTCTGTGTTCTTCCATCTTATCTCCTCCGACAACAAGGAACATACCACTTCATCAAACTTCAAGGTAGTTGTATTACTACCTATGGCCACAACTAGACTATCCCACAAGCCTAGTAAAGAGCACAGTAAACTAATACACGTATCTTCATCTGAAATTTTAATATCAATAGATACTAACTGACTTACCACAGTATTGAAGGAATTCAAATGCTCTACCACCGAGTTTTCATCTCTCATCCTTAGGTTAGACATATTCTTTCTCAAGAATAGTTTATTTACTAGAGACTTAGACTGATACAACTTCCCCAACTTATCCCATAAATCCTTAGTTGTAGCTTCCTCTCACACATTCAATAATATTGAATCTGAGAGACACAATTAGATTGTGCTCTTCGCCTTCCGATCCAACTTTTTCCAGTCATCTGTTGAAGTTCCTGTAGGTGAAATACCTAGATCCACTATGATCCATTGATCTCTGTCCATCAACAAATCTTCCATCTTGAGCTTCCACAACTCAAAATTTTTATCATTAAACTTTTTGAGGGACTAATAAGATAACTATATTAATAAAATTAAAATCTAAAATAATAATTTATACTAATTAAAAGAAAATAACTAAACTATAATATATAAATTAAAACTTAAAACTAAACTAAAGACAAATTGAAATCTAATAACTACATTTAAATTATCACACAAAATAAAGTAAATACTTTAAAAACTAAACTTAAAACAAAACAATCCTAAAACTATAATAAATAAAATTATATGACGTGGATTCATGTTTGATATGATGAAAACACTCCCAATAGCTACGCATGCTTGTATCCAACATTAAACTAGCAGTGAAAATGGTTGAAATTTTTTATTGTTATGAGGATTTTTCACCTTTCATTTAGAGCTATTTTACTTTTCTCCCTCATCTGCACTTTTATTGATTACAATACTCAGAGCACGCAGTATTCTTCAAATTTCAATGATTTTCACCGTAATTGTGATCTCATGGCACATGGTTGAATTTTGTGAATTAAAACCCTAGCCATACAATCTGGTAAAAATGCTCTTTTATCCTTCAGATTACACCGGCATGCCTGTAATTATCTTAGGGACAGATTACCACGTAACAGTAAAACTTTAAATCATTGATTGAATCGCAACCATTATTCCAGCTATTTGAATCGATGCTTCCCACATTAAATCTGCAAACTCTATTCATACGTGGCATCTTTCATAGTGATCTCAGGAGCGACGGTTTCTGTCTCTGGTCCGATCTATCCCCTTTTTTTTTCTTTGTAATCTGGTGTTTCTCTTCATAATGATTGGCAAGTTGGTTTCTATCCGGTCCAATTCATAAGATCAGATTGCTCCAATGCCATTATTATCTCCTTCTGCGCGCTTCTTTTTCTTCGAGTTGTGGCTACCAAAAATCTTGAACAGAAACCTAAATTCTCTCACTGCCATGGGATTTTGGTGTCTTTAACTAAGCAGAAGATCCGCTATTGAATTTCGTGACACCTATCATGGCAATCAATCCGTATATATATATATATATAATCATGACGCTTATTCCTTCATAATTCACAGAAAACTCTTCTTCTCTGCACTTTTAGTGGCACCTCCAGAGTGTTTTGTTTATATATCTGTTACTTGGTGAATCCACTATCCATTTGGTGAAACTAACTATGAGTTTTAGTTATACCAATCCCGCGATCTTGTACAATCTTCCACAATGATCTCATTTAACAAATTTATTCCAAACCAAGATGATAAGGGTCGAACAAACTTTATTATTCATCTGCATAAATAATAATAATAATAATAATCTATTTTTAAGGTCATGGCTAAGCCGGCATATCAAATTGGTGTATGAGACCCCTTTGTTTATGGGACAAGAGACCTCTCTCCGTCCAGCGATTTGACTGGTAAAGTCTACGAAGGTATACATACCCTACCCTCTGGATTTGAACCTGTGACCTCTTAAGAGGAAACACATGTTCTTAACCATTAGGCCCACTCAAAAAATATTTACGAGTCAAATAACTTAAATACCAAATGACATGCAAAAATTAAAACCAAAACTCAAAAGATGATTATAAACCTTGTATCAACGAATCATGATTTGCAAGAAATAGTTTTAAAGTTTTGAATCCAATTTTAATTACAAAAAGATAAAAAGAATGCACCATATGAAATTAGGATTAAACATTTTTTTTTTTTTTTTTTAAGTTACATTCTTTAATGTGTTAAAGCTATTGTTCAAACCAAAAGAACTTATAACAAATCAATTTTATTTTAAATGTAATTTTGCAATTATAAATAAAATTTTATTTCATATTTGCATTGGAATTATTATTAGAATAGTGGGTGTCTCTCATTATAAATATGAAATATGCTAATAATGAAGTTCTTATTTCTCTTAAGACATCTTTTAAATTAAGAAATGGAAGCCATGCATTGATGATGAGATATGCAAAAATAAAAATCAAGGCAAGTTGAAATCACTCAAAACAAAGGAAAAGAAAGTACTATTTTCCAAAATTTACAAAGGGATCCTTTTAATTTTATAAAAATTTACGGGGTTGTTGTGTGCCACAACATGTTATTATATTCTTTGCAGTGAAAGTCAAATCGAGGTGGATCGACTAGCGGTGAAAGTCAAAGGTCAAGGTGGATCGACTAAGAAAAGTCGAAGTCGAAGTAATTGATAACAAGTCTAAGAGGTCAACTAACAAGAAGTCGACAGAAGGTCAAGTGGAAATTTATTGAAGACCGAATGAAGGTCAATTGGTAGTCTACTAGTAGTCGACTGGTAATTCAACTAGAAGTCAACTATAACAGAATTCTGAAATCGTGAGATTTGTATCCAATGATCTACGTATATATGTAACCATTTTCGAGTGCCTTTATTTAGGGTTTTTTCCATTGTAAAGAATATAACTAAGGCGTGTTGTAATGTTGTAAAAACTAATCTTTAATCAATAATCATTAGAGGTTGTTAGTCATGTAGATGTAATCCGAATTGGCTACAAGGTTGTTCTTGTGTAAAGTAAGAGGGATGATGTCGATTGTGTCTTAGGTGTAGACCAAGGTTAGCCATGTAACCTTTTATTCTAAATGAACAAGACAACAAGAGAGAAAGCCACTCAAGGAATGTTGGTTTTCCCATTTGGGTTTCCAAGGTAAAATCTTTGTGTATTGTGTATTTGCTTTGTCATTTCTTTCTAGCTTAAATCTTTCTTCCTCTCTTCTGCTAGGTTTAGCGTGGAAGTATATTTTCCTAACATGTGGTATTAGAGATTGGTTTAACAACCTTGGATATGAGCTAAACCCTAGTTTCAGTAAGAGTTGTAAGTCAAATATATTTAAAGTAGTGCTTAAAGAATGACAAGTAGCTCGAGAATAGAGATTGAAAAATTCAAGTGCCATAATTTTGAGCTTTGGAAGCTTAAAATTGAAGATCTTCTTGTAGATCGGGAACAATGGGTAGTAGTTTTTCCAGGCACCATTCTGGTAGGCATATTGAAGGAAGAATGCGAGAAACTAAAAAAAATGGAAAGGAGTACGATTCAACTTTGTCTTGTAGATTCGATGTTGTTGAATGTCTCAGGTGAATATTCAACCAAGAAACTATGGAACAAGTTGGGAAGCTTTTACCAGTCGAAATCCCTGATAAATAAGATGTTCCTTAGAAAGAAATAGTATCTTTTGAGGATGAGTGAGGGAAGTTCGGTAACTAAGAATTTAAATGCATTTAATACCATAATAAGCTAGTTATCATCCATGGATATCAAAATCACTAAGGAGGAGAAATGTATTATCCTATTATGTTCTTTTCCAGACTCCTGGGATAGCTGAGTTGTGGCTATAAGGAGTAATTCAACCACATTAGTGCTAGAAAAAATGGTTGCATCTCTATTGTCAGAAGAAATAAGAGGGAAGAACATGAAAGGATCGACCAAAGATGCATTAGTGGTGAGAGGTCGACCAATTGACAAAGATAAAGGCAAATTCTTTGATAGAAAGTATAAGTTGAAGGGTAGATCTAAATCCCGTTCAATGGACAAGAAGATGCTAGAAATGTGGTAAAGTTGGGCATTATAAAAGGGAATGAAAGTCGAAGGCAATGGAAGTCAGTACAAGATCTGATGAGAAGTAGTTGACTAAGAGAAGGACTACTCCAACTAAAGGAGGTGATGTATATCTGGCGTCAACTAGTATACAGTTGGATCGAGATGTTTGCTTGATCGACTAAGGAACATCCTATCATATGACACCACATAGAGAATGGTTCTGTGAATATGCATCATATATGAAGAAGGAGATTTGTTCTTGGGGGATGACTCGATAAACATAATTGCCAGACGGGGAAGAATCTTATTATTGCTGCAGGATGGAAGGAGTATAATCCTTCCAAGTGTGCTACATATTCCAGGTTTGGCAAGAAACTTGATAGATTTCAACAAGATGAGTGATGCAGGATTGCACACTCTATTTCAGAAGGATGCATGCAAAATGGTCAAAGGTGTGATGGTCTTAATGAAAGGAGTTTGGATTGTAACCCTATACAATTTATTAGGGAATGTCAACTCAACTGGATGATCCAACATCGTTGTTCCCGAAGTCAACTAGACTTCGAATCACTCAACTCATTTCAGGCTAAGTCGATCCAAATCGACTCAACAAGTCTTCGTCAAGTCGACTCTACCATACTATGGCACAAAAGGATGGGACACATTTGAGAAAAAAGACTTTGAGCTATGCAGAATAAATATATGGTCGAATATTTTCCTAAATGTAATTTAGAAGTCGATTTTTTTGAACATTGTATATATGGAAAACAAAGTCGGGTGAGGTTCCCATATAGAGTGACAAGGGAAAAGGGGACTCTAGAATTGGTTCATAGTGATGTGTTTGGACCTGTTTCAATGTCTTCACTTGATGGATCCTTGTATTATGTCTCCTTCATAGATGATTTTTCCAGGAAGACATGGATATATTTCCTAAGGAAGAAATCAGAGGTTTTCAAGAAATTCAAAGAGTTTAAATCTCTTGTAGAAAACCAAAAAGATAAGAAGATAAAGGTGTTGAAAAATGATCATGGTGGTGAATTATGTGGAAATGATTTTGAGCAGTTCTGCAAGAAATGTGGCATGGCACACCAAAATACCACATTGTATACCCCACAACAAAATGGAGTTGTTGAAAGAATGAACATAATGTTGATGGACAAGGAAAGGAGCATGCTCAATGGTGCTGGGATCGCACAAGAATTCTAGGGAGAGGAACTCAACACTGCAAAATATATGGTGAATATATCTCCTTCGTCAATGCTAGTCGACATGACTCTACATGAGGTATGGTATGGTAAAAAGCCTTTGATTTCACATCTCAAAGTGTTTGGTTGTGATGAATTTGTGCATGTTCCCAAGGAAAAGAGAAGCAATATGGAAAAGAAGTAAGTCAAATGTATTTTCATTGGATACAAAGAAGTAATGAAAGGATATAAGCTATGGGATCTTGTATCAAGGAAAATAATGTACAGTCGAGATATGGCCTTCAGAGAAGTTGAAAAGAAGTCTGAGTCTAAAGTGGTTCAAACAGAGAATAATCCAGAGAAGGTGAGGTTTGAACTAAGGAACAAAGAAGAAGACGATTTAGATGAGTCGACTAAATTAGATGAAGAAGTGGAACAATCGACCCTAGTTGTAAGGAGGTATGAATGAGTAAGAAAACTAGTCGAATGGTATAGTCCACCTAGATTTTGTTCCACATTTGTATTAACTACCACTGACAAGGAGCCGAAGTCAGCCAGGGAGGCAGTCGACTCAAAAGATGGTAGAATTTGGAAGGATTCCTTGATTGAAGAAATTCAATCATTGCATAATAATGAGACATGGGATTTAGTCGAATTACCTAGTGGAAGAAATCCCATATGTAGAAAGTGTGTATTCAAGAAGAAAATGAACACAACAGGTCAAGTCGAAATTTCAAGCTTGACTGGTAGATAAAGGTTATTCCCAAAGCGAAGAAGTCAACTTTGGTGAGATATTTTCTCATGTTGCAAAATTAACTTCTATTAGAGTACTAATGTCTCTTGCTACAATCTTGAAATAAAACAGATGGATGTGAAGACACTGTTCCTACATGGGGACCTGGAAGAAGAAATCTACATGAAACAACCTAAAGGATTTATAGTAAAGGGAAAGAAAGATTTTGTGTGCAAATTGAAAAGATCCCTTTATGGTCTAAATCAATCACCAAGGATGTGGTACGAAAAGTTCAACACATACATCCTTAGTTTGGGATTTGTGAGAACCAAATTTTATTATCGTGTATATTCCAAAGAAGAAGGTGGGATTTCATATATGTAGAATTATATGTTGATGACATATTGCTGATCAGAAACAACATGGACATAATAAACGAGGTGAAGAAGAAACTATCCTCCAAGTTAGACATGAAGGATCTTGATCCAACGAACTTCATTCTGGGAATGGAGATTAAGAGAGATCGAGCAACTAGAAATCCCTGGTTGAATTAGAAGAAGTACATTGAATCAGCTTTGAAATGTTTCAACATGCAGGATTGCAAACTTGTATAGGTTCCAATTCTTGTGGGAGCAAGGCTAACTGTTGAACAATGTCCCAAGACACAAAAATAAATAGAGGATATGGCACATGTCCCCTATGCAAGTGTTTTTAGTAGTCTAATGTATGTGATGGTCTGCACTCGACTAGACATTGCCCATGCAGTGGGAGTGTTAAGAAGATACATGTTGACACCACGAAAGGAGAACTAGATAGTTTTCAAGAGAGTATTCAGGTATTTGTGTGGCACAAAAGACTATGCTCTATGCTACCAAGGGAAACTTGGAAATGAAAGTGAAGTAGATGCACATGGCCTTGTCGACGTCGACTGGGGCTGGAGATCTGGATCGACGAAGGTCGACCAATGAATATGTGTTCAAGATGTTTGGTGGAGAAATCATCTGGATGAATAAGAGACATGAGGTCGTATCCTTGTCAACAATAGAAGTTGAATACATGGTAGCCACTCATGGAAGAAAATAAGCAATATGGCTGCAACAGTTGTGTTCAAGGATCGGGTTTGAGCAGAGATCTATGAGGATAAGTTGCGAAAGTCAAAGCGCAATATTTCTGGTAAAGAACCCAAATTATCATTCCAAGACTAAGCATATTGATATACAATACCATTTCGTAAGAGACATGGTAGAAAGCAACAAGGTTTTTCTGGAGAAAGTAGACACATTGGAAAAATAACAAACTCTTTGACCAAGTATGTGAGTGTTGTGAAGTTCTCTTGGTGCATAGAGGCAATGAGAATTACTTCCCTAGGTCCGTGAAAAAAAGTTCAGGAAACTTCTGGCTCAATAAAGAAGACAACAAGTGGGAGAATGTTGGGTTCTTATATTCTTTGTAGTGAAATTCAATTCGAGGTGGATCGACTGGCAATGAAATTCGAAGGTCGAGATGGATCGACCAAGAAAAGTCGAAGTCGAAGAGGTCAACCAACAAGAGGTCGACATGTGATCATGTAGAAACTAACTGAAGACCAAATGAAGGTCGATTGGTATTCGAGTGGTATATGACTCGAAGTCGATTGTAACAAAATCCTGAGATTCACGGGATTTGTAGCCAATGATCTACGTAGATTTGTAACCGTTTTTGGGCCCCTTTCTTTAGAATTTTTCCCACTATAAAGCCTATAAATAAGGTGTGATGTAATGTTGTAAAAGATAATATTTAATCAATAATCGTTAGAGGTTTTTGGTCATGTAGATGTAAGATGAATTGGCTACATGGTTGTTCTTATGTAAGTCAAGAGGGTATCATGTCGGTTGTGTCTTAAGTGTAGACTAAAATTAGGCATGTAACCTTTTATTCTGAATGAATAAGACAACAAGAGAGAAACACGCTCAAGGAATGTTGGTTTTCCCATTTGGGTTTCCAAGGTAAAATCTCTATGTACTATGTATTTTCTTTGTCATTTCTTTTTAGCTTAAATATTTCTTCCTCTCTTCTACTAGGTTTAGTCACGTGGAAGTATATTTTCCTAACACTCTCGACCCACCATTATCCCATATATGTTGGCTTCACTACATATGGAGTAATTTCTAACTTTCACAGGAGGATTCTTGGCATGTGAGAGCGTGTGAGGTCACTTGCCTCTTGTCTTGTCGTACCTTCTAGTTGATGCATGATGCATTACTGGAGAAGTGGGTTTGAACCTTGGCTTGTTCCTCTTATTGAAAATCATAACCCCTTTTTGGACCTTTGAGGCCACGAAACCTAAAAAAAAAAGGCCCCTTTACCCATCACTCTAAGAGACTCGGAGGAGACGAAGCACCCCATTCAAACTAAGTGTTCCTTGATAGAGATATTTGGCCTTCTTGGTCCATGAGTCCTCTTCTACATTGAGCCCTCTTTTTACATGAAAGAAACGAAATTGCTCGAAGGATTGAGCTAATCATCTGATTCACATTACTAACAATGAGTTACCTATCACCAATAAACTTTTAATTCCTTCCTCCTTTGTCAAATTGAGCCCACACTACAATGCATAAATTTCTGCTAGGTTATTTGATAGATTCCCTAGGTCCCAAGCATAGTTGACAACTTCATTTCCTTCACGATCCTGAATTATACCCAAAATGTAATGATTGATAATATAAATTGCTCGGAAGTGAATATGGTTCTCGAAATCCTCAACAACATGGACATGATGCACTATAAAACCCCACAATGATCACAATTTCTCCCACAACACTACAAGTGTTTAACATCTATATGAAAATTAAATACCCCTTAAAATTATATATATATATATATTAAAACAAAATATACACATCTCTCACATATATATTTCCTTATTAGTATTAACAATCTTGCCATTATTAGTACCTGCCAAAGCAGGTAGTATAGTAATCGATAAGGTGTAAATTAACCCTCAAATTGATATTTGTTAGTCTGTTTTGCAAAACAATTACTAAACATTTCCTAAGTTTGATCAAATTTGTAATTATTTGTAATATTTATTAAATTAAAAAACATTTTAATAATTTAATTTTTTTTTATAGAGTTTTTCTAATTGGTTGAGAAGACCGTGGATGGGACGTAATTCCCTAGTGTAGGTCAATTATTTTTCCATATTTGTCAGAGTTTTTAAATCAATTTAAAAATAATCAATTTCTAAATTATTGATTGGCTTTCACGGTGGCATTGCAGTCAAAGGACGTTGCAGTCCTTGACAGATCCTTTCACCTCGGAACCGCAGTCAAGGGACGCTGCAGTCCATGGTTGTAGTAGTGGCTACATGCATGCGTCCATTAACTATGTTTACCCTTAGACCATTTTCCTCTAATTTTATGGTTGGTGCTGAAATTTCCTTCTGTGGCTCTTGCTGAAATTGTGTGAGTTGCTACAACTGCAAAGCAACAGCTGCAAAGAAGCAGTGGCTCCTGCTGAAATTGTGTGAGTTGCTACAACTGCAAAGCAGCAGTTGCAAAGAAGCAGTAGCAAGCCGCTATCATAGTAACCATTTCAACCAGAACCATGGGGAACAACCATTTCAACCAGAACCATGGGGAATAGTGCTCATATGAGGATTGCTAAGAAATAATAGGTCTAAGGAACTAGCAGCACTGGGATTACTAGGGACAGAAACCTGAGCTAAAAAAGGAGCACTGGTTGGGATTACCAGGGACAGAGAGACCCAACAGCTAAAATCACCGTAGCTATGGCATGTTAAAACGGAGCACAATAAATGGCCTCCAAAAGAATAAGGGGCGAACTAGAGAAAAACTGAGAATATTTTACAGCTCACCTCTTAAACAATCAAACAATTGCTTTGGAAGCAGTGGGGCATTTTCTTTGGAAGCAATGGGGCATTTTGAAGAAGAACATGTACTCAGCTAAGACAAAGCAGAACTAGAAGCAAAGGTATGCAAAGCAGCATTTACTATTACAAACATGGCTTTCAAATTTACTATTACAAACATTGATTGAAAGAAAAACACAGACTTACTTTTATTAAAAATTTGCCTTGCCTTTAACACCTCATTCCTTTGTGTAGCTTGACCTCCATCGGTAGCATCTCTTTCTAAAGTATCAAATCCATTTGTACAATGTCGATCCAGGTGAAGCGCAGTGGAAAGAAAGGAAGCAAATCCGGACCAAAGTTTCCAATAGTAGGTTTTTCTAGTTAGTGTCATTCGCTTTCATTGTTTTTCTATGTTCTTTGATTTAATAACGACATAATGAATTTAAGCTGACAGGTATGCAAGAGGAGGGATGAGAAGTACTAAGAGCTTAGCCAGTCCCTTCGGTTTCTCTTCTTTACCAGTCGCTTTCATTAACTTTGTGCACTGTGTGTTTTCCTCTTTCCTCCTTATCATCATCATAAGGGCTTACTCAAGATCGCCTTCTGGCATACCTCCATTCAGAGATTAACCCATCATTATTTAAAGTATATCTACGCCATCTCAACTCAGCAAGTTCGCATAGGGTTGCTCTTTCCCCAAAGAGGAATGTCAGAGGCTCAAGTAAGAACATGAACATCAAGCCCTTCAGGTGCATGGGGACCACAGTCCTGCAACACCTAAAGCCTCACACGTCATTCTGACTTGATGATGATGATGGTTGATCGACCTATCTTTACCAGTGAAAAAAAGCAAAGAAATCGATTTGCTCTGACTATGAATCTACTGGTATGATGAGTGCGTCGAACAGATCTTACTTCTTTATCGTTGGGTGGCGTCCAAGAGCTACTCGTCCAAATAATTTTGAATGACGAGCTACGCGTCCCAAGAATTTTGATAAGAGTGTAGTTGGTACATTGACACAATGCTAAAACAGACCCCCTTTTTAATTCTTATTTTCTGCCAGGCATGGAATCACGATTCTTTAATTAATGAACATTGAAATGGATACTAGGGCATCCTTTCAACTCACTGAAACAAGCTGAGGATTTGACATATGAATGGAGCGCATACACCTATTGATAATGGGCACATTTAATATGTTTTTAGTTTTTATTACATTTTTTATGAACGAGATTAAATATGCTTAGAATATTCTTAGTCGTCACAATAAATGAATGGCTCTGATTTCATCCATTAACTTTTGAGCTGTTATAAAGACATCCGTTTATATGTTTACTTTTTTACATTTACCTAATCGTCTTTAAAAATTACTGTGTTCACTAACTTATTGCCACATCTACCTGATTAAAAAATATTAAAATATTCGCATAAAGTGATGACCGCCTTTATGTGCTGACCATATTTCATTTTAATATAATAACGAACCCATTTTTTAATTATTATTTTATGCCATGCTTTGGACGTTAATCAACCACTGTGCTAGTAAATATAATAACGAACCCATTTTTTAATTATTATTTTATGCCATGCGTAATTAATGAACATTGCAATGGATTAGCATGTCACTCTTGCCCCAACACTTTTCGTAAACATTCTAGGTCAACCCAGTTCTTATCCAACGGGTATGTTAGGCGGGGCCTTTATCTTTGAATTGCAATTAAACAATGCTCGGCAACACCGATCAATATTCTTCTCCATATAAATGACTTCTAATAGTGGGCTGATCTAACAAATAAATGGCTAACCACCGCTTCATTGATACACAATTCCTTCAAATTCTGTGTGAAATTGATTTTGATAAACAAAGTTTATACTCACAAAACAACTGCTCTCCACCATTTAATTATCTCTACTCTAAATTCACCAACAACAATGCAAAAGCTTACTTAAGAAGGGACACCCGAAATGCTCATATTGGGTCATGCATATGTAAACGAGGAGAAACATTATAGTCTGATGGATACACCACCTTTTCTGTTTTTCTCTCTTCTGTGTCTCCTGAGACAGTTACACCATTAAAAGAATTTAGAGTGTGAAGAAACTAAAATTTCAAGGAAAAACTTTGACTTAATAATTTAGAGTGTGAAAAACTAAAATTTCAAGGAAAAACTTTGACTTAATTTAAGACAGAATATTTTCCTAAATGAAAGTGAGGCGATCGGCTATAATAATTTAGGTTTATACCTGGTAAAGGCAGTAATGTTTTATGACTTGTTTCCCGTCGATACAGCGGGTGAGATATTTCAATTTTAAAATTGCATTGTAGTCTCTATAATGGCGAGACTCAACCTCCTAGAGATGAAGTATGAAGGAATCTAAAGATATACTTGTAACTACGTATGAAGGAATCTAAAAATATACTTGTTGTCATTACAGATTGATTCTAAGAATAATAAGAAAATATTAGGCGTACATATTTACAATGATTAAAGATATACTTCTTGTCATTACAGATTGATTCTAATAATAATAAGAAAATATTAGGCTTACATATCTACAATGATTAATGTCATGCTTGTTGTTTTCGTTTATTCTTCCTCCGTTCTACAGAAGCCATGTGGGTAAATTGTGTGTTTTTATCTCTCGTTATTAAATTATTTATAGGCATTATTATTATTATTATTATTATTATTATTATTATTATTATTATTATTCTTCTTTTTCTTCTTCTTCTTCTTCTTAGGGCGTGAGTATTGAGTGTTCTCTGTTTTTGTTTTATTTTCTTCTAGATAGGGCATGCTTATTAAGTGTGACAAACTCGCCTACCGGAAACCCATCGCTTTTAAGGCCAACTGGGGATATTTCAATTTGAAAATGACATTCCAAATTTTTTAAATTTTTTATAATAGTGAAAAGGATTATAAAGAATATTTGTTACAATAAATATTTAATATTAATATAGACTAAATCACATACTTATTAGTTTTTAGTTAATTCGTATATTATTTTGGGTTTAAAATAATAAACATAATTGTTAAAAGATAATATGAATACATTATTTAATAGCGCAGCCACAAAATTATGGCTGGGTACGCCGATAGGCTGTATCATAAACCCTAATTATTTATAAACCTTAATTATCAATTATCAAAAATGTAATATAAACAAAAATTTAAAAAAAAACGAATCACTACTCCTGATATGATACGTCCGTTATAACTCAGGCCATAAATTTAACGAAAGCCATGCTCCATTAAAAAAACGAATGGCTACCCCTAATAGGATACGTCAGATACGTCGGTTAAAAAAATTTAAGGCAGGCCATACCACTATTCAGACTCTGTAAAAAAAAATACCGAACGGATCACACTTCATAAGAAAACGAATCGCTACCGGTAATATGATACGTACGTTAAAAAAGTTAAAAAAATTGAATGGATGCACAGTGATCACACTCTGTAAAGGATGAATGGTTACCACTGATCATACTCTGTTAAAAAAATCAATGGCTTCGCACAGATCACACTCTGTAAAAAAACGAAACGAATGGATGCTTTCTGATACATGATTGGTAATAAGGTTGAAGTAGTGCATGCTGATGATCTAAAACGTGGCAATCATATGGCATTACAGTAATTTTTTAATACGATTAGTTAAATGTAAAAAAGTAAACAAGTTAACTGATGTATTCATAAATGCAAGCAAGTTATGAACAATAAATTATATTCATTGATTTAGGAGGACGACTAAGAATATGCCAGCATCTTCAATTGCTAGCCATCAGATTAAGATTTAAGATTAAAAGGTAATTAACTGTGCCCATTATAAATAGGTGTAAAATACTTTTCCTGATTCCCTTTGATCTCTTCATTTCTCCATCGAATGTTCCCAAACACTTTCACACGCCATATATATCTCTTCATTTCTCCATCGCACTTTCACACGCCATATATTTATTACTTCAACCCTTGTTACATATCCAAAAATACTTATTAACATGGGCAGGTACTTGCAGCTTTGCTGCGCTCTCACTGGTTGATGAAACTATGAATTAGCAAGTTGGAAAGAATTACAACCATCAATAGAGGTGAGGTCAAGCAATAAATCGATATAGTTAGTCTGCTTTTGATGGCGACTACTCTCTTCACGCTAAATGTCAGCATGAGGTTCTGCAGACCGACCTTATCAACGCCGACGGTAAGTGGGACTATGTTGCAGGTTGTTAATGTTGACGAGTAAAAATCAACGCATGCCCACTGAGGTGTCTGCTACCAACTACTATTAACCCGTGTTCCTATGTTAGCTTCCACTGCTTGGAATATGACAACATTTTTCACAAATCATAGCTCTACTCTATCAATAAGAATTCACATATCAAAGTTCTTATTGGATGAAGCACAAGCCAATAAATTGAATTAGTTGTTATGATTTTGTTTTTAGCAAGTGGAATAAGTAGAAAAGTTGGTTAGTACTCATTTTTTTTTTATGAAAATTTTGAAAAAAATTAGCACAAATTTAATTTACAAATTAATTGCAATATTTGAAAAGGTAAAATAGTTATGGAATATTTGAAACTTGTAATAATGTATTATTTATGCATAGTCTAAAAATAAAAGATAAGTGACAAAGATTAATTTATGTTTTTAAAAATTGAAGTAGAATTGAGCATATCTAGATTTTAATAAATATTTACAATATCACAAATGTAAATTAAAGTTTTCAAACCTTTTTAAAATAAATTGATGAATAAAAGTTGTGGCATACTACTTCTATCCATAACACTTCAAAGTATAACTAAGCTAGAACAAAAAAATTAAGTAACAAATCACAATAATAATATTATTTATTTATAATTATTAATATAATATTATTGTATTAAATTTAAAGTTCACTTAAAATTAAGATAAAAGGCTTTTCAAAATGAAGCACAAATGATATCTCTTACAACAAGAATGAAAAATAATCACATTACATTACTATTAAATCAACCAAAAATGTAATAAAGGCACAAATGGACTATTAAGTCAACCAAAGAAGTAATAAAGGCACAAATGGATTAAAATAAGGCATTGGCTAAAAGCCAAATGAAGTGAACCTTTTCCGGATGTCCTCTTCCGCCCGAATTCCAGCCATTCGTTTTTCGTCCTCCCCTCTTCTCGACGTTGTCACCACAGTCGTCGTTTGTTGATGGACACTGTCTCTGTTAACACCACCGTCATCGTTTGCGGATGGTTCAGTGATCGAGGGATAGATGACTCGGCAAGGTAGAGATAAAATAAACCACACTACGCTCACTTCTTATTATTCAATGAATACGGATTACATCTTTATATAGGAAAAGACTCTCCCGAGTCGGCTACATGCAAACCAAAGACAACTAGACAACTGACTCTTAACACGCCTACAACTGACTCTCACAACTGAAACTTATAACTAGCGCTTACAACTAGCGCTTTCTCCATTATTTCCAAGTCTCCCCCTTAATGGAGAATGGAATGACTTCTACACCTAACATCTCCCTAAACAGTTCAAACTTAATCTTTCCAAGAGGCTTAGTGAAAATATCAGTAGCATTTTCACTAGTATTACAATACACAAGAGTTATTTCATTTGACTGCAACTTTTCTCAAACAAAATGATACAGAGCTTCAACATGCTTTGTCCTTGCATGAAAGATCAGATTCTTCGCAATATTGATCGAACTTTGATTGTCACATCTGATCATTGTAGGTTCCTTTCGTTCTTCTCCAACATCTTGAAGAAGTCTTCTTAACCAAACAACTTCACAAGTTGC
>JZKD02S1672968.1:839938-872459 GCA_000966675.3 Picea glauca | reverse complement strand
TGTATGATAATGTAAAGAATGTAACTATTACTTATCATATAAAGAAAAATAGGTTTTTACCCTTTATGGGTTTCCTCAAGAAATATATGTCTCTGTGTATCACATGTGTGTGTGATTGATGCTGAATATGCTATTTCTTACTTCCCTGTACTATTGTGATTGTCCCTCAGTGTTTCTGCAAAGAGTTCAAAATAAGCATAATTTTTTAAGCACTGTAACAACTGATTCACCCCCCCCCTCTCAGTTGACCAACAAAGAAGTTGTTTTTCTCAAGAAAAAAGTCATGTTGGGAGCCTCAAGACATGTCTGTGATATAATCATTAGAATGACCAAAATAATGTGTAACATAATTCCCCCCAAAGTATGAGGTTGGAACTCGTGATAGCCGAAATACTTTGTAAAAATGCATGTGTGTGTCGGGAACAAGGAGCGCACCAATTGGGAACCTGCAAACAATCAAGCATCTGCATAATATTATACCATGTTCGAAGTAGGCATTCCCATATTCAGACTATAAATGATTGAAATCATAATTATAAGTCATGGCCATCAATTATACATTGTGGATCCATGTCATCAAGATTCTACATAGCCACCAGGAATACACTATGGATCTATGTATTTGAAAACTCAGATAGAGACATAGCCACGAGACATACAAAGTGGATCTATGTGTCAATTCAAATCACAAATACTCCATCGCAACCTAGACCAAAAATGATAAGGTCCAGGGTCTTCAATCCCATCGTCCGTTAGTACGAATTTATCCATGTGATTATAGGTGTTGAAGTCAAACATGGTTAGAAACCACTCGACTACCGGTGATTAATGAAAATCGTTAACAAGTACGAGGGAAATCACCATTGATGTCAATGACCCCCAAGGTACGATAGTACAATCCAATGAGTGTGAATAGATGAGTTGAGGTTGAACACTCGATGGAATCTCTCGATTAGGGATCAATGATGTAAATCCACCATCGAGAGCGAAGAAACCTGCCATTAAGACATGCAGGATCCAAGGCACTAAATAGTTCTAAGTCTTGTTCCTGGATAATGAGTTGAAGTCGACAGGAAAAGACTCATCACAGGAGGGCCTTGATGTATCCCCCATCAAATGACATGAAACAAGTAACAGATTTAGGGTAAAGCGAAGTACGAATTTGATTTGGAATGGACATAAGGAAGGTCGACATGATAGGAATTGACAATTGCAGATGGCCGACTCAATAGAGGGCTTGGTTGAACTTCTCTTGAACATATGGATGACACGACACTAGGCTTGGTAGCATCGACCCAAAGACGACCCAAGATATGAACTTGCAGAAAGTCAGACGAGAGGAAAATGGATTTCCCAACCCAGATTCAAATGATAGAGAAGGTGCCATGTTCAAGAGAGACGCTTACTACCACTAACACAAATATAGAGACACATCTCTTTCCAAAATTTTCCCCCACCATTTCTAGCGAGTACCTCTTTATTTTTACACAAGCTTGAGGAGGATAACATATGCTTGTTGATGTAATCTCATCCTTCGGACGAGTCCCTTGGAGTATTTTTAATGAACCCTAAGAAGGATTGGTTTGGTCCCGTATGGGTCTGTCGATGTTTGTTTAACGAGTCCAAAGATAGAAAACTCGAAGGTTTTTCATGTTTATAGAGTCTGGAAAAACACTTAAAAGAGAACTCTCTCAGTTCATGCTTCATAAAATAGTTCGACAGGACCAAAAAAGTGATAAACTATCGCATGTCGAACGTTTTATTCAAATACTTTTACGAGCGTGAACAAAACAAGGTCGCTCAACAATCTTTTCGTTCTTAAGGAGTGCGAAAAGAGCTTAAAGATTACTCCATAAATTTCGTTATTTTCATGTTACCATGTTGAGTACAAAAAGATGACAAAAGTATACTCGGTTACGTTCTCATCATTTTTCGAGCACGAGAAGGAACAAATACTAAGCTCGAGGTTTTTCTAAAAAACCCTAAAAAGTAGGCGTGTATGCGACGAAAAAGACAAACAAATCGCAAAAAATTGTCCATACTTCATTGTTCGGAACCCTAGTCTGCCTATCTGTGAGAAACAACACTCATGAGACCATTAGGTTTTTGAGAAAATATATTCAAATAATATAAAATATATTTAGAAAAAGTAAAAAATGAGATAAATAGGGATAAGAACTCATTTTCACTATTTCATTTGTATTTGACCAAAAACTTTGTCCAAAAGCCCTATTTCACCTCGTATTTCGGCGGTCGATTACGAATAGCTCGAGCAATCATCTGGCGAATGGTCTGCATAGAAACAGTAAGTACCTTGTCTTCTTCCTTTTGAATGGTTTAAAATTCATTTTAATCGGTTAAAAGATGAATTTTTGGGTGAATCTTTGGACCATAGGCACGCGCTGGAGCCACCATAGGTGCCCTATATCGGGACCTGCGGAAATCAAGGATTTCCGCAGGTGCCTAACGGTTCACCTGTGGAAACCCCTCTTTGTAACCAAATCCCAGTCGCGGCGGCGTAAAACCCAAAAGAAAAAGATATGGTGGACCAAAAATAATTCTAAATTATGATAATAAAAGGTGTTAACTTCTTTATTTCATCTCCGTGTAGGTATTTTGATTGCAAAGATGTTGGAGTGGAGAGAAACAGAGCATGAAGACAATGATGCAATGGATTTAAATGATCCGGGCACCATAAATGCCCTACGACAGTGTGGTCTATTAAAATTCTTCAAGATCCAGGGCATGAGAGCCCAGCTGAGACCGTTGGAATATTTAGTCTGTATGTGGGACATGGACCAACAAGTATTCCATGTGGGTGTTCATGTGCTCTCCCTGGACATCAAAGACATCTACTTCTTGACAGGGTTGTCTCGTCGTGGGGCGCAAGTGACCTTAATAGGAGGTCAAGGTGGGGGTTTACCGATGAGTGAATACATCAGACTCTATTGTGAACCTGGGGCCGAGCGACACAAGGGTAAGGTGGCGATCAGAGGAGTTCGTGATCTGACCCTGAGAACCATCCTTTTCACCATTGCACGGATGGAAGGGAGTGCTTCTCCACACATGGCTCTGCAGAACTATTTCTAGTATGCGATAGAATGCATGGAACCTCGTGTGTTCAACTGGTGTGATGGGATTCTCTGTAGTATGAAGAGCCAGTTGACCAAGAGAAATAACGAGGATCTAAAATAGTTTGGGTACAGTTCCATTTTGGTATCTTTCTTCCTGGAAAGAGTCCCTCACTTTTGCAAATAGGTAGATTGGAATATACTAGTGCCATGAGATTCGCAGATGAAGCGGTGGTGTGATATCATGTCCCGACATGTGGCATGCCCCATTATTAGATATAATGATACCTTTTTCAATTGGCTGGAGCCCCAGATCTTGATGATCGATGACTATGCATATGTCGGGATAGATTTTCACAATGATCCTGACTTAGTGCTACCTAACGGTTCTCAGTGGGGGGAACTAGGTAAGAAAGACATTTTTCTTTTATAGTGTTTTGTAATTTTTTTCAAAGGCGAGGAGAAGCGGTGGTAGTAGCAAGATGGGATGCGGATGACTACGAAGCAATCGAGCAAAATCTGGAGGGTTTGATTGCAGGGATCCTAGATATGTCAATCGGCAAGGTCTGGAGGTGTTTCCAGTGCCATACTGTAGGTGTGGCTGGTCCATTGAGATGATTTATCCGTAGAGTAGCACGAGCAGTAGTGTGTTACCGAGACCAACATCCATGATGCCATTTTTTTAGAAGCTATGAGCTTCATTTTTTATATTTTTGGTCTTTGGACGAAAAACAATCTTTTTGTAAAAACTTTTGATCATTATATATATATACACGAGGCTTCTACCAGCTTATTTTTATTTGTATAATACATGTGATGTGTGATTGGATTTATAAATGTCTCAGATGTCTGTCTAACACATAATTAGCTAATGCATCAGTTAATGTATTTAGACATCTAGGAATGTGTTGATACTCGATATAATCAAAATAACGTTCCAAGAGGCGAAGTCATAAGTATACCTATAAAAAAGTAGGACTTTGAATAGCATAGACATTACTTAACTATAGCACTATTGGTTGTGAATCAAGTCGTATAACCAAACGACGAATCCCAAGTGAGATATCATCAGTCAACAATTTGATGACAGTGTTATACTCTGCTATATTATTGGTTGCACGACTGAGGAAAACACCATGTAGATTGATAAGTTTGTTTGTGGGTGCATAGATTTCCCATGCAACAGAATCTAGGTTCTGAGTGCTACGACTAGCGCCATCGACGAATCCAAGGTAGGGTAAGGAAGACACTGATATTTGAAAACCAAGAACAACGCAAGATAAGCGGTCGAGGGTAGAAACTGAATAACAAAAAAACACACGAATGTAGCACACTACAGTATGATACAGTAAAATACAAGCACTCATGCAAAGATAGTCTAAGCATAGTACTTCTTTAAGTAAAGCCCATTTATGGGTTCACTCAAAGGAATTCCATCATAATCTACTAACTCGTAGGCTCCCTTCTCCAACACTCGTTTGACGTTATAAGGGCCTTGCCACATAGATTCGAATTTTATGGCACCTAGCAAATCTCGATCTTGTTCATATAGGAGAACTAGATCTCCCTTAGAGAAAACATGAGGTTTGACATGTTTGTCGTATTGGGCCTTGACGCGTTTCTTCTGGGTTTCAATAAATAAGGTGGCATCTCGACGGGCTTCGTCCAATTGCATAAGATACAACCAACGTTCTTCTTTAGCAGAGGTGTTTGGAAGAAGTTAAAAGACTAGCTTTAATGATGGGATCTCACATTCAATCGGTAAGACAAATTCTAAACCATACACTAATTGGAAAGGTGTAAACCCCGTGGCAGACTTTATAGATGTCCAATAAGCCCATAATGCTGAAAAAAACATTATGTGCCAACTTGTTTTGTGAATTCCTACAATCCGTCAAAGCATGGTAACATTATGTGCCAACTTGTTTTGTGAATTCCTATAATCCGTCAAAGCATGGTGATAAGAACCTTGTTGATTGATTCAACTTGGCCATTGGCCTGTGGATAGTAGGGGGTTGAGTTTTCATGTTGAAGACCCAACTTTTCTACGAGCTCAGACATCATGAAGTTCCAAAAGTGGCTACCATGATCATTGACGATAGACTATGGGATTCCAAATCATGCAATGATGTGATTGAATATGAATAGAGCTGTAGTTTTTCTTGTATTGTCGAATGTAGGCATCGCCTCGGCCCATTTCGTGAAATAATCCATGGCTACGATAATGTATCCATTCCCCCAAACCGAGTGAGGGTTACAAGTCATGAAATCGATACCCCATTTAGAGAAAGGTCCAACAGAAACTACAGGGTGTAAAGGAGAGGGATGAGATATGATCTTATGGTTGTACGTTTGACAAGCGTGGCATTTCTGGATGACAGTTATACAATCTTTAAATAAAGAAGGCCAGAAGTACCCGGCTCGCAAGATCTTTTGCGCAGTGGCATACCTGGACATATGACCTCCACATGCTCTAGAGTAGCAGTCATTCAAAGCTTTCTCGGCCTCATCAAAGGTGAGACAACGACGTAAGATAGTGTCAACACCCCGGCAATAAAGAGTGTCACCGAGAATGATGTATTGATAGGCTTGATAGTGGATGCGAAGACGGTCTGTACTAGAGAGGTCTGGTCAAAAAGTTTGAGTCTGGAGATAAATGATAATATATCCATACCGAGGATCATCAAAACTGATCAGAAAAAGGGATTCGTCGGGTAAGGAATCCTCTGCCATTTTTTATGTCTCATTGGAGGGAAGGTCACATATTAGTTCGGCAAACACCAAGTATTTCTTGGATTTAGCGCATTCGAATTCTAAGTCAAACTTCTGGAGAATCACTATCCATTTGGAGTATATTCCCCCTAGCAATTGACGTGTAAGAATGTGCTATATAGGGTTGCAATCCGAAATTACAATGGTCTTACGTAGTAGAATATAGTGACAGAAATGTTGGACATATTGAATAGCTGCCAAGGCCAGTTTTTCAACATGTAAGTATTTGGCTTCGGTAGTCGTGAGACTCTGACTCAAATCGTGTAAATCGTCGTGTAAATCATCTTCTTGGACTAGAGCCATGGCGATGGTCGAGTCTGAAAAAGCGAGATAAAGGAAATAATCTCGACTATAATTGGGCGGGAAAAGTAGTGGGGTATGGGTTAAAGTTAACTTCAAAGCATCGAAGGCTTTGTTGGAAGTGGTGTCCCATACAAACTCAAAGTCTTTATTTAATAGTTGAGTAAATTTGAGTGTTACCTCAGTGTAATTTGGGATAAAACGACGTAGAAAGTTTACCTTCCCTTGCAAACTTTGTAGCTGGCGAAGTGAGGAAGGAGGAGGGAGATTGAGGATAGCTTCAACCTTTGAAGGATCTACCCTGATCCCTTAACGTGACACAATAAAACCCAATATTCGGTCAGACTCCACACAAAATACACATTTGTGTGGGTTTAAGTGTATACGATAGAACCGACAGTGAAGGAAAATGGATTGTAGGTGGGACGGATGATCACTATGATGCATGGAATGTGCTGGTGGGTCATATAAATATGGTTATACATTGTGCTTAATATCATGGAAAGCATAATACATAGCACATTGAAATGTGGCACCGACGTTCTTCAAACTGAAGGGCAGTTTCCGGTAGGAAAAAGTGCCCCAAAGACAAATGAAAGCGATTTTGTGTTGATCCGCGGGTAAAATATTGATTTGATTATATCTGGAGAAACCGTCCATGAAAGAGAAGATTTCACTTCCGGCACAATCGTCGATGATTTGGTCAACGAAGGGGGTATGAAAGTTGTCCTTTGGACAAGCTTTGTTGATATCCCTATAATCAACACAGACACGGATCGTACCTTGTTTCTTGTTAACTGGAACTAGATTGGATACCCAATCAGTCAAAGCCACTGGATAAATAAAGCTGACTTTAAGAAGTTTTTCGACTTCAAGCTTGATAGTAGCTACTTTACGGGGGTTGACCGGGCGAAGTCTCTACTGGACGGGTTTAGCGTCTAGTTAGGTCTTAATTTCATGTACAAAAATATGAGGGTTGATACTCGACATCTCTTCATAGCTCCACGCGAAGATGTCACAAAATTATTGAAAAAGTGACTTATATGTAACAACCTCATCGGTGGAACATGAAGCTTTGATGTGGACATTTTTGACAACTCCAAGTTTAATAGATATGTCGAGGGGGGTGGTGGGAGAAATGTTACTTAAGTTCCCTTCGTATAACACATCATGTGTGGATTCAGGAACCGAAGAAATAACGACAACGGTTGACGGAGTCAAGATCCGTTGGTAATTCTCGATGATGTGTTGTTCAAGAAAGAGAATGGAACAATGATGTTCATCATCCCAAGGGGTATCTTCCATTGACAGAACCGACATAATCATCTTGTCTGTGGGAAAAATAACGTGGAACGGATCAGGAGACGAATCACTGAGAGAGGGAGTAGAAGGGTCAGCCGATTGAATGGCTTGGTAGGTGGATTCAACCGGACTTAAAGGCATCTGGTCATCGTAGTGAAGATAATCACCATGTGTGGGTACTATCCACGGGTCAGAAGACACGGGTTTTTCACAGACAAAGGTGGAGATCATGTTAATCGAGGAAACCAAAGGAGTTGGAACGTCGAGTAGTGGGATTGGAAACGTACTCATCAGAGTGGAATCTTTTAGTAGACCCACACCGACATTCTCATACCCAGGGGGTGTCTTTGCAATGAAAGGTACATTGCTGGTACATGTATTGTAGTTAAAGAAGGCCAGTTGGTCTACTGTAACTACTTTTCCCTAATGTGGAAAGCGCACGATACGGAAAATAGTAGACACGACTGCACGCACGGAATCAATCCAGCTACGACCAAGTAAGAGGTTGTAATCGATAGGTGCATCAAAGACCTCAACTTCAACGTTGACCGTTTTTCCTTCTAATGTAATAGGAAACGAAGGGAGAACACCATAGGGTTTAAAGCCAGAGCCATTGAAGGATTTGAGCATGTTGTGTGATTCAGTTAAGGGAGGAGAGCCAATGGATTTTCAGCATGTGATAGACATGACACACGTTGAGTCACCCTCGTCAATAACTGTTCTACAAATGTTCTTGTCAGCAACAACAACTTGTATTTGAAATGCGAGCTCAGGGGGTAACCTTGGAATGTGATCTTCCAAGTAAAAGATTATTAAATTCGTATCTGTAGGGTCGATTCCACCGATATCTTTCAACAGTGCCTTCCGTTGTGTAGGACAACTCTAAAGGACTTCGAGGGTTGACATCGCAGATGGTGCTTGTGCTAGATCTTCTACGATACTGTAGTTCTGGGTAGAACGTGCATGGGGATTGAAGGCAAACTTTCGAACCACGCCCTTAGGAGGAGGGCAAAGGACTGTATCAGGGCTCAGTTTTTCGAGATGATGAGGACCATTGGAAGGTGGAGTCGAGGGATATTTTTGAACCAACGGAGGTGGCATATCGTCAACTTTCTCCTTGGAGGAGGAGTAATCTTTGGCACGAGTGGTAAGTGTGATGTCATTCTTCTTTGAATCACCATTACACATAAGTACATAGGAGGTAGTGGAGGAAGAAGTTTGATCATGGATGACCAATTGAGCCTGTTGTTGAGAAGGGAAGGGTTGAGACAAGACGACAGGTGTGGGAGGTTTTGGGGTCCATTCGAGGAATTTCGTGACCTCAACATGTATCAGACAATCCTTCGTGTAGTGATCATCACCAATGATAAGGTAAGGATAGCTAGGTTTTCATTTATCCTTATCATCAGTAGGTTGTGTCTTGGTCTTGTCAAATTGTGGGTTGTTATTTTTATCCTCCTTATTCCTACCCTTCCCTTTTTTGGATTTATTCTTACCAGTAGGATTCGATTGAACGACGTTCACTTCTGAAGTTTTACTGGTGGGAAGGGTAGGAGTTGGAGCAGTTTGAACATTAGAAGCATGGGATTTGGGCGTGGTGTGAGAGGCATGCGTAGATTGTAGTTGGGCATGGAAAGTACCGCATGGAAAGAGGTGGAGTAAAAATCCACTTACCCTAAGTTTGGGGCTCAATGCGTGTTTCGTTAAGTAGCGCACAAAACTCGGTGGCTAGGATCTGTGCACCCAGATCTACGGGAAAGGTTGGATTCCAGAGCCCCCTCTCCTTTCTACCTTTAAGGCGTTGGGGGGGGGGTCCGGAATTGAGCACACAAGTTTGAACAACTAGGAATAAGGTGCCTAGATCTTCTGCTGAGGATGGATTCCAGACCCCACCCCCTCTATTCTGCCTTTAATAAGGGGGGGGGTTCAGAATTGGCAGCTTAAAGTGGGTCCCCCTATCATCCCCTCACGATTGCCTCTAGCTTTCATCTTCTACGATCTGTTTTCCACTCCATATCTCACCTCCACTCAGCGCCATCCTGGCCCACCTCATTTTCGTTTCAAACTTTTGCCTTTCGACATTTGTCCCTCTCCTTTCTGTATCGCTCCATCATAAACAACGCGTCCTCCCTCGACCAATCATGTCCCGTCACCTCCTCACTCGTTGTTTCCCCTCATCCCTGCCTGGTCACTGCTCATCCACCACTTCCAATCATGTGCCCCAGTCTTCGCACCAGCCTCCATGCCTTATCCATCAGGACATTCAGCCAATCGAGGTGGTAGCACGAGAGGGCCTCCACGTCCCAAGAGTGCAGAGTTGGTCGGGCCGTTCTCAATCCCAAGGAAGAATTTATTTAGGTGGTTGGTGGTGGTTAGACATTGTCTCCACCATAAATGGAAAGTCCAGAAAAGGACTCGAGACAGGTCAATTCTTTCGCAGGGTTGCCAGGAGCCTGGTTGCATCCGACACAAGTGCACGATCGTCCAGATATTGCAGGTACAGTCTGCTAGTAAACATGCAGATGTAATGTTTTTAATGATAAGTCTCGTTTTTGTTGCTATTATTGGCCTTGGGTATATGTAGGCAATTTTTCCATTTTGCAATCCATCGATGGTTGAACTAAGATCCCGACTCTAAAGTTTTTGAGGAAGCTCTGGTTATGTATTTTGATGTGAGACTATCAAGTTAATGGAAGTTAGCTTCTCTTTTCTTTTAATTTTTTCTATCACTTTTTAAAACACTTGAAACTGGAGGATCCAGTCGAGGATCGCATATTGTAGGATGATGTATGGTTGGTCACTGCAATCTTTGCACCAGTCTTAAGCAGTCTCCCACGTTGTCTTTTCACCTTGCACTGAATGATTCATAACTGGAGGATCCAATCGAATGGTTGTGGCTGCATAGTATGATAGGTTTGATCAGTGTGCAGTTATCACTGTGTCATTTAGTCACATTTCAGTGTCTTGTTTTTCTTCCCCGAGTTGCTGGAAGGCCTGATGCCCAGAGCAATCTCCTCCCTTTTCTCCCAAGTCTTTTCTCTACTCTCGCTTTAACTCAAATTCCTGACTGAAGTTAGCTATGTCCCTCACTTCCCTGTGCATTTCTGGCCTAGTTTTCTATGTTGAACGATATTGTTTTGAGTTTACTTCCATTCGATCACCCTCTTTTAAACAAATCGTGACATAAACTGATGGGCATCAGGATTTGCTTCTGCTGCAATCCAGGAGTGACTTCTGACGCCAATATTTCTGGCGCTATTTCTAGGGATGAAGTTGAAAATTTTCCCTGGGATTGAACGACATTGAGCCTCTGATTCTGAAGGTGCATCAGGCATCAGAGCCCTTGAAGATTTCTACTTTGCACCTGGCGACTCCGTTGTGACGACTCCACTGAGGCAAACCTGCTATTTTAAATTGTGGCTTCTAGAGGTAGACACACATGGTCCCATCCACAGCTACCTCTAGCTACACTTGAAGATGATCAGGAGGTGATTATCAGAAAAGGGAAGGCCTCTGAAGGAGAAGCTCCCACTGCTGAACCAGGTAATTCGCCATCTCCTTCTGTACAAACTCCATTTTCTTCTTCTTAGCTTCCTATCAGACCTGTTTCCAAAGTTTCCTGTTTCCTGAACTTTGGGAGTGTTCCTGCTAAGTTTTCCCCTCCTAGTCTGAGATTAGAGGGAGAAATCCTTGTCACTCCCCTCTCCCTTGAAGCTATACCTTGGCTTAGACCCTGGACCACAGAATATTTCACCACCCCTCCCCTTGTTACTGATACTACTACTGCATAGAGAGAAGCGTCTGCTAACTCAAGCCCTTTAGTCTTCTCTATGAATCCCCCGTTGTTTCCCTTTCGACCTGGTAGAGCATTCCCGGTATTCCCTGTTCGAGCTCCTTCTCCTCCGAGTTCTCCTCCACCTAATATTCCTATGGCAGAAGTGAATTCCCCCCATGACCAGAATGGAGGCTATAGTAGCTGCTAGGTATGCTCCCCTTGTGTTACCTCAGCCTCTCAATGCCCTCCCAACAAATGGCTACCTTAAGCAGCTTCCCAAGTTTACAGGCAAAGGGGACATAGCTGCAGAAGAACACCTTGAAGCCTTTTACAGCTTCACAGATGATCATGTTATCATGCATGCAGATGTATGGATGAGGATTTTCATCCATAGCCTTAAAGGTGAGGCTAGAAAGTGGTTTAGGGCCCTGCCTCCTGGATCTATCAATGGGATTGCGACTTTGGATAATGCCTTTTTGAGGCAATGGGGAGACAAAAAATACTTCATGTATTACATGACCGAGTTTGGGTATTTGAAGAGAAAGGAAGGAGAGTCTGTCTCTGACTTCTCCAAAAGATTCAATAAAATGTATAATAAAATCCCTGCTGAGATAAAGCCCTCAGAAGCCTCTGATAAGATCACTTATGCTAGCGCTTTTGATCTTGATTTATGCCTTTTGTTGAGGGAAAGGAGAGCCACTACTTTGGCTCACATGCAGGATGCAGCCGTGGAAGTAGAATCTAACATACTGGTTGTTGACCGACTCAGGAATAAGGTTGATAGGGACATATCCAGGAAAATACCTGAGGCCTCCCCATCCAATTCCTCTCCCCTTCCCCTTCAGTCAGACGAGGTAACTAGAATGCTAAAATCGCTTTCGGCTAGGATGGAAAGGTGGGAGTTAGAAGGGAAGCCCATGGACATAAATCCCCAAAATGCTAATAACAGAGGCTTCAGAAGGCCTAATAAAAATGTGCCACAGGTTTTTCCAAGGGAACAAAGGGGAAAAGACAAGGAAGATCAATTGATTCAAACCCCTCTCCAAAATAACCTAGTTGCTAATGAGGAGGGGGAGGACAGTTTGATCCTAAAATTCACTGTATTGAAGACACTTTCCCTTTCCCCCATCTAACTCAATCTATATATGAAGAATCCCTTATGAACAGTCAAGTTAATGAGTTGGGTAAAGAGGAAAGGGCCAACAACACTCCTAGCAGATATCATCTCAGGTCAAAGAAGAAAGAAGGAAATTTTGATAGCCAGGATCAACCCCTCATAGCAGAAAGGCCTGCTAAATCTGCAACAATCACTACTAAAGAAAAGAAAGCTCAGAATACTTCACCAATAGCCAAAGAACATGTCTCTGAGGTAAGGGAAGCTCCTAATCCTATTTCCTCCTTTAGTTTTGAGCATAAAATTCAAAAGATCAGAATTCCCATACCCCTCTCAGAGCTAGTCAAAAATGAAGATTTCAAAAGGTCCCTCTCCAAACTGCTACAATCTGAGTCCCTCCAGCCTTCCTCAGACTCAGTAAATCTTCAAGATGAAAAGCTAGCCGTCGTCCTAGGTCCCATGGTAGAAGACAGAGATGATTCATCCCCTCCCTTCTACACATCCCTGAATATACATGATAAGGTGTTGCATAATTGCCTCATGGATTCAGGAGCTTCCCACAACCTTATGCCCAAAACAATCATGGAAGAGCTGGGATTGGAAGTGACAAAGGATTATCATGAATTGTACTCTTTTGATTCAAGGAGGGTGCAATGCCTTGGGGTCATCAAAGACTTCGTGGTCTCTTTATTTCAGCTGCCAATGAAGAGTGTGGTCATGGACATTGTGGTAGATGATGTCCCCCCCAAGTTTGGCATGCTGTTGTCAAGATCTTGGATTAAAAGAATTGGAGGAACATTACAAATGGATCTCACATATGCCACCATTCCATTCTTTGGAGGGGAACACATGAGGTTGTACAGAGAATCTCAATTGGCCTACATTGTTAGTGATGAAGCAAACCCCACCAATCATCCCATCTTTGCACTTGACACTGATTTGGGGTCTAGTTTATTGTAGATCACTGAGATTCCTGAAGCCCCTTTATAGATCAGAAAGCAGCCCATTTTTAATCATGAGATACCTCCTCAAACCACTTCCGTATGGAAGATGCTCTTTGAAGCTTCTTCTAGCATAGGCGCTGGCGCTGGAGTGGTTTTTGTGTCACCGTGTCAGGAAACCATATCACTGTCATACAAGCTGGAATTTGAAACCACCAACAATGTGGCAGAATATGAAGCTCTTGTTCTGGGTATGAGGGATGCAAAATAAATGGGAATTAAGGAGGTAGAAGTGTTCAGAGATGCTGAGTTGATTATCTAGTAAGTCAGAAATGCTTATTGGGCTAAGCATCCTCAGCTCAGGAGTTACAAGAATGAGGTGTGGGACATGATTGATAATTTCTTCTCGAGTTTCAACATTTCTTTTATTCCAAGAAAGGAAAATACTTTGGCCGATTCCTTAGCTATCTCAGCTAGTCTATTCAGGATCCCTCTACCGCCTAAGATCAAATATGGGGTTGATATAAGATATAGGCCATCCATCCCGGACAATGTCAAGCATTGGAAGGTATTCAAAGACGATCTTGAAATTGAAAAATTTCTTCAGTCCGTCGATGAATTTTCTGCATTGCACATTGATCAGGACCCTAATCCCGAAGGTGACCCTCACCCTGAGGTATTTTAAAATAAAATTGTTAATCACCATATTGTTCAGTTGCCCAGCAATCACATTCCGAAGGGACTAGTCCCTTTAGAAAGACTGTTTGATGGGAATGATGTGGCAGAAAAGGGTAGGATTTCAAGAGGAGATGCTGATACAACTGAGTGCAACATTGGAACACAGGAGGAGCCTAGGTTTGTCAAATTGTCAAGCAGCCTGACCCAAGAACAGAGGGCCGAATATACTAAGTTATTGAAAGAATTTATTGATGTGTTTGCATGGACCTATGAAGACCTTAAGACATATGACACCTCTGTCATTGAACACAAGATCCCATTGAAGGAAGAGGCTAAGCCATTCAGGCAAAAGATAAGACAAATAAATCCCATGTTGTTTCCTATCATGGAGAGAGAAGTGAAGAAGTTGTTAGATGCCTAAATCATTGTCCCCTTGAGATATTCCGAATGGGTGGCCAATTTGGTCCCAGTGAGGAAGAAAAGTGGAGAAATCAAGCTATGTGTTGATTTCAGGAACCTGAACAGGAGCTCAAAGAAAGACAACTATCCCTTGCCCAACATGGAGCACATATTGCAGAGGGTAACTGGTGCATCTAGGATATCCATGATTGATGGTTTTGTTGGCTATAATCAGATATCAGTCATGCCTAAGGATAGAGAAAAAATAGCCTTCACCACTCCTTGGGGCACATTCATGTATGCCAAAATGCCTTTTGGACTAATAAATGCAGGAGCAACATTTCAGCGAGCCATGGATATAGCCTTCATCGGGGAGAAAGATCAGTTTGTGGTGATCTATCTGGATGACATCACAGTCTTCTCCAGTTCTGATAAAGAGCACTATTGTCACTTAAGGAAAGTTTTCTTGAAATGTCGAAAGTTTGGCCTTTCTTTAAATCCCAAGAAATCTTTGTTTTCTATGAAGGAGGGGAAGATTTTAGGCCATATAGTATCAGTAGAGGGAGTAAGAATTGATCCCAGTAGGGTAGAGGCAATTCAGACCCTGTCACTTCCCAGGTCTAGAAAGGAAGTCTAGGCTTTTTTAGGGAAGATTAATTTTTTGAGGAGGTTCATCTCAAATTTTGTTGAGTTGGTGAAACACATCATAACCATGCTCAGACAGGGAAACAAAGTAAAATGGATTGCTCAACCTAGGGAATCTTTTTTCCAAATAAAGAAGGCATTGACTGAGGCACCCGTGTTGATCAGTCCTGATTATTCCAAGGATTTCCTAATTTTTTCTTTTGCTTCTTTTGATACAGTAGAAGCGGTCTTATTGCAGAAAAATGAGGAAGGGTGAGAGCAACCCATTTCATTCTTTAGTAAGGCATTAAGAGATGCAGAAATCAGGTACGAGATCATGGAGAAGCGGGATTATGCCTTGGTGAAATCTCTCAAATATTTCAGAGTCTATGTCCTACACTCAAAAGTGACTGCATACATTCCTTCATCCTCTGTGAAGGACATACTTATACATCCAGACATAGATGGGAGAAGAGGTAAATGGATTGCCAAGATCCTGGAGTTTGACCTGGAGATTAAGCCCACCAAGTTGGTAAAGGGGCAGGGTTTAGCCAAGTTGTTGAATTAATCCAATTGCAAGGACTTGGTGGTTAGATTCATCTATGCTTGCTCAGAAAATCAACAAGCTGAGTCGTCCAACAAGAGCTCTCAGGGTGGTTTATCTCTAGCAAAATCCACCTGGTATAGAGACATTTTGTACTTTCTGTAAGAATTGAAGCCTCCTGATGGGATGGGAAAAAGCAAGGAAAGAGCTTTGAAGGTCAAGGTGGTAAGATATTACCTTATTGACCAAGCCTTGTACTGGAGAGATCCTCTAGGGGTGCTTCTGAGGTGTCTGAGCCCACAGGAAGCCCATAAATGTATGTTTGATTTCCATAGCGGCCTGTGTGGGGGCCATCATTTCTGGAAGACCACAACCCACAAAATTCTCAGGGCCGGGCACTACTAGCCCACCTTATTCACTAATGTTTGCAGAGAAGTCAGAGCTTGCATCAAATGCCAAAGGTTCTTAGGAAAGAAGCAGCTCAAATCTCTGCCACAAAATCTTGTAGTAGCTTTGGCACCCTTTCAGTAGTGGGGATTAGACTTCATTGGAGAAATTCATCCTCCTTCAAGTGGCCAGCACAGATGGATATTGACTGCAACAGACTATTTCACCAAGTGGATAGAAGCTGTCCCCACCAGGAGTGCTTCACACAAGGTAATTATCAACTTCCTGGAGGACATCATAGCCAGATTTGGCTGTCCCAGCAGAACTGTCACCGATAATGCTGCTTCTTTCAAGTCTGAGCCTCTAGTTAAGTTCTGTGAGCAGCTTGAAATTTCACTAATTCACTCCACTCCCTATTATCCTCAAGGAAATGGACTGGCAGAATCTTCCAATAAAAGCCTAATCAATCTCATTAAAATATTATTGGAAGACAATAAAAGGGCCTGGGATTCAAATCTCAAATTCTCTCTATGGGCCGATCGAGTGACAACAAAGAAGTCCCTGGGCACCTCACCTTTTCAAATTGTTTATGGGATGGAGGCTATTTTTCCCACTCAGCTCGCTTTACCTGTAGTGAAATTCTTTCAATGTCATGAAGGAGAGCTAGACGACATGGTCAGAAGAATTCATCAAGTGGTGGAAGTACAGCAGATCAGGGAGGAAGTAATGGACAAATCTTACAATCATCAGCAGAAGATCAAGCAGGCCTTTGACAGAAAGGTTAGGAAGAAGGAATTCGAGCTGGGAAATTTGGTGCTTAAGTGGGATGCACCGAGACAGGACAGAGGCAAACACAACAAGTTCAATGCCCTCTGGATTGGGCCCTTCAAAATCTCCAAAGTATTCTTCAACAACACCTACAGGTTGCAGGATTTGGAGGGCGAAGAAGTTTTTAATGGCCCAGTAAATGGGCAGTTCTTGAAGAAATGTTTTTTCTGAGCCTTAAATGGCTCCTCTGTTTTTGTAAATATTGTTTTCTGTTTATCTTTGGCTTAATAAATGACTCCATAGCCCAATAGCAAGGCACTGGAACTGCAAAATGAGTTCTTAGAGCATCACAGGGATGACTCTATCCCCCATGGAGCCTAATGTTAGCACCTAAACATGCAGGGGGGTATTTTTCCTAATAGGCGACCCCCTTTGGCGAAAAGATGGCAAGAGGTGGAGTAAAAACCCACTTACCCTAAGTTTGGGGCACAATGCGCGTTTTGTTAAGTAGCGCACAAAACTGGGTGTCCAGGATCTGTGTGCCCAGATCTATGAGCAAGGTTGGATTCCAGAGCCCCCTCGCCTTTCTACCTTTAAGGCGTAGGGGGGGTACGGAATTGAGCACGCAAGTTTGAACGGCTAGGATTAAGGCGCCTGGATCTGCGGTTGAGGATGGATTCCAAACCCCTCCAGCTATTTCGCCTTTAATAGCGGGGGGGTCCAGAATTGGAGGCTTAAAGCGGGTCCCCCTATCATCCCCTCATGATTTCCTCCACCTTTCGCCTTCCACCACCTGTCTTCCACTCCATATCTCACCTCCACTCAACGCCATCCTGGCCCACCTTATTTTCATTCTGACCTTTTACCTTCCGACATCTGTCCCTCTCCTTTCCGCATCGCTCCGTCATAAACAACGCATCCTCCCTTGACCAATCATGTCCCGTCACCTTCTCATTCATTATTTCCCCTCATCCCTACCTGGTCACCACTCATCCACCACTTCTAAACATGTGCCCTAGTCTTTTCATCAGCCTCCATGCCTTATCCATTAGGTTTTTCAGCCAATCCAGGTGGTAGCGCGAGACGGCTTCCACGTACCAAGAGTGCAGAGTTGGCCGGGCCATTCTCAATCCCAAGGAAGTAGTTATTGAGGTGGTTGGTGGTGGTTAGACATCGTCTCCACCATAAATGGAAAGTCCAGAAAAGGACCTGAGACAGGTCAATTCTTTCGCAGGGTTACCAGGAGCCCGGTTGCATCCGACACAAGTGCATGATTGTCCAGAGACTGCAGGTGCAGTTTGCTAGTAAACATGCAGACATAATGTTTTTCATGATAAGTCTCGTTTTTGATGTTGTTATTGGCCTTGGGTATATGTAGGAAAGTTTACCATTTTGTAATCCATCGATGGTTGAGCTAATCTCTCGACTGTAAAGTTTCTGAGGAAGCTTTGGTTATGTATTTTGATGTGAGACAATCAAGTTAATGGAAGTCAGCTTCTCTTTTCTTTTAATTTTGTCTGTCAGCAGTTTAAAACACTCGGAACTGGAGGATTCAGTCGAGGGTCGCATATTGTAGGATCATGTATGGTTGGTCACTGCAATCTCTACACCAGTCTTAAGCAGTCTCCCACATTGTCTTTTCACCTTGCACTGAATGATTCAGAGCTGGAGGATCCAATCGAATGGTTGTGGCTGCATAGTATGATAGGTTTGATCAGTGTGTAGTTATCACTGTGTCATTTAGGCACATTTTAGTGTCTTGTTTTTATTCCCTGAGTTGCTGGAAGGCCTGATGCCCAGAGTAGTCTCCTCCCTTTTCTCCCAAGTCTTCCCTCTACTCTCGCTTTAACTCAAATTCCTGACTGAAGTTAGTTATGGCCCTCACTTCCCTGTGCATTTCTGGCCTAGTTTTCTGAGTTGAGGGATATTTTTTTGAGTTTACTTCCATTCGATCACCCTCTTTTAAACAAATCGTGACACAAACTGATGGACGTTAGGCTCTGCTTCTACTGCAATCCAGGAGTGACTTCTGACGCCAACAATTACCACAAACAACAGTGATGCCCGGGGAAATAGTCGACGGTCTGATCCACACACAAGGGCAGGGTATCGAGCCCGAAATCAACTTGAGAGGCTTCCACTCATCATTGTGGGTATACCTTCAAGTGACCCCCATAATACGTGCAATCTCTACATTGAGACCAAAAAAGCAGGGTGAGTAACTCTATCAATCTCAATGCGACTTTAGGTTTGACCCTTGTGTGAGAAGGGATTCCCAGGACAAAATGTTGCAAATGGATTTGAACACTCCCTATCACAAGATACTATTTTTTGTTTTGTGCTTTGGAGAGTGTGTCTCACTGCCTATTCCAAAGCTCTAGCCTAGCTAATTTTGTTGTAAAAGAGCCCTAGAAAAAGTTACCAGTTAAATTTTAGAGTTTCGCAATATTATTAAAGGTTGTTGTTACTCAAGAGGGAGACGACAATGAAACCAATATTGTGTAAGACTTAGACCCAATAATGTGCAAATAGAAATGAATGATGCAAAATTTCATTCGATGAATTCTATCTATAGTAGGGAGAAAGTATTTTCCTGGAACAATATGAACTTGATGTACAATTCCTTTTTTTTTTTTAATATAGTACCAACAATCATCAACAATGTAATTTCACTATTCGTTCTTTTTCAATGTTTCAAATGCCAATATTTTTTGTATAAATGATTGCTTAAAAGACTAAAAGGACTTTAATTTTTTCCTTTCGAGAAACCAAAACAAAGATGTAACTAAGAAAGGATAACCAATCAATGAAAATAAAGCACTCAACAAACACCCGAATCGATCTTTCAATGGAGATAAAAATAAAAATTGATAAGAAAATGTCTCTTCAAAAATGAATAAGAAATGTTTTTCTGATCATTAAGCAATCTAGAAGATGTAACCAACCTACAAATTCAAATCCAAACCAAAACCTTTAATTGAGCAGGCACTCGGACGCAATTCCAAAGATTATATCCTTGTTGATAAAAATAAAAATCAAAGATTGAAAAAAGATCAAAAGAGAGGTGTTCAATCTCCGAAACCAATCAAGATAAAGCTGAAACAATCAGAAGAATTCAAGAACTGGCATTAAAAATCCTTGTCCAACTGACTAAAGAAAAACTAGACAACAATAGAGGCCAAAACCCAAACCAATTTTTTTTTCAAACGTTGTCGCAGGTAGGCAGTATAACACAGTGCGGAAATGGATGATTTCCGTGAGCCAGAAACATGTAGGATGCGGAAATCCTGTGTTGAAACAAACCACCAGGGTGCGGAAATGAATGGTTTCTGCAGGCTATCTATAAGGTGCAGTGCGTACATGTTTGAAAAATCAAGAAATTTGGGGAAAAGGCAAAACATCTAGGTGGACTTTTAAACCCAGGGAGAGTGAATGGGTCTCCCAGAGACTCGGATATTGGTATCTTGTAAAAATTATAGGTCAAAAGAAAACGGCCAACAAAAAACGACATTCAAGTTGTCTTCCCGAGTGGATTCGCCAATTTTGTTATTGGGTAAATCGGTAGATGTGGACATGAACTGATCCCCCTAGATCCACCTGGATCTAGAACAAAACAAGACGGAACAAGACGCTTTCCCTAAGTTGCAATCACCGAGTTTACTATCCAAAGAGGAATTGATAACATACCTTATGAATCACTTCCATATATCTTTGTTGTCCCTGCTTCACTCCAGTGCTCTTATAGAATCAAATATGTGACAAAACAAACCAACCAACGTGAAAGAAACAATAGTAGAATTCAATGACCACCTCAACATGTGATCAAGGAGTCATGTAATAAAACACTAATAATTTTATGGGAAAGAGACGTGCCACCATATTATATTAATGAAAAGTAGAAGATACAAATGAATTGCCTTGATGTCGCAAGTTCCCTTTTAGTGGTCCTTTGGTCCAACACACACATACAATTGCTCCGAAATTTGCATGAATATAATCCACAAAATATTGATGGACAAATGGAGGCCTCAAGCATCATTAAGAGTAGAATTCTTCACACAGTCTTCAGCCTATTCTTTCATCAATTCTCTGCTTAATCTTACTTCTTCTTGCTTAACCTTTTCCATGAGAATCCCATGATTATATAGGAGAAGCTGAAGTGGTTAAAAGGATGAGGATGATCCCACCAAATCAGAGAAACTAGTAGGATTGCAACCACACGGACGCCACCTCACATTCTAGAAGATTCCCCTTCTAGAAACTTTATGAAACCTCTTTCCTCTTTTAGCTTTGGAACGCCGCCGCACCCTACCTATGTAGCATCCTGCGGAAATCTTGTGGGCCAACCATAGAGCAGCTTGCGGAAATGATATATTTCCGCATTGTGTAGTATGAGCAACCTGTGGACCCTTTCTAAAAAGTAGCCTTGTAGAGGAGGAAAGAAGTTGTTTTTCTCAGGCAAAAAGTCATGTTGGGAGCCTGAACACATGTCTGTGATATCATCATTAGAATGACCAAAATAATGTGTAACAGTGGTTGCAAGACTCAGGTGTCTGCAACCTTAGCTGGGACACAGATATATGATTACAATACTTAATAAAGCACTTAGCACCATTAGTCCCTCGATATGCAATCACTATTCACTTTGCTGATAAAACAGAGCTTCGTAGCATTCACACTAATCTACAATATTTAAGAACTTAGCATATAAATGGATCAGAATGAGCATATCAAGCACTAAGCATGACTATCTTGATCAGATCTAATATTCTCACATATTATAAGCACAAAGAAAAAGTAGATCTATCTAAATATATGAAAGCACTTAGCAAATAACATGTGAAAAAATCAATACAAAGAACAAAGCACATAACATAGTGTTTACGTGGTTCAACCCCACCCTGGGCCTACGTCCACCGACTCTTCTTCTTTATTGTCTTTAGTCAATCGGTTACAAGCACAACGCCTTCAAAACCCTTACTCCGCACAGAACAGAAGATCTGCACAACTTGCTAGATCCTTCTTCCTTGCATTACAACACTAATCCCTCCACAATCTGCTACAAGGACCTACACTTAGCTCTGCAAGTCTCTTACAATCATGCACAAAGCACTTATAGACTATACTCACACTTAGAATACATTCACATTACATAGATACACTATTCTCCTCCTTCATACATTGCCTATCCTTATATTTATACATACAAAATAGGCCTAAACATGGGTAAACCCATGGGACGACATCCCATTCTCGTTACATAATCCCAAAAATGCCAAAAGGGGGTCGAGATCCCTTGATCTCCGCTTCGTCTTGCGCTCCTCCTTTGACAGGCTATCAAAGTCCCAAACTAGGTCAACATGACTAAAAAACTCCCAAAACTTGGTCAAGGGCCAACAAGCCCCCAACAGTCACCTGTGACTTGTCTTGAGTCACTCTGGTCTGAGAAATTATGCCTCGAACTCCTCAAGTTTGCCTCGAGCTTCTTTGACCTGCTGCTTTTTTGTGGCCTCTTGTTCAGCGAACTCCTGGATTACTATGTCATTCACTGGCCCTTCTAGGCGTTGTTCTGCTGTGGTAACAACCTGTTCTAACTCTGCTCCTCGGATCTCTACCTCTATAAACAATTGGCATGCCTTATCTTGCATAGGTTGAAGTCATTGAGTGACTTCCATCACTTTGTTTTGAAGCATATGGATCTAATGTTGAGTTGTGCATTGTTCTTGAGACCTCTTCATTCTTTCTACAACCGACATGGACTTCAGCTGCACCTAGTGTATTTGCATGTTGCTTCGCTTCCTGGAGCTGTGACTCTAGTGTCTGTAACTCCAGGTTCTCAGTGAGGTTTTCATATGTCTGGGTGCTGTGGTTACTCAGTTGCTTGCATTCCAATGCAAGATATTTTAATCTATCAACTACGTTGTGGGCAGTTGCTTCTCGTTGATCCCTTACGTCCTGCAGGGTCTTTGGTACAGTGCGTAATTATAGATCTACGATGCACTGTTGGAGCTGTTGGATCACTTCTTTGAGTTATGCCACCTGCTGTGGAACTCTCTCTTTGTTCTTTACTTCTATGACTGTCACAGAGAAAAGTGCTCTATTGACCATTTCCTTAACTTCGAGTTTCTCTGCGAGCAACTGTTCCTTTTCTTTATGCAGCTGGGTGTTTTCTTCATTGGATTTTACTTGGAGAGCAAGCTTCTCTTGCTCTGCAGTACTTTGTTTCTCTTCAAGGACTCCTTGTACTTATGATAAATCTTGGGTGGCTTGCACTGTCTCCTCCTATGCTCATCGAATGCAAGCTTTGACTGTATCAGCGATCCGATGGACTTGAGCTAGCTCATCTCCCAGTTCTGGTGTTTTTGATGGCATAGGCACAATGGAAACTGCATGGCTGGATTGTAGTTCCTGCTGCACTCCTTGAAGTTCAACCTTGATCTGATTGCACACCTCCTCTTGCTTAGCTTCTTGCTTCTCTGCTATCTCCAATGAAGCATCGTTCAGTGCTACAACGATGAAGTCAAAGTCATCTGAGGTGAGGGTGGTCTCAAATTTGGTCCTGGTTGCTTTTGATTTCTTCCTTGAAGAAGGTTTTGGAGGGGAAACCTTCCTTTTCTTCGAGGGGTCCTCCTCGTCTCTTGGCGGTGTAACCTCACCTTTCTTCTGTTCAACTTATGTGCCATCTATCTCTCCACCATCACCTCCTTGCTCAGGTGAGATAGAAGCAGTCTTCGCGGAGGTACTGCTTACATTTTGAGCTTCTTCATTTTTCTTGGTCTTGCTCGGTCCAGGTGTATCGTGCGTTGCTTCTGAATTGTCAATATCAGATAGATCCATGAGGTTTGCTAGGATAAGGAGGTCCACCGACCATTCCTTAGTAATCTCTTCTAAGTCTTCCTCTGTCAGCTTGTAGTATCATTGCAGCTGTTGTTTATGCTCATCAACAGGCGCTGTGATATAGATGAAATGGCGGTCCGCGTTGAATGTCATCAAGGGCCTGAACCTATGGAGAGTGTTCAGGGTTATACGAAGCTCAAACTGGATGGATATCTTCAACTGGTTGTAGTAAGTGTGGAATATGACATTTGATTGCCATTTGTTTTTCATGTCACTGGAGTACCATAGTGTACTGAACTTTGAGACCAAAGGTTCAAAGGGCTCGATGTTTGAGAAAGTCGCACCTTCTGGAATCTCCCATGCGATAAAAGCGATCAATATGAGAAGCCAGCTGAAGTGAAACTCATATCCTTGGTCCTGCGCTTCCCTGCAGTCCAGTTCTAGCTGGTTTACAAGGTACTTCACCCAATTCATTTGTAGGCCCTTCGCACACTTTCCTTGTAACCTCACATTCCTTTCTCAACATCTTCGTAGGTGTATTTAATCTTCTGTGCAAGAGCGCGATCCGTGGTTTTCCCGTGATAGAAATCTTGTGGGTTAAGGCCTTGCATGCTTAGCCCTGTGATTTGATTGATTAACATCGGATCCACTATGATGCGGCGGTTCAACCATAAATATCCACCATGGTAGCAGGACAACAACAGCTTGACACATGCGTTCACTTCTTGGTGCCTATCGAAGTGAGGAATCTTCATGACATTGAGCAGTGTGGATTGCGCGAGGTTCATGGTCCATGACTAGGGAACGATCTTTGAGTTCTTTCCCTTGGTTCTGGTCAGATACTTGTGTGGGGAGAGCATGTTGTGCACCTTCTTGTCGCTGAGGTTGAAGTTGCTAAACTTTAACGCTGCGATCTTATCTTGGTCTACATGCACTGCGCGTATCCCTTTCGGGAGGTACGCAATGACCAAAGCGTACTCAAATTCTCTGGGCACACTGTCATGATTTATCATGCCGCTCAGAGGGGGTAGATAGGTGGGTAATATACTCAGGATCAGCTTAGCATTTGCGAGATCGTCTCTGTGCTTAGCTCTCTTTTCGTCTGCTGGCTAGGATGGTCCGTCTCGAGTAGTGGATGGAGAGACCGACAGTGGATGGTTTCTAGTGTTAAATAGCTTCAATCTGTTCTTTTGTTCTTCAATCAATTGTGCGATCTTTCTAGTCATGAAATCTTTAACTCATGTTTCTTCTGCTCCAAGACTTCTTCTTCTTTCTTTCATCTGGCTTGATCTCTGTCAATCCAAGGTTTTCCTATTAACATGGTAAACAGGGTGTGGTCTTCAACAAATTTAATAATCTCAACATCTTCCTCTGTCGAAGTTCCATTGATGGACATAGGTATCTGAGCGAGCCTTCCACACAGGTTTACTAGTTTTCCTCTGAATAATCGTAGTCCTCCTAATGAAGGAATCATAGCAGGCCTTCCTATAGCTTCCCAAGTTCTTTTTGTCATGATATTCACCCATGTTTCCTCATCTAGAAAACAGTCAATGTCGAAGTCTCCTATTCTTGCTTCAATGCATTATTTTCCTTTGAAGATCTCTGATAATCTGACATGTCGGTGGTCATTCAAGGTTTCTCTCATTTGTAGCAATATTTTCTCTGATTCTTCTTGGGGTTATGCTATAGCCTCTAAAGTTTCCTTCGGGTTCGCTTGATTCAGATTCATTCCTTCAAGCTTAGCAATCATTCTGGGGCAATCCAACACTTCATGGTCCATAGCTTTGCAACAAAGACAACTAGGTCTTCTCCCAAGGCATTCTTTAGCAAGACGTCCCGGTTTTCTGCAACTGTAACAGAGGGTTAATCCTCTCTTTCTTTTAAATGATCCCCAACTTCTCCTGTATTGTGTGCTAATATCATAGGAGCTAACCTACAATAAATTATTTCTAGGATCCTGCATCAATTTGTTAGTCCAAACATTTTTTCTATGCATAGGTATAACATATCTTTCACTATTCTTGTCAGATCTATTAATATCAAATCTTCTTTCATCTGTCAATACCCTAGTTTTCAAACTAGGAAATTTTTTATTAAACATACCTAGATCCATACTCTAGAAACAAAAATTTCCACTTATCTTACTTGTACATAGCACAAAGCGTTCGGATCTAAAAAAATTTACTATCTTACCTTTATCAGAGCATAGAGCTTGCAGATCTTGTCTCAGAAATATTCACTTTTACCTTTCTTAGAGCACAAATCTTTTAGATCTTGCTTCTTTCCTTTAGATCCGACCTCTTTTCTTCAGATTGGGTTTCTTTCTTTTAGCATAGAGCTTTATAAGTAAAGTAGAATACTACGCACTAGGGAAACAGATCTATGCAAGGAGCTTTCAAAGTTTTAGGAAAAATATTTTCACAAAGCTTCTTCTTTCTCAGTTCCTAGCAATCTCAGTTTCAGGTCTCAGCAACATAACCATTTGTTGGCATAGGGGTAGACCCGAGGTTCAACGCTACAACAACGCACCAACAAAACCCTAACTACCGGCCCTTTCGACAACACTTGCGAAGTAGATGAAGTCTCACCCGAGGTAGAGGCAGGGGTGGTTGCAAGACTCAGGTGTCTGCAACCTTAGCTGGGACACAGATATGTGATTACAATACTTAATAAAGCACTTAGCATCGTTAGTCCCTCGATATGAAATCACTATTCACTTCGTTGATAAAATAGAGCTTCGTAGCATTCACACTAATCTACAGTATTTAAGCACTTAGCATATAAATGGTTCAGAATGAGCATATCAAGCGATAAGCATGACTATCTTGATCAGATCTAATATTCTCACATATCATAAGCACAAAGCAGAAGTAGATCTATCTAAATATATCAAAGCACTTAGCAAATAACATGTGAACACATCAAGACAAAGCACAAAGCACATAACACATTCTTTATGTGGTTCACCCTCACCCTGAGGCTACATCCGCCAACTCTTCTTCTTTATTGTCTTCAGTCAATCAGTTACAAGTACAATGCCTTCAAAACCCTTACTCTGCACAGGATAGAAGATCTACGCAACTCACTAGATCCTTCTTCCTTGTGTTACAACACTAAGCCCTCCACAATCTGCTACAAGGACCTGCACTTAGATCTGCAAGTCTCTTACAATCATGCACAAAGCACTTACAGACTCTACTCACACTTAGCATACATTCACATCACATAGATACACTATTCTCCCCCTTCTTACATTGCCTATCATTCTATTTATACATACAAAATAGGCCTAAACATGGGTAAACCCATGGGCCGACATCCCATTCCCGTTACATAATCCCAAAAACCCAAAAAGGGGGCCGAGATCCCGTGATCTCCGCTTCGTCTTGTGCTCCTCCTTTGACAGGCTTTTGAAGTCCCAAACTAGGTCAACATGACCAAGCAATTCCCAAAGCTTACAACTATGTTGGTTATATCTCCTAAGAACCTAGACGCACTCCTCAAGTATCTAAGGGGTCTACATAGTCATTTATAGAAGAAGGTGATTCTCTTTAAACCTAGCACAATTGATGAGGCCTATGTGAAAGAATGATACCTGGAGAATATAGGCAATAAGAAAGGATAACCAAGTGGTTCCAAAAATAAATAATACTAAGATACTTCCAAGGAGGAGAAGAAGAAGTGGAAAGGAAAGGACAAGAAGGCAACAACCATTTTGTATTAGTGAAAGGATCCAAACAACCAATACAACAATTGTAATATCGACGATCACACCAAAGATAAGTGTTGGAAGCTACATCAAGAGATGAATTTAAAGAACGGTAAGAAGGATGCCAAGAAGAAGAACCTACTAGCCTTGCACTTAGGAAACTAGAAAGGGAGCAACTTGGATGTAGATGAAAATATTGTTTGCACTACGATGTAGAAGAAGGTGAACTTGAGTAGACTTCATCACAAGGAAGAGAAGGAGATGACTAAACTATTCCATATTAATATCTAGGTCAAGAAAACAAAGGTGTATAATCTATTCAATTCCAGTTTACAAGCCAACCTCATGAAAAAAGATCTAGTCAAAAATCTTGGATTGGAAGTCCATGATCATCATAACCCATATCCATTGGGATGGATAAATAAGTATGTAGAGATTAAGCCCTAAACAATGTAAGATCAAATTTTCTATAAGTGAAAACTTCATTGATGAAGTAGAGGTAGATGTAGTACGACTTGATGTGCGTGGTATAGTGTTTGAAAGCCTATACATGTATATAAGGGATGCAATCTTTATGAGGAGAGAAAACCAGTACCACGCGATCAAGAATGAGAAGTATTTCATCCTCAATGAACATGAAGGTAAATCCAAGATCACTTTGGTAAGTGATAAACAAGCCAATAAATTGATCAATTATAGTAGGAAGCTTGCATTTCTTTTCTTAAGAGAGAATCAACTAGATGATGAATTGGTAAAAGTAAAGGCATATTTTGAGAGATATATGAGAGAGAATAAATTCCATTTAGAGGAGTTGTTGCTAGAATAAAGAGAAGTGTTTCTAGAGACTAAATGGTTACCACCTAAGAGGGAAGTGCAACATGAGATACAGTTGTTTCCTAACTCCCCATTACCAAAATATTGGGCTATATAGATATAGCTCATCTTGGAAGTAGATGAATTGAATAAACAATTGTTGCAACTATTGGAGAAAGGAGTAATTTGATCAAGAACCTCACCTTGTGGGTCAGCTATCATCATAGTATCGAAGAAGGATGGGTCACCTATCACGCCCTTTGGAACTTTGAACTCTGGACCCATGATCTGTGGAATGACCTCTGGAACTATGACCTATGGAATAACCTCTAGAACTATGACCCCAGTAACTATGACCCGTGGAACTATGACCTCTAGAACTGTGACCCATTGAACTATGACCTCTGGAATTGTGACCCCAAGAACTATAATGCATGGAACTATGACCCCAGGAACTATGACCTCTGGAACTACACCCTTTGGAAATTTGAACTCTGGAAGTATGACCTTTGGAACTGTGACCTCTAGAACTACGCCCTATGGAACTTTGACCTCTGACACTATGACCTATGGAATGAACTATGGAACTATGAGCTCTAGAAATGTGATTCCAAGAACTATGACCTGTGGAACTATGACCTCTAGAATTGTGACCCTAGGAACTATGACCCATGGAACTATGACCTCTAGAACTATGCCCTTTGGAACTTTGAACTCGGGAACTATGACTTGTGGAATGACACTAGGAACTATGACCTCTAGAACTATGGCATGTGGAACTATGACCCTAGGAACTATGACCTCTAGAACTATGACCTGCTAAACTATGACCCCAGGAACTATGACCTTTGGAACTATGCCCTCTGGAGCTTTGGCCTCTACAAATATGACCTGTGGAATACCCTAGGAACTATGACCTCTGGAACTATGACCTTTGGAACTGTGACCCCAGGAACTGTGACCCCAGGAACTATGACCTATGAAATAACCTCTGGAACTATGACCTCTAAAGCTGTTACACCCATTTTAAAAATATGCCACAACATTCATAGTGTTAGGGTGACCTCTAGAACTGTTACACCCATTTTAGAAAAAAAACATTTTGCTTAGTTTATTTTAGTAGAATTTATATGTAGACTTTTAAGACTTTAACAATGAGCATGTTAGATTAGATTTAATTAACTTTAACTTTAGATTTGGATTAATATCACATTTTCTGAGCATAAATTTTACTGAGTTTTGATTTTGATTAGCTAAGATTCTAATTTTTAACATAGTTTAAATATATTTACAAATAATTTAGTTGTAGAACATAATTAATCTATGTACTTAGTTGAATTTAGATATTAAGTGTGACAGATTGGTAGCTTCAATTAGGAAATCTCCGCTATCATGAAGCTTTCTTCTTTTTTTCATTAGTGAATATTGTAAGTGAGATTGCCAAAGTACATGCATCTCTAGATTAAAAAGTAGTGGCCCTACTTCGGGTTAGATTTTTGTGTTTGAATGTTGTGGTTAAGGATGTGTATTTATAAACAACATATTTTATAAAATAGTTTTTTTTTTGTAAGATAATTAGTGCCCCATCATGAAATTAGTTGACATTATTTATATGAATGATTTATAATTAAGTTAGTGGGTAAGTGTTGTTTATATGCATTAATCACCACTATGTTATTCGAGAAGTATTAATAATATAGTTGCATTAAAAGTGGGTTTCCCCCTCACTTGTAGTCCATCCTATTATCAATACAATTTTTTACTCTTTTAAGTATTACTACATGGAGATGCCTTCCTCCATATTTTAGAAATTGCAAGTAATTCCAACCTTGGGTGTGTAGGTGCCCCCAACCCTTCCTAGTATGCCTAAGGTATTGTTTAGTAGAGAAAGGGTATATAGATGGTGTTGAGTTTGGCTAAGGAGGAAGTTGTATAGACTATCGAGAAAGTATTGGGGAGGTGGTTGGATGATGTGTTGAAACATAGGATTGATAAATTTGGAACTCATCATGGTGGAATACATGACACATGAATATGGTATTCTTGAATCAATGCAAGGATGCATTGAGTAGATGTGCATGAATAAATTATGTAAGTGTGCAAGTTGTGGTTATGCACATGTATATGTTGGGATATATGCTTGAATGAATTATTTGAATACATTATGTGAATACATTCTTATGTTATGTTTCATTGCAAGTAATATGATTACAACTGAATGATGGAGTTATTGATATATTCATGAATTCTGAGATCATTCCAAGAGTTGTTGTGGGTGTTGCAGTGAAAATATGGTATGAAAAAGTAGTCATGTTTTTATGGACTACAAGAACTATGACCCCATGAACTATTCCATTTAGAAATTTATGACCTGTGGAATGACCTCTGGAACTGTGACCCCAGGAACTATGAACTATGGCACTGTGACCCCAAGAACTATGACCCATGGAACTATAACCTCTAGAACTACGCCCTTTGGAACTTTGAACTCTAGAACTATGACTTGTGGAACTATGACCCTAGGAACTATGACCTGTGGAACTATGACCCCTGGAACTATCACCCTAGAAACTATGACCTATGAAACTGTGACCCCAGGAACTATGACCCATGGAACTATGACCTTTGGAACTACGTCCTTTGGAACTTTGGACTATGGAACTATGACCCATGGAACTATGCCCTTTGTAACTTTGGACACTAGAACTATGCCCTATGAAATTATGACCTTTGGAACTATGCCCTCTAGAAGTTTATGACCTCTGGAATGACCTATGGAACTATGACCTATGGAATTGTGACCCCAGGAACTATGAGCCATGGAAGTATGACCTATGGAGCTACACCCTTTGGATCTTTGAATTCTAGAACTATGACCTGTGGAAATATTGTTGATATTATGGTAGTTGCGGGAGGTATTTACCTCCACGTGTAAACCTGACAAGAATAGAAGACTCTAGGATGCAATAGAAAACCCTAATGAGTTGGATAATAACCCTAGAAGTCTTTTCGGCTCAAGAAGATAATTTATATTAGGTTATTAGCCTCCAAGAGAAGAAGTCAGCCAGAAATAATAATAATATACTAAACAGACATGTACCCAGAAGGAGAAGTCGTCCCCAAAAAGTCTGCCAGAACCACTATAAATACAGGGCACCGGTTCTCATTTGTCATAATCTTAGAATTGCAGAGTATCAACTAGTGCGCACTGCAGTTCCCAGTTTGGTGTGCACGTGTGGAGGAGAGCTGTAGGTGCAGTTGCTGCAGCAACCCGTTTTCGGTTTTGGCTTGGACTATCTCTTGGATAGGGTTTGGACTATCTGATCAACTCTTTGTGATGCGCTATCCTTGGGGAAAGGTGCGCTACCCTTTGTTTGGCTATCTAGCCCAGGGTTTACTTCTGGAGTGATTCTCTGTCAAGGTTAAGGTGCTTGGAGGGTGGTTTTGGCCTATGGTTGGGTGACAAGGGTATTGTCAATGGTAAAATGAGCACAATATTTCATATTCTAATAGGTTATGGGCCCAAACATCCTTCATTCAGTCTAAACGCTGGAAGGAAACATAGCCGCTAGGATATTGAGCTCACTGAGGAACTGTTGCTAGGGTTACTAGCAGGAGCAGTTGCAGAAACCCTAATCCTCTTGTTGAGGCACCTTAAGTGAATGAATTGACCTAATCTTCGAATAGATCAGTGCACTCTAGCCTAGCGCATCTCCTAATACTCTCAGCAAGCCAAGACGTGAAGTTTGAGTTTGTGGTCAAAGCAACCATAACTTATTCTATGAAGTTAGAAAACAAGTTAGATGGATCCTCTAACTTCAGAGCGTGGAAGACAAGGATTGACCTCATCCTTGCCAAGAATAAAGAGTTGGATATCGTGAAAGGAAAGATTGTGAAGCCAGAGTTTGAAGAAGGAAAAGAGAAGGAACCGTAGAACATTGCAGCTATGGATAAGTTCAAAGACAGTGATATCAATGCTCTGATTACCATAGTGGAATCTATAAAAGACCACTTGATACCCTACATCTCCCATCTTGACTCATTGAAGAAGATGTACGATGCCCTAACAAATCTCTTTTCGGTCAGAAACATTGGACAAGTTATGAGTCTTAAGAATTAGCTCCATGACATGAAGATGAATGATGAGGATAGCATAACATCATACTTTGTGAGAATATCTCAGTTAAGAGATCAACTACAAGCTATTGAAGAGATCATCTCAGAGAAGGAGTTGGTAAACATAGTACTCAATGGTCTTCCCAAGACATGGGATGCATTTTCTGCAAGCATGAATATAATAAAGGAGTATCTGACATTTGAATAACTTTGGACTTGTTGTTCTCAAGAAGAATCAAGGATCAGTGAAAAATATAAACCCCAAAAGAAGTACGATGATCAAGCCTTCACAGCAAGATTCAAGAACTTCAGGAACAAAAGGAAGTTTGGTTCAAGGAGGAAGCCAAATCAAAAGAAAGACATTTCAGAAG
>JZKD02S1672968.1:818650-839888 GCA_000966675.3 Picea glauca | reverse complement strand
AAATCAAAAGAAAGACATTTCAGAAGTACAATGCTTCAACTGTCGAAAGTATGGTCACTACAAGAATCATTGTCCCGAGCTAAAGAAAAGGAAGGAGAAACACAAAGCATCAATTGTTGAAGAAAAGAAACCTACAAAGAAGACTAAGCAGGATGGAAGAGACTTCTTCTTCTAAAGGTAACACAACTCTTCTTATTTCTTGTACATATCTTGTTTGCATCATCTTTGTATGTATCTTGTATATCTATCTCTTGGAAGATAATGTGTTCCAAGAAGAACTATACCTATGGAAGAACAACAAGATAAGAATGGATATCATTAGATAATACACATGAAAGGATGAAATACAAATCATATGGAAGCTATTAGAAGATAAGATGAATCAATCATGAAGAGACTTAGAAGAAGCAAAGACAGAAAGAAGTCAACAATCGAGAGGAAATTGGAAAAAGACTTATGACATTTTGTAGAAGACAACAAGATGGAAGCGTGGACTCTGTTAGACAAGAGAGACAATTATATATTGCAGAAGACAACAAGGATGCAGATGGAAGAGTGGAATCTGTTAGACGGAGGGAGCTGATTATATGCACTCATACATGAAGCAAGGATTAGGAGGTAGCTAATCCTATGATCCATTGAAGATGATGAAGTATATATCCATGGTAGTAACCATGAAAGACAGTACGTGCTCAGTTCAACCGCAGAAGAAGACCTCCTGGAAGAAAAGCCTCAGAGTATCCCTGGTTGTCCATCCAGATCTGTGATCCTATGATGAAAGAAAGAAATGGAATCTTTAGGGAATGGAATATACTCCATGGACCCAAGAGATAAACATGGGGAAGAACATGAATATTCCAAGAAAGAAATAGAATCCAAAACAAACAGTCATTGTATCAAGAATCACAAGATTGTCAACCTGATATAAACTCAATAAAAGCAATCAAGTAGAGGAACTGAAAGTCGTGATGAAGAATAGTGTATGGAAGACTTATGAATGAAAGCATTGCGAGATATAGAACCAAAGGTTCTCCCAGATGGAGGGAGAAAACTATGATGATTACTTGTTCTAGTACACCAGACATATCACTACATGAGTCATTATATCATCCGCAACATCCATGAGTTGGAGTTCTATATCAAATGAATGCAAAGAATGTTCTCCAGAGAAATTGAATAAAGAGTGTATGAAGAGCAATCTCAAGACCTTGAGGCATACCAGAAAGAGACCCTTGCATGCAGATAGAAGAAGATAACTTGGTGGAGAACCTCCAGTGCACAGCAAAAGCGTGGTGAAGATTTCCTATAACATCAAGATGATTACTCAGTAGATCAGATCTCATGATGATAGAAGAAGTGCCACATGAATATGTTCCACTTTCCCAACAATGATATACTCTATTGTTCAGAGCTACATGAAGCCTTCATATAAAATCAGTGTTCCAGAATAAAGTACATTTGAAATCAAGCATTACATTATCCGTGATGAAGTTCAGAAAGGAGAAAGTGATTCTCAAACACATATCTCCATAGATGAGAAGATAAGCAAACATTTTTGGTAAAAGATGAAAGAGTTTGTGTACTCAAGATGGAGCTCATGGAGATGACTTCCTTATTAAAAAAGGAAGAGATGACTCCCAGGTTGGGAGGGATCACTGAAAATATTATTGAAGACATTCATTTTCAAGATTGAAAAATAGTCCATCTTGGACAGATGCTTTCCTATTCGGAAAGTGAATTGAGATTTCTGACAGACAACAACTTCCCATTGTGGTTAACATGGGAAATGGTCAAGATTGCTGATGTATCATAGACAACGACTTCCCATTATGGTTAACATGGGGAGTGGTCTAGGGCTATCTCTCTTCTCGAGGGTTACTCAAGAAGACTGGCCTGCCTCGCCGGACAATGATTTCTCATTATGGTTAACATGAGAAATGGTCTATTTTGGAGGTTGATACAAGACTGTCTTTTCCTCTTGTGGTTAACAGAGGAAATGGTCTAGACAGTCATTCCTTAGGGTTTATACATTCTCTTCGGGGTGCACGTTGATTATTGTAGGAGGAATGGCCCAGGGTGGGGAATGGTCCAGGCTCAGCAATCAGAGACATGCATTCCTTAGGGTTTATACATTCTCTCCAGGGTGCACTTTGATTAGTGTAGGAGGAATGGCCCAGGGTGGGGAATGGTCTAGGCTCAACATTCCTTAGGGTTATACATTCTCTCCAAGGTGCACTTTGATTAGTGTAGGAAGAATGGCCCAGGGTGGGGAATGGTCCAAGTTCATAAGACAAGACAATTATTCTTCCTTTCTTGAGAAGAATAGTCTAGATATCTCATTGTTCTACTCTGAGGGCAGATATTCTTTCAGAACTCATAGATTTGAGTGAAATATTGGCCCAGATGATTTAGTTTATATCATAACATTGTTTTTGTGCAGGTTTCTATCAGATGTTTGTTATGAAGACTGTATGACAGTAGATGTAGACTACTGTGGTGGATATGTTCCACTGTTCCTGACTATATGTTGTTGATCAAGTACTTGTGTGTTACTTGGTCTGGTAGTGTACCACTGAATTGTAGTTATGTACTACTATGGATAGAAATAGTTGTGTTCTATTTTTGTTCTGATTTCCTTGAAGACTATCAACAGTTTATTGGAGATAATCATCATCCAGACGAATGATGAACAGAGATTTTCCAGACAGAAAATGGTTCAGACCATTTACTCTTCTAGATTATAAGAATGGCTCTTGTATCACTCTATGGTGTGAGTGACTTATCCAGCATCATGTCTGATTAATCAGATGAAGTATAGTTTTGAGAGATGATGCAATTGATGGTGATGGTGATGCTCATGATCTAGTCATGAGATAGTCTAGACGACTATGTTGATGCTACCGGGTGAATGGTATGTTTTTGTGCTCAAGACCATTACCTGTAATACCTCCCTATCTAGGAGGGAGTGTTGATATTATGGTAGCTAAGGAAGGTATTTACCTCCATCTGTAAACCTGACGAGAATAGAAGACTCCGAGAAGCAAGAGAAAACCCTAATGAGTTGGCTAATAACCCTAGAAGTCTTGTTAGCTCATGAAGATAATTTATATTAGGTTATTAGCCTCCAAGAGAAGAAGTTGGCCAGAAATAATAATAATATACTGAACAGACAGGTACCCAGAAGGAGAAGTTGGCCCCAGTAAATCTGCCATAACCACTATAAATACAGGGCGCCAGTTCTCATTTGTCACAATCTCAGAATTACATAGTAGCAACTGGTGCGCACTGCAGTTCCCAGTTTGGTGCATACGTGTGGAGGAGAGATGCAGGTGCAGCTACTGCAGCAACCAGTTTTTGGTTTTGGCTTGGAATATCTCTTGGCTAGGGTTTGGACTATCTGATCAGCTCTTTGTGATGCGTTATCCTTGGGGAAATGTGCGCTACCCTTTGTTTGGATATCTAGCCTAGGGTTTGCTTCTGGAGTGATTCTCTGTCAAGGTTAAGGTGCTCGGAGTGTGGCTTCGGCCTATGGTTGGGCGACAAGGGTATTTTCAATGGTAAAACGAGCACAATCTTTCATATTCTAACAAATATGACCTCTCGAACTATGACCTCTTGAGTTATGACCTCTGGAACTATGACCCCACAAACTATGACCCGTAGAACTATGACATCTAGAATTGTGACCACAGGAACTATGACCCATGAAATTATGACATGTGGAACTATGACCACAGGAGCTATGACCTCTGGAACTATGACCTCGGGAACTATGACCTGTGGAACTATAACCTTTAGATCTACACCCTTTGTAACTTTGAACTCTGGAACTATGACCTGTGGAACTATGACTTGTGGAACTATGACCCCACGAACTATGACCTATGGAATTATGACCTGTGGAACTATGACCCCAGGAATTATGACCAATTTATAGCTCCACAAGTCATAGTTACCAAGGTCAATGTTCCCGAGGTCACAATTCTAGAGGTCAAATTTTATGAAGTCATAGTTTTAGAGGTAAGAGTCGAGAGGTCATAGTTCGAGAGGTCATAGTTCCTGGGGTCATAGTTCCAGAGGTCAAATTTCTAGAGGGCGTAGTTCCAGAGGTCATAGTTCCAAAGGTTTATGTTCTAACATAACTATGACCCTAGGAACTATGACTTGTGGAACTATGACCCATGGAACTATGAACTCTGGAACTATGACCCGAGGAACTATGACCTATGGAACTATGACCTGTGGAACTATGACCCAAGGAACTATGACTTGTGGAACTATGACCCATGGAAATATGACCTATGGAACTATGACCTCTGGAACTATGACTTGTGGAACTATGACCCATGGAACTATGACCTATGGAAATATGACCCTAGGAACTATGACCCATGGAACTATGACCTATGGAACTATAACTTGTGGAACTATGACCCTAAGAACTATGACCTATGGAACTATGACCCTAGGAACTATGACATGTGGAACTATGAACTCTAGAACTATGACCCCAAGAAATATGACCTATGGAACTATGAACTCTAGAACTATGAACAATGGAACTATGACCCGAGGAACTATGACCCGAGGAACTATGACATATGGAACTATGACTTGTGGAACTATGGCCTTTGGAACAATGACCCCAGGAACTATGACCTGTGGAACAATGACCTGTGTAATTATGACTTGTGGAACAATGACCTGTGTAATTATGACCTCTAAAACAATGACCCCATGAACTATGACCATGGCGTAGTTCCAGGGGTCATATATCCACATGTCATAGTTCCACAAGTCAAAATTCTAGAGGTCATAGTTCCTGAGGTTAGTTCCCCTACTCATAGTTCCACGGGTCATAGTTCTAGATATCATAGTTCCAGAGGTCATAGTTCCATAGGTCATAGTTCCATAAGGCATAGTTCCAAAGGTCATAGTTCCACAAGTGATAGTTTCATAGGTCATAATTCCTGGGGTCATAGTTCCACATGTCATAGTTCCACAAGTGTAGTTCTAGCAGTCATAGTTCCACAATTCATAGCTCCAGAGGTCATAGTTCCTAGGGTCATAGTTCCACCGGTCATAGTTCTAGAGTTCATAGTTCCATAGGTCATAGTTCCACATGTCATAGTTACAGATGTCATAGTTCCACAATTCAAAGTTCCAAAGGTCATAGTTCCATAAGTTATAGTTCCTTCTTTCTCTCTGGGATCCTTTCACGACCAAAAACCCAAAAAAAAACCTAACTCGGAAAGAAGAAACGAGATACAAAACGAGATTAAGTGTGTGAATAGGTAGATAAAATAATGAATATTGAATAAGATTCAAATGTGTTTAACTTAGACCAATGTTCTCATTCATATGAGAATATTTTTCTTGGAAATTGAAAGGTATATCTTGCTCAATAAACCATAAAACCATGAGATATTATAAAAGTGCTAAATATGTATCCCATTACACAATGACAAGGGACCATGAGACCATAACAATTTCATAATTCATTCATCATATCATCAAGGACAAAGAGTCCTCTCAAATGCTTAAATTTGAATGTATGTTTGGGAAAATTATACTCATAAGAATCAACCATCCACAATCTGATAAGTGAGAAGTAAAAATAACCAAGTTTTGACAACAATATCAAGAGATCAAGCAAGTTATGTTGCATATGGTATTGGAGTCATTTTTGAATCTATAGGGTAGAAAACATTTTATGTTGCAGGGGGCATAACTTCCCACTAGAGAGTTGGATCAAGGTTCTGTATTTTTGGTAGAAACTAGACTTTGAGGAAATTCCAATGAGCAGTGACTCATATCATTTGAATCAATATGACCTATGGAACTATGACCTAAAGAACTATGACCCCATGAACTAGACCCTAGGAACTATGTCCTATGGAACTATGACCTATGGAACTACGACCGGTGGAACTATGATCCCATGAACTATGACGTATGGAACTATGACGTATGGAACTATGACTTGTGGAACTATGACCTATGAAACTATGACCTCCAGAACTATGACCTATGGAACTATGACCTTCAAAACTATGACCTATGGAACTATGACCGATGGAACTATGACCCCAGGAACTATGACGTATATGACTTGTGGAACTATGATCCCAGGAACTATGACCTCTAGAACTATGACCCTAGGCACTATGACCTGTGGAACTATGACCTATGGAACTATGAAATCTAGAACTATGACCAGTGAAACTATGACCCCAAGAACTATGACGTATGGAACTATGAATTATGGAACTATGAACTATGAAACTATGACCTATGGAACTATGAACCTAGAAACTATGACCTATGGAACTATGACCTCCGACACTATGAACTCTAGAACTATGACCGATTGAATTATGAAGTTAAAGAATATATTAATGATGGTTATTAAGTAGTTTTTATTTCGTTGCTTAGTGATAGAGAATGACACATTTGTTGGGGATGGTGAGTTTTTTAGGGTTTTGTAGCAATTTCTAGCATGATGAGGGCTGAACAACTAGCCACAGGTGTGTGAGGCCATGACTTGTTCTGAGTACATTGACTTGACTTGGATGGTGATCTATGGTTTTGATGCTCTCATTTATCTTGCTATCCCAGTGGTACATTTCATGGTCTAAGATAATTTTGTTCTCGACATTAAATCTGTCAACTCAATTAAGAAAATTCTAGCAATGGTTATTATGTTTTGAATGATCTAAACAAGAATAGACTTTGTGCAATTTGATTGGTAAAAAAATGTCATTTTATTTGTTGGATGGTAAATGGTGAATGGTACATGTCTATGATACATTGATATTTCATATTTGGATGCAATACAAACATTTTAAATTCCAATCATCTTCAAAGTGAGCATAGTTGTTTGTGTCATATTCTCTTTGAGCTCATTATCAATTGTCTTCTCTCATACTTAATGTGATTTACACCTAAGAGGAGATAGATATCCTAAGTCGAACCAATTCCTAAGCCTTCCCCGTCCAAATACAATGACATGAATTAGTTTTGAACCCCTTAGGGAAATTATCCTTAGGTTACAAACCCTAGCCTTAAAGCATAGAGGCAAGGTCACTGAGGTGAAAATGGGTGGCTTTCGAATCCGTTGCCCCAAACTCTCTTTTGAAGGTAAGGGACTCTTTGTTAGCAAGAGTTTGAGTGGTATCATGGAGCATTTTGGATTCACTGAGAGGTATGGTCCTCGAGAAAAAACCATTGGGTTATTGACCACTGCCCAAGAGGCTTATAAACAAAAGAAATTGTAGAGGTTGAACCTTTGACTTGAATCAAAAAATGAAATTGTTGAGCAAATTCCACATCCCTAAAAAATTCAATTTTAAAGATACACACAAATATTTAAAAATAATGTCATAGGATATGTAAATCCAAAAAATATCTTAAGATAGGTGTATTAGAGTCACTCCCCGCCAACAATCATGAAATTGCTTCGTGAAATCCACACTTAAAAGTAGAATAATTATTTTACCATGTGTGATCACACACATACTTCAAGTACACATCGATACCAAGTAATGGGGCATACATAACAAATGGGGTCGTAGTTCCACATGTCATAATAAATGGGGTCATAGTTCCTGGGATCAAAGTTCCAAAGGTCATAGTTCTAGAGGTCAAAGTTCCAGAGGTCATGGTTCCTGGGGTCAAAGTTCCAAAGGTCATAGTTCCAGAGGTCATTCCACAAGTCATAGTTCCATAGGTCTAATTTCTTGAGGTCAAATTTCCCAAGGTCATAGTTCTAGAGGTCAAATTTCCACGGGCCATATTTTTTGGGGTCATAGTTCCAGAGGTCATTCCATAGGTCATAGTTCCAAAGGGCATAGTTACAAAGGTTATAGTTCCATAGGTCATAGTTCCTGGAGTCATATTTCCTGGGGACAAAGTTCCATAGGTCATAGTTCCAGAGGTCATAGTTCTAGAGGTCAAAGTTTCTGAGGTCATAGTTCTTGGGGTCAAAGTTCCAGAGGTCATACTTCCTTGGGTCATATTTCTAAAGGTCATTCCACAGGTCATAGATCTAGAGGTCAAATTTCTAGAGGTCACTAAAACATAAGGTCATAGTTCCACATATCATATTTACAAGGGTCATAGTTCCAGAGGTCATAGTTCTAGAGGTAATAGTTCCATATGTCATAGTTATGGAGGTCAAAGTTCCCGATTTCATAGTTCCCAAGGTCAAATTTCCCAAGGTCATAGTTCCATAGGTAAAAGTTGCACAGGTCGGTTCTACAGGTCATGGTTCCACAGGTCATAGTTTTTAGGGTCATAGTTCCAAAGGTCAAATTTTCAAAGGGTGTTCATCTCAACCACCCTACAAAGGTTCAAAGGTTCAAGTTTAGTACATGAAGCAAAGGTTCAACTCAAATACCCTACAAACCCTTTGACATAATCAATGGGACCTAAAAGGGTAGGTAACACAAACTCTATAAGTTTCAACGGGATTATGAAATTAGTGTAATCGATCAATCATTGATGAAGTCCTTGAAAGGCAATGCGATGAAAACTTTACATAGTATGTGAAACCATATGAAATAATTTTGTCCTAATTAATGATTTGTGCATTTGTGCCATCTATGTTTGGTAGCAATAATTCTTTCAAGGTAAATGTAAGCCTTGGATCCTAATTTTTGAAGGAAAAATTAATGCAAACGGTAATAAAAGATTGGTCCCTCACACTCGAATTCTACTTTAAGACTAAAACATTTAGTGCCACAAATAAAATCAAGGTTATAGTCATGAAGGTGTCACTTACCACATAGAGTTTGTAGAAATCTGATACACATAAACCATTATGATCAATGGAACTATGACCTCTAGAACTACAACCTATGGAACTATGACCTTTGGAACTATGCCCTCTAGAAGTTTGACCTCTAGAACTATGACTTATGGAATGATCATATTTCCAAGGGTCATAGTTCTAGAGGTCATAGGTCTAGAGGTCTAAGTTCTTGAGGTCTAAGTTCCCGAGGTCATAGTTCTTGAGGTAAAATTTCCCAAGGTCATGGTTCCAGAGGTCAAATTTCCACGGGGCATAGTTCCAGGGGTCATAGTTCTAGAGGTCATGGTTCTTGGGGTCATAGTTCCAGAGGTCATTCCATAGTTCATAGTTTCAGAAGGCATAGTTCCAGAGGTCATAGTTCCACAGATCATAGTTTCATAGGTAAAAAATCTAGAGGTCATAGTTCCTCGAGTCAAATTTCTAGAGGTCATGGCTCCCGGGGTCATAGCTCCAAAGTACATTCCATAGGTAATAGTTCTAGAGTTCAAATTTCTAGAGGTCACTAAAACATAAGGTCACAGTTCCACAAATCATATTTCCAAGGGTTATAGTTCCAGAGGTCAAAGTTCCAGAGGTCATAGTTCCTGGGTCATAGTTCCATAGGTCATAGTTCCAGAGGTCAAAGTTCCCAAGGTCAAATTTCCTGAGGTCATAGTTCCTAAGGTCAAATTTCTCAAGGTCATATTTCCAAAGGGAAAAGTTCCAAAGGTCATAGTTCCACGAATCATAGTTCCTGGGGTCATAGTTCCAGAGATTAAAGTTCCAGAGGGAGTAGTTCCACATGTCATAGTTCCAAAGGGAGTAGTTCCACATGTCATAGTTCCACAGATCATAGTTCCACAGGTCATAGTTCTAGAGGTCAAGGTTCTTGAGGTCTAGGTTCCTGAGGTCAAATTTGTTAAGGTCATAGGTCCAAAGGTCAAAGTTCCAGAGGTCATAGTTCCTGGGGTCATAATTCTAGAGGTCATAGTTCCAGAAGTCATTCCATAGGCCATAGTTCCAGAGGGAATAGTTCCATAGGTCATAGTTCCACAAGTCATAATTCCCTGGGTCATAATTCCTATGGTCAAAGTTCCATAGGTCATAGTTCCAGAGGCCAAATTTCCAGAGGTCATAGTTCTAAGGGTCAAAGTTCTAGAGATCATAGTTCCTAGGTTCATAGTTCCAGAGGTCATTCAACAGGTCATAGTTCCAAAGTTCTAAGTTCCTGAGGTCAAATTTCCCAAGGTCATAGTTCCACAGGTCACAATTTCTAGGGTCATAGTTCTAGAGGTCAAAGTTCCCCAGGTCAAAGTTCCCGAGGTCATAGTTCCTGAGGTCAAATTTCCCAAGGTCATAGTTCTAGAGGTCAAAGTTCCACGGATCATAGTTCCAGAGGTCATAGTTCCATGGGTCATAGTTTTTAGGATCATAGTTCCAAAGGTCAAATTTCTAGAGGACGTAGTTCTAGAGGTCATAGTTCCACATGTCATAGTTACTGGGGTCATAATTCTAGAGGTCATAGTTCCTGGGGTCATAGTTCCAGAGGTCATAGTTCTTGGGGTTATAGTTCCATAGGTCATAGTTCCATAGGTTATAGTTCTAGAGGGTGTAGTTCCAGAGGTCATAGTTCCATAGATCATAGTTCTCGGGGTCATAGTTCCTGGGGTCATAGTTCCATAGGTTATAGTTCTAGAGGGTGTAGTTCTAGAGGTCATAGTTCCATAGGTCAAAGTTCCCAAGGTCTAAGTTCCTGAGGCCATAATTCATGAGGTCAAATTTCCCAAGGTCATAGTTCCATCGGTCAAAGTTCCATGGATCATAGTTCTAGAGATCATACTTCCAGAGGTCATAGTGACCCCAGGAACTATGAACTTTGGAACTTTGACCTCTAGAACTATAACCCCAAGAAATCTGACCTGTGGAACTATGACCCCATGAACTATGACATGTGGAACTATGATCCTTGGAAATATGATCTATGTAACTATGCCTATGGAACTATGACTTTTGGAACTTTGAACTCTCTAGAACTATGATCTCAGGAACTTTGACCCTAGGAACTATGACCTGTGGAATGGCCTTTGGTGTTGTCTAAGGTTTTCTCCCCCTAAGGTTTTATAAGGTTATCTTGAGAATGCACATGCAGTCTTGGGAACATGCCTATGTGGCTCGTTGAGTGGAGGTTTACAATTTGACAAACCTGTCACATAAGGAATGCGTGCACGTTCCTAGAAATGTGCACACGTTTGTGTGGGTGTGCATTCATACTCACTCTATTGCCACTTTATCGTCCACCAACTTCATGCACTCACCCTTTAGTCAGACCATATTCTAGTGCTAATTGTGTTTTTTCTCTGCTTGGGATTGTATCATTTGTTTGACAACCTTCATTGTGTTTTTCCTCTCAAAAGTTGCGATGATTGTTTTTCACTATATTTCGATTTAGAATCTTTGAGAAGTAAATTTGGTAGGGGGGAGGAGTCTGTGAGATCTCTTATGTGGAGGAATATATCCTCAGGTCAATTTTGGATATTCTCTTATGCTTCAATTATAAGCATGTCTCTTATATGACCGTCATTGTAAGTTTGGCACCATACCTTTGGGTATTGAGTATCCACATGAAGTCTCTAACGGAGGAAGTCTGTAATGTGCATCTAGGACTTCTTGTGGGAGAATATTGAATTGTGGGTCTCGAATCATCAATATCCATACTATCAACTTTGTCGATTTTTTGTTGGGCGACACTGGCTGCCACACTCACTTGCAAGCTTGCATTCCTCCCAGGAGCCTTCAAGGCACTCTCTATGGTTGCTCCAATGAACTTTCACCACTGGGGAGGATTTCAATTTTAACTTCTAGGATCCCTTTCGTTTCATAACTCTTCTTACCTCTTTTTTCATTTGTCTCGCTCTAGTCTTTGAATGTCGACTAAGGGTTTATAGAACTACATTCACCATGTAGACTTCCTTATTGAATCTATTGCATCTCTTGTTTCGGTCATATTCTTCTTGAATTCAGACACTTTCGAATTTGGTGTGATCGACTCTACTTATATAATCTCATAGATTATCCAACCCCCCATCGCCGACCCGAATTTCTCGAGGTTGGTGGTTTTTCTCATTCTTGTTGTTTTCATTTCTTCAAAAAGTAGTCTTAGGCTTCTCTTGTATCTTTGCAATTGGCTTCAAGGAATTCTTCCCACTCTTCTTGCTTTCCTTGCCAATTTTATTTTGGTGGAGGATTGTCCAAGAGGGGTCGACATTCGACAATGTCTCTGAATCCCTTCTCTAATAGAAATTAATGTAGCAAGGATGGGACCGTGCAAAGGAAACCATTGTGCAAGTCGGTGTAAAATTTATCTTTTATAGTTTTGACTAACTTTCAATCTTCGATTGCTTGTTCTTCAATGTAATCATCGTTGATTCTTTCAAACCACTCATTCAAATTTGTTCTTCATCTGTTTATTATTTTGAGCATCAACTGTTCATTTGGAGAGAGTTTGTGCATTAGATTGTTGAGTGAGATATTCAAATAGTGCCTTTGGGATATATTCTAGGAATCATTCGTGTGTTTTTGAGAAGAACTATGTATGTGCTTCTACGATCATCAGTCAGTTCCTTCTTGCATATTTTTTTTGTGTAATTATTTATTTTGTGCTCCCACCATTCACGTATGTCTTCCAAACTTAACATTGATGTGCTTTTAGTTTTATACATGCTCGAGTTCATAATTACCAGCAACAGAACCGATGTTGTAGTTTGAGAGTAAGTAGGAGAAGGTTACAAATAGTTCCTTACATAGAGAAACACATGTTACAACATTATATATAAGCACACATAGACATATATGGAAGCGTACACAAGTTGTAACACCCTGTTTCCCCCAGTCTGTAAAAATAAATATATTGGCCAAGAACTATGGAAAACTCCAAGATGTGAATGTGTGATTTGATCAACCCTGTATAAAGGGTCGATGAATGTAAATGATGTGTGACTATATGTTGCATGACTGCTGGGAGGGGGATGTGCTGAAAAAGAGACCATGATGGCTGATGAAAGGTGGTGGAAGGCACTTGGGATGGTGGCGTTAATTTCCACCGTACCAATACCATAAAGGTATTTACTGGCTCAAAGACCAAAGATGCTCTCTGGCCCTGGAATGAATTAATCGCCAATATGGTAGGTGGGGAGGGTCCTCATGAGTTAATGAGGGGATGGGGGTGAACCACCCATCCGTAGAAGCCCTCATACCTAACCACTGTGGGGGAATTCACGCCACATGCAACCTTGTAGGAAAAAGCAGGAAAGCAAGTGTGGGGAGAGGCACACAACAGGAATCACAGAAGGAGAACCAGAGGAACTCCGAAAAATACAACGAGTCTTGAGCAGAGGAGAAGGAGAGTAACCTTCGTCCTTGACTTCCGATGAGCGGGAAGTAGGAGACTGAGTCTCAAAGCCTCGTGGTCTAGCTCGGGGGTCGCTAGTGGTAAATCCGTTGGGAGTTGCTGAGCCTATGGTTGGGTGGAAACAAGCACCACTCTCAGCAGTTGCGTTACACATGGTGTTTTCTGATAAGTATTTATGTCTTGTATCTTAAATTGAATATTCCTGGAATGCATGCTCATGGTTGTACACTCATAAATGGTTTCTGTATAGAAGTGTTTTCCTGGCATTTTGATCGGAAATGGTGGATGCATGCTTATACTTGTATGAACATAGTCGGTTCATATATATATTGAACAAGTTCAGATTTTGAGTCCGTTCTAGGAAGATTTGTCCCATTTACTTAACTCATGCGATGCCCTGGTTGGATTTCCCCGAAGGCACCTCCTTCCAGGAAAGTTCCCTTACCATACAGAGAGGAGTGAATTCCTTGAAAGGACTACCATTTTAGTAAACCCATGAATTTGTTTCATTCCTGTCACTGAAAGTAGCTTAGTGGGGATACCTCTCGGCATTTCGGCATTTCGACACCCGGGAATCCCAAGGGTTGGTTTCCTTGTATTCGCTAGTTGCGAAATCCCGATATGAGAAACCCCAAAATGATAGAGTGTGAATAGATTTTGATATTTTGACGTTTCCCCACCTGGGAATCCCAAGGGTCAATTTCCTTGTATTCTCTAGTTACGAAATCCCGATATGAGAAACCCCGAAATCATATAATGTGAATAGATTTTGATATTTCGGCATTTCCACACCCGAGAATCCCAAGGGTCAGTTTCCTTGTAAAAGGATACTATAGGATATTTATAAAAGGATTCTCCAAGATTAGGTGTCCAATCACTACCCTCCAGAAGAAGGGGACAAAATTCACGTGGACACAAAAATGTGAAGAAAGATTTCAAACCCTGAAACATCTACTGACCCACGCACCCGTGCTGAAGATCGTCGATCCCGAAGCTGACTTCCTCATGTGCATAGATGCCTGTAAGGAAGGGCTCGAAGGAGTCCTTATGAAAGGAGGAAGTGTGGTCTGCTATTAATGCCGAAAATTGAATGAGCACGTAGTCAACTATGTGACCCATGATCTATAGCTGGCCACCGTAGTGCACGCCTTAAAAATGTGGAGGCATTACCTCCTGGGAAGAAAATTTGTACTTATGACAGACCACTATGGATTGTGATATCTGTTTGACCAACCAAAGCTCAATTCCAGACAAGCTAGGTGGATGGCCCTCCTTAGCGTGTTTGATTTTGAAATCAAACATATTAAGGGAAAGGAAGATAGGGTGGTCGATGCCCTTAGCAGAAGCATGAAAACAATTCACCTGGCAGCGGTAAGCACCTGCGAGATGGATGTCAAGGAAAGAGTTAGAAATGCACAAGAGATAGACACATTCTTCCAGACCGTGACCTCGTACCTGCAGCAAGAACCCACAGGGATAAAGTATGGAGGCTACCAGATGATGGAAGGATGTCTGCTCACTTACATAAACAGATTGTATATCCTAGATTGTGATGACTTGAAGAGGTTCATAATGGATAAACTGCATAAAAGACCCTATACTGATCATCCAGGATACCAGAAGATGATCATGGCCACCAGGAAACAATTCTATTGGCCTGGATTGAAGAAAGATATAGCTGAGTACTTAGCCAAATGCATAGAATGCCAACAGGTTAAAGTAGAACACTGACACCCAACAATATTATTACAACCTCTACCAATCCCGGAATGGAAATGGGAAACCATCTCCATGGATTCCATCATCGGATTACCAACCTCTACCAAACAGAATGACACCATCATGGTAGTGGTGGATAAATTAAGCAAGTCCACTCATTTTATCCCTGTCAAGTAGACTTGTAAGGAAATAGGCATCACCAACATATTCATGAAGGAGATATTCAAACTGCATGGTATGCCGAAAGAGATCATGTCCGACAGAGACACAGAATTTAGTTCCAACTTTTGGAAATCACTGATGGCTGGTTTGGACACCAAGTTACTATTTAGCACAACCTATCACCCTCAAACCGATGTACAGACGGAAAGGGTGAACCAAATATTAGAAGACATGCTCAAGATGCATGTAATGCATCAACCCAAAAAGTGGGAATATTTCCTACCACTGGTGGAATTTTCTTACAACAACGGCTACCAAGAATCCCTGAAGACGAGCCCTTTCGAAGTCCTCTATGGTAGGCCGTGAAATAATCCAGTCAGTTGGAGTAATCCCGTAAACAAAGTTACTATTGGACCGGACATGTTGAAAGAAATGAAACAACAAGTGATTCAGATAAAACAAAATCTAAAGGTCGCTCAGAACCAATAGAAAAGTTACGTCGACCAAAAGAGAACTCCAAGAGAGTTCAAGGTGGGAGACCATGTATACCTCAGAGTTAGGCCCAAGAAGAGTTCCCTAAAGATGGGATCATGTGCCAAGTTGGCACCTCGATATTGTGGACCCTTTGAAGTTCTAGATAGAGTGGTACCTATAGCCTATAGGCTAGCACTTCCTCCCACAATAAAAGCACATAATGTTTTGAATGTTTCATTATTGAAGAAATATGTACATGATTCTAATCATATAATTGACTGGTCTATGATCCAGGTGGAATTGGAGGGAGAATTCCTACCAGAACCTCAATGCATACTGGAAAGAAAGGAAACCCCGCTCAGGAACCGAACCATTGCACAGGTCAAGGTGCAGTGGAAACATTTTGGTCTAGATGAGGCTACATGGGAAATGGAAGATGCCATGAAATGGGAATATCTGATTTTGTTTACTTCTGTACTTACACGTTCTATTGATAGATAGAAAATCGAGGACGATGTTCCTTTAAGGGGGAGGGAATTGTTACACCCTGTTTCCCCCAGTCTGTAAAAATAACTATATTGGCCAAGAACTATGGAAAACTCCAAGATGTGAATGTGTGATTTGACGGACCCTGTATAAAGGGTCGATGAATGAAAATGATGTGTGAATATATGTTGCATGACTGCTGGGAGAGGGATGTGCTGAAAAAGAGACCACGATGGCTGATGAATGGTGGTGGAAGGCACCTGAAATGGTGGCGTTAACTTCCACCGAACCAATACCTTATTGGTCTTTACTGGCATAAATACCAAAGCTACTCTCTGGTCCTGGAATGAATTACTCACCAAGATGGTAGGTGGGGATGCTCCTCATGAGTTAATGAGGGGATGGTGCTGAACCACCGATCCGTAGAATCCCTCAGACCTGACCACTGTGGGGGAATTCATGCCACACACAACCTTGCAGGACAAATCAAGAAAGGAAGTGTGGGGAGAGGAGAGCGCACAACAGGAATCCCAGAAGGAGAACCAGAGGAACTCCGGAAAATACAGAGAGTCTTGAGCAGAGGAGAAGGAGAGTAACCTTCGTCCTTGACTTCCAACGAGCGGTAAGTAGGAGACTGAGTCTTAAAGCCTCATGGTCTAGCTCGGGGTGGCTAGTGGTAAATCCTTTAGGAGTCGCTGAGCCTATGGTTGGGTGGAAACGAGCACCCCTCTCAGCAGTTGTGTTACACCTGGTGTTTTCTGATAAGTATTTATGTCCTCTATCTTAAATTGAATATTCCTGGAATGCATGCTCATGGTTGTACACTCATAAATGGTTTATGTATAGAAGTGTTTGCCTAGTATTTTGATTGGAAATGGTGGATGCATGTTTATACTTGTATGACCACAGTCAGTTTATATATATATAGAGAGAGAACAAGTTCAGATTTCGAGTCCGTTCTCGGGAGATTTGTCCCATCTACTTAACTCACGCGATGCCCTGGTTGGATTTCCCCGAAGGCACCTCCTTCCGGGAAAGTTCCCTCACCATACAGAGAGGAGTGAGTTCCTTGCAAGGACTATTGTTTTAGTAAACCCATGAATTTGTTTCATCCCTATCACCGAAAGTAGATTAGCGGGGATACCTCTCGGCATTTCAGGGTTTCGGCACCTGGGAATCCCAAGGGTCAGTTTCCTTGTATTCGCGAGTTGTGAAATCCCGATATGAGAAACCCCAAAATGATAGAGCGTGAATAGATTTTGATATTTTTGCGTTTTGGCACCCGGGAATCCCAAGGGTCAGTTTCGTTGTATTGGCCAGTTGTGAAATCCTGATATGAGAAACCGTGAAATGATAGAGCGTGAATAGATACTGATATTTCGGCGTTTCGGCACCTGGGAATCCCAAGGGTCAGTTTCCTTGTATTTGCCAGTTGCGAAATCCTGATATAAGAAACCCCGAAATAATAGAGCGTGAATAGATTTTGATATTTCGGCGTTTCAGCACCCAAGAATCCCAAGGGTCAGTTTCGTTGTATTCGCCAGTTGCGAAATCCTGATATGAGAAACCCCAAAATGATAGAGCGTGAATAGATTTTGATATTTTGGCGTTTCGGCACCCGGGAATCCCAAGGGTCAGTTTCCTTGTATTCGCCAGTGCCGAAATCTTGATATGAGAAACCTCGAAATGATACAGTGTGAATAGATTTTGATATTTCAGAGTTTCGGCACCCGAGAATCCCAAGGGTTAGATTCCTTGTATTCACCAGTTGCAAAATCCCGATATGAGAAACCTCGAAATGATATAGGATGGTTAGAGTTTAGTGTTTCAGCATTTCGACACCCGGGATACCCGAGGGTAAGTTTCCTTGAATTCGCCAGACACGAAATCCCGATTTGTGAAACCCTGAAATGAGCTTAGCGATGTATACAGGCTTTGGAGTTTTGGCTCCTGGGAAAACCCAGGTGCAAGACTACCTGTCTTCTCACATCGTGAAATCCCGACTTGCGAAACCCTAAAATGAGCTTGGTGGATATAAGAATTTCGGTGTTTCGGCACCCGGAAAATCGAAGGGTAAGAACCCCTCGTCTTGATATATTGCGAAATCTCGGTATGCGAAACTCCGCCAAGATTTAGTCTGAGTCATTGATAAATTCGATGAGCTATTAGATCCTTTTCAGCCTTCGACACTTCAAAAGACAGAGAGCGGGGGAATGCTTGCGTCGCGATTCCTCGAATCGCGAAAGCTGGAAGTAACTCTCTGGTAAGGCCTGTGTTCATAGCCAACGATCACATGGGGAAGGATAAAGGAAGGGAGGGTCTGCACCAGGCCCCATAGGAATTCGGGGATTTTTTTCCTTGAAGAAGAGGAGAAAAAGCCCAAAAATCTTAGTTGTCATAGTGGGTGTGTTACAAATTGGTATCAAAGCATGGTTACAACACTTGGCCTACTTGGGCTCATGAACAAGTTGCGCAGAGACTCCTTTCGAAGTACTATTAAAAGGAGTAACTCTTTATCTTGACCCCCTCAATTAAAAGTCGAAGTTCAGAATGAAAAACCCCTATTGTGTGTATGCATGTGAAAAATATGAATATTGCACGGGTTATGAATGTATATAAATATTGACTAGCAATAAGCATTTTTCTTTGCACACAAGCGGATGATCTATCGCGGGAAATTATAGACGTATAGAATGGTGACTCACCATAAAGTGGGGGAGGGATCCCACAATAGAGACGAAGAGTTTGATGAAAGGAGGGTGGTAGGGACCCCTCCAGATCTAGCTGAGATTGTGAGGAGCCTCATGGTCGAATTACAAAGGTGCAATGCTGACAACAAGAGGATAATAAAAGAGCAAGAGAAGCAAATGAAAATTAATGCAGTTTTACTGTAGAGCTTATCCGACATAAAGAGACAATTGCAACGAGAACCTGAGATACAGAAACGTGGTAATTTCAGTGGCCACACTGAGAGGAGCACCTCAAGAAAGGTCCACCCCAGAGATAAGGAACAAGCGTCTGTCGATTCTTCTGGAAAGGAAGTTGGTGACTCAGAGGGATCTTCTAGCAGCAGAACTGGTTCTCATTCCTAAAGAAAATGAAAGCAACGAAAACTTTCCAAGAGTCATAATCTCGAAGAGTTCAAGAAGGCCAAACCACCCACCTTCGATGGTGAAATAAAGAAGGGAGAGGAAGCGGAGGCCTAGCTGTTTGGACTAAAGAAGTATTTCAGAGTCCATGACTTCTCAAAAAACTTGAAGGCCCAAGTAGCCACCTTCAACTTGAATGGAAAGGCTTCCATTTGGTGGGAAGACCTTAAGAATGTAAAAGGGATTCACAAAGAAGACCTGTCTTAGGAACGGTTTGAGAAATACTTCAGGGAGAAATATCTGTCGGAGAAATACTTCGACAAAAAGACTAAAGAATTCTATGAACTCAAGCTGAGGAAACTCACCATAGAGGAATATGTCAGTAGATTCCTTGAGTTGCTGAGGTATGTACCCTACATAAAATAAAAAAAGGCAAAGGTGCAATGATTCATCAGTGGACTACTTAAGGACTATCAGTACAGGATTGAATTTGATGAACCAAAGACCCTAGAAGATACTATTCGAAAGGCAAGATATTTTTATGAACAGCTTGGGCATCGGATAGGACCTCGTGAAGGCTAGAAGCAGAAGAATAGTTAGGGATTCCAGAAAAAGGGGTTTAAATCCCCAAGATTTAAGGACTATAAAAAGAACTCAAGGATGAGCTTCCTAGCTCGAAGTGTACACCAATAGAACTTTCCCTCCTTGAGGGGAAATAAACTTTCTGGATCTGCCTCAGTAAAGACTGATAACCCAAAGAGAGAACCTTTGAAATCTTGGGGTTCTGGAGAAGAACATCTATCGAGGGACTTCCCGCACCGACAACAGAACCGCTGGATAATTTACAATGTTAAAGAAGTTACCACCGTCAATGATGTGGCCAAGAGTGTGCCACAAATTTATGCAGCCTTGGCTAATAACCAAGCTGACCACCAAGCTTCAGTGGTGGAAATCGAAGGTATGATCACCAACCATCTAGTGTCTATTCTGATTGACCCTGGTTCAAATTTTGAGTTATATAGCCCCTTAGGCTATTGATAAATGTAAACTACAGCCACATAAAAACGCCAAGCCATGGTTGTTACAGTTTGCCACTAGCACCAAAAGAAGGGTAGCGGAGGTCATACCAACCTGCCAATTCATTATGGGCGAATTCCCCACCCAAGCAACCCTTAACATATTATAATTGGGATCGTATGATCTGTTGATTGGTATGGACTGGCTAGCCACCCATAAAGCTAAACTGGACTGTTACCATAAAACCTTGGAATGTGTAAGAGAAGAAGGAAGGAGAATAACCCTTCAAGGGATCCAAAAACCTGTCTCGGTGAGACAAATATCAGCTCTTCAAATGAGAAAGTATTGCAAAAAAGGATGTCAACTATATGCAATACAGGTGTTGAAAACAATTGAAGGTGAAAAACCAAGCCTCTAAGACCACCCCACACTGAGAGAATACAAAGATGTATTTTCGGAAGAGGTACCAAGTCTACCTCCGAGAAGGGACATCGACTTGTCAATAGAACTTGCACCAGGAGCGGTGCCAGTGTCTAGGACACCCTACAGGATGAGCACACCTGAGCTAGTTGAGCTTAAATTACAACTATCAGAAATGATGGACAGAGGCTATATCTGGCCCAACGTGTCTCCATGGGGATCACCAGTCCTATTTGTGAAAAAGAAAGATGGTACCCTCTGACTGTGTATAGATTATAGACAACTCAATAAGGTAACCATAAAGAACAAGTACCCCTTACCCAGGATCGATGACTTGTACAATCAATTGGGAGGTGCCTCTATCTTCTCGAAGATTGAATTGACATATGGATACCATCAAGTCCAAATCAAGGGTGAAGACATCCACAAGACTTCCTTTAGGACGAGATATGGTCACTACAAGTTTGTGGTAGTACCATTCGGATTGACCAATGCCCCTGCCACTTTTATGTGCTTGATAAACAATGTGCTCAACAAATTTCTAGACAAATTCGTGCTGGTTTTTATTGATGACATATTAATTTACTCCAAGAATAGAGAGGAACATGAGGAACACCTTAGGATTGTGCTTCAAGTGCTAAGAGAACATCAACTCTATGCCAAATTTAGCAA
>JZKD02S1672968.1:800414-818600 GCA_000966675.3 Picea glauca | reverse complement strand
TCCAGAAGCAAATACATTACTTGGGCCATGTCCTATCTAAAGAAGGGGTAGCAGTAGACCCTGATAAGATCAGGTCTATCATGGAATGGCCTACCCCGAAGGATGTTTCGGATATTAGATCCTATATGGGCTTGGAAGGATACTATAGGAGATTTATAAAAGGATTCTCCAAGATTGGGTGTCCAATCACTACCCTCCAGAAGAAGGGGACAAAATTTACGTGGACACAAAAATGTGAAGAAAGATTTCAAACCCTGAAACATCTACTGACCCACACACCCGTGCTGAAGATTGTCGAATCCAAATCCGACTTCCTCGTGTGCATAGATGCCTATAAGGAAGGGCTCAAAGGAGTCCTTATGCAAGGAGTAAGTGTGGTCTGCTATGAATCCTGAAAATTGAATGAGCACAAAGTCAACTATGTGACCCATGATCTAGAGATGGCCACCGTAGTGCACGCCTTAAAAATGTGGAGGCATTGCCTCCTGGGAAGAAAATTTTTACTTATGAAAGACCACTATATATTGTGATATGTATTTGACCAACCAAAGCTCAATGCCAGATAAGCTAGGTGGATGGACCTCCTCAGCGAGTTTGATTTTGAAATCAAACATATTAAGGGAAAGGAAAATAGGGTGGCCGATGCCCTTAGCAGAAGCATGAAAACAATTCACCTGGCAGCGGTAAGCACCTGCGAGACAGATTTCAAGGAAAGAGTCAGAAATGCACAAGAGACAAACACATTCTTCTAGACTGTGAACTCATACGTGCAGCAAGAACCCACAGGGATAAAGTATGGAGGCTACCAGATGATGGAAGGATGTCTGCTCACTTACAAAAATAGATTGTATATCCTAGATTGTGACGACTTGAAGAGGTTCATAATGGATGAACTGCATAAAAGACCCTATACTGGTCATCCAGGATACCAGAAGATGATCACGACCACTAGGAAACAATTCTATTGGCCTGGATTGAAGAAATACATAGCTGAGTACTTAGCCAAATGCATAGAATGCCAACAGGTTAAGGCAGAACACCGACACCCAGTAGGATTATTGCAACCTCTACCAATCCTGAAATGCAAATGGGAAACCATCTCCATGGATTCCATCATCGGATTACCAACCTCGACCAAACAGAATGACACCATCATGGTGGTGGTGGATAAATTGAGAAAGCCCGCTCATTTTATCCCCATCAAGTTGACTTGTAAGGCAATAGGCATCGCCAACGTATTCATGAAGGAGATATTCAGATTGCATGGTATGTCGAAAGAGATCGTGTCCGACAGAGACACGAAATTTAGTTCCAACTTTTGGAAATCACTGATGGCTGGTTTGGAGACCAAGTTACTATTTAACACAACCTATCACCCTCAAACCGATGTACAGACGGAAAGGGTGTACCAAATATTAGAAGACATGCTCAGGATGCACATAATGCATCAACCCAAAAAGTGGGAAGATTTCCTACCACTGGTGGAATTCGCTTACAACAACGGCTACCAAGAATCCCTGAAGACAAGCCCTTTCGAAGTCCTCTACGGTAGGCCGTGAAATACTCCAATCAGTTGGAGTAATCCCATAAATAGAGTTACTATTGGACCCGACATGTTGAAAGAAATGGAACAACAAGTGATTCAGATAAAACAAAATCTAAAGGTCACTCAGAACCAATAGAAAAGTTACGCCGACCAAAAGAGAACTCCAAGAGAGTTCAAGGCAGGAGACCACATATACCTCAGAGTTAGGCCTAGGAAGAGTTCCCTGAAGATGGGAGCATGTGCCAAGTTGGCACCTCGATATTGTGGACCCTTTGAAGTTCTAGATAGAGTGAGACCTGTAGCCTATAGGCTAGCACATCCTCCCACAATAAAAGCACATAATGTTTTCCATGTTTCATTATTGAAGAAATATGTACATGATTCTAATCATATAATTGATTGGTCTGTGATCCAGGTGGAACCAGAGGGAGAATTCCTACCAGAACCTCAATGCATACTGGACAGAAAGGAAACCCCGCTCAGGAACCGAACCATTGCATAGGTCAAGGTGCAGTGGAAACATTTTGGCCCAGATGAGGCTACATGGGAAATGGAAGATGCCATGAAACAAGCATATCTGATTTTGTTTACTTCTGTACTTACACGTTCTATTGATAGGTGGAACATCGAGGATGATGTCTCTTTAAGGGGGAGGGAATTGTAAGACCCTGTTTCCCCCAGTCTGTAAAAATAACTATATTGGCCAAGAACTATGGCAAACTCCAATATGTGAATGTGTGATTTGACCGACCCTGTATAAAGGGTCAATGAATGTAAATTATGTGTGAATATATGTTGCATGACTGATGGGAAGGGGATGTGCTGAAAAAGAGACCACGATGGCTCATAAAAGGTGGTGGAAGGCACCTGGAATGGTGGCGTCAACTTCCACCGAACCAATACCATATTGGTCTTTACTGGCTCAAAGACCAAAGCTACTCTCTGTCCCTGGAATGAATTACTTGCCAGGATGGTAGGTGGGGAGTCTCCTCATGAGTTAATGAGGGGATGGGGGTGAACCGCCCATCTGTAGAAGCCCTTAGAATTGACCACTGCAGGAGAATTCGTGCCACACGTGACCTTGCAAGAGAAAACAAGAAAGGAAGTGTGGGAGAGGAGAGTGCACAAAAGGAATCGTAGAAGGAGAACCATAGGAACTTTGGAAAATATAGCAAGTCTTGAGCAGAGGAGAAGGAGAGTAACCTTCGTCCTTGACTTTCGATGAGCAGGAAGTAGGAGACTGAGTCTTAAAGCCTTGTGATCTAGCTCGGGGGTGGCTAGTGGTAAATCCATTGGGAGTTATTGAGCCTACGGTTGGGTGGAAACGAGCACCCCTCTCAGCAGTTGCGTTACACCTGGTGTTTTCTGATAAGTATTTATGTCCTATATCTTAAATTGAATATTCCTGGAATGCATGCTCATGGTTGTACACTCATAAATGGTTTCTGTATAGAAGTGTTGCCTGGTGTTTTGATCGGAAATGGTGGATGTATGCTTATACTTGTATGACCATAGTCGGTTCATATATATATATATTGAAAAAGATCAGATTTCGAGTCCATTCTCGGGAGATTTGTCCCATTTACTTAACTCACGCGATGCCTTGGTTGGATTTCCCCAAAGGCACCTCCTTCCGGGAAAGTTCCCTCACCATACAGAGAGGAGTGAGTTCCTTGAAAGGAATACCATTTTAGTCAACCCATGAATTTGTTTCATCCCTGTCATCGAAAGTAGCTTAGCGGGGATACCTCTCGACATTTTGGTGTTTCAACACAAGGGAATCCCAAGGGTCAGTTTCCTTGTATTCGCCAGTTGCGAAATTCCGATATGAGAAACCCTGAAATGATAGAGAGTGAATAGATTTTGATATTTCGGTGTTTTGGCACCTGGGAATCCCAAGCGTCAGTTTCCTTGTATTCGACAGTTGTGAAATCCTGATATGAGAAACCATGATATGATAGAGCGTGAATAGATTGCGATATTTCGGTGTTTCGGCACCCGAGAATCCCAAGGGTCAGTTTTCGTGTATTTGTCAGTTGTGAAATCCTGATATGAGAAACCCCGAAATGATAGAGCATGAATAGATTTTGATATTTCGGCGTTTCGGCACCGAGGAATCCCAAGGGTCAGTTTCCTTTTATTCGCCAGTTGCGAAATCCCGATAGGAGAAACCTCGAAATGATACAGCGTGAATAGATTTTGATATTTCGAAGTTTCGACATCCGGGAATCCCAAGGGCTAGTTTCCTTGTATTCGCCAGTTGTGAAATCCTGATATGGGAAACCCCGAAATCATATAGCGTGGTTAGAGTTTGGTGTTTCGGCGTTTTGGCACCCGGGATACCCAAGGGAAAGTTTCCTTGTATTCGCCAGACACGAAATCCTGATTTGCGAAACCTCAAAATGAGTTTAGCGATGTATACAGGCTTCAAAGTTTCAGATCCTGGGAAAACCCAGGAGCAAGACTTCTTGTCTTCGCACATCGTGAAATCCCGACTTGCGAAACCCTGAAATGAGCTTGGTGGATATAAGGATTTTGGTGTTTCGACACCCGAAAAACCGAAGGTTATGAACCCCTCATCTTCATATATTGTGAAATCCCGGTATGCGAAACCTCGCCAGGATTATTTCTGATTCATTGATAAATTCATTGAGCTATTAAATCCTTTTCAGCCTTCGACACTTCAAAAGACAGAGAGCAGGGGAACGCTTGCGTCACGATTCCCCAAATCACAGAAGCTAGAATTACCTCTCTGGTAAGGCCTGTGGTCATAGCCAATGATCACATGGAGAAGGATAAAGGAAGGGAGGGTCTGCACCAGGCCCCATAGCAATTCATGGATTCTGTTCCTCGAAGAAGAGGAGAAAAAGCCCAAAAATCTTAGTTCCTGTAGTGGGTGTGTTACAAATTGGTATCAGAGCATGGTTACAACACTTGGCCTGCTTGGGCTAATGAACGGGTTGCGCAGAGACTCCATTCAGAGTACTGTTAAAAGGAGTAACTCTTTATCTTGACCCCCTCAATTAAAATTTGAAGTTAAGAATGAAAAACCCATATTGTGTGTATGCATGTGAAAAATATGAATATTGCGCGAGTTATGAATGTATATAAATATTGACTAGCAATAAGCATTTTTTTTTGCACACAAGTGGACGATCAATCACGGGAAATTACAGACATATAGAATGGTGACTCACCATGAAGTGGGGGAGGGCTTCCACAATAGAGACAAAGAGTCTGACGAAAGGAGGGCGGTAGGGAACCCTCTAGATCTAGTTGAGACTGTGAGGAGCCTCATGGTCGAATTACAGAGCTGCAAGACTAACAACGAGAGGATGATAAAAGAGTAAGAGAAGCAAATGGAAATTAATGCAGTTTTACTGCAGATCTTATCTAACATACAAAGACAATTACAACATGAACCTGAGATACAGAAACGTGGTCATGTCAGTGGCCACACTGAGAGGAGCACCTCGAGAAAGGTCCACCCTAGAGATAAGGGACAAGCATTGGATGATTCTTCTGGAAAGGAAGATGGCGACTCAGAGGGATCTTCTAGCAGCAGAACTGTTTCTCATTCCCAAAGAAAACGTAAGAAGTGAAAACTTTCCAAGAGTCATAATCTCAAAGAGTTCAAAAAGGCCAAACCACCCACCTTCAATGGTGAAATAAAGAAGGGAGAGGAAGTGGAGGGTTGGTTGTTTGGACTAAAGAAGTATTTCAGATTCCATGACTTATCAAAAAACTTGAAGGCCCAAGTAGCCACCTGCAACTTGAATGGAAAGGCTTCCATTTGGTGGGAAGACCTTAAGAATGTAAAAGAGATTCATGAAGAAGACTTGTCTTTGGAATGGATTGAGAAATACTTCAACAAGAAATATCTGTCGGAAAAATACTTCGACGAAAAGATTAAAGAATTCTATGAACTCAAGCTGGGGCAACTCACCATAGAGGAATATGTCAACAGATTCCTCGAGTTGCTGAGGTATGTACCCTACATAAAAGAAAAAAATGGAAAGGTGCAACGATTCATCAGTGGACTACCTAAGGACTATCAAAACAGTATTGAATTTGATGAACCAAATAACCTAGAAGATATTATCCGAAAGGCAAGATATTGTTATGAACATCTTGGGCATTGGACAGGACCTTGCGAAGGCTAGAAGAAGAAGAATAGTTCAGGATTCTAGAAAAAGGGGTTTAAATCCCCAAGATTTAAGGACTATAAAAAGAACTCAAGGATGAACTTCCCAGCCCAAAGTGTACACCAGCAGAACTTTCCCTCCTTGAGCGGAAATAAACTTTCTGGATCTGCCCCAGTAAAGACTGATAACCCAAAGAGAGAACCTTTGAAATGTTGGGGTTGTGGAGAAGAACATCAACTGAGGGACTACCCGCACCGACAACAGAATAGCCAAAGAATTTACAACATTCAAGAAGATACCACCGTTAATGACGTGGCCAGGAGTGTGCCTAAAATATATGCAGCCTTGGATAATAACCACGCTAACCACCAAGCTTCAGTGGTGGAAATCAAAGGTATGATCACCAACCATCTAGTGTCTATTCTGATTTACCCTGGTTCAAATTTGAGTTATATAGCCCCTAAGGCTGTTGATAAATGTAAACTACAACCACATAAAAAGGCCAGGCCATGGTTGGTACAGTTAGCCACTGGCACCAAAAGAAGGGTAGAGGAGGTCATACTAGCCTGCCAATTCATTATGGGCAAATTCCCCACCCAAGAAACCCTTAACATATTACCCTTGGGATAGTATGATATGTTGATTGGTATGGACTGGCTAGCCACCCATAAAGCCAAACTGAACTGTTACCATAAAACCTTGGAATGTGTAAGTGAAGAAGGAAGGAGAATAACCCTTCAAGGGATCCAAAAACCTGTCTCGGTGAGACAAATATCATCTCTTCAAATGAGAAAGTATTGCAAAAAAGGATGTCCACTATATGCAATACAGGTGTTGAAAACAATTGAAGGTGACAAACCAAGCCTCGAAGACCAACCCACACTGAGAGAATACAGAGATGTATTTCCGGAAGAGGTACCAAGTCTACCTCCGAGAAGGGACATCGACTTCTCAATAGAACTTGCACCAGGAGTGGTGCCAGTGTCTAGGACACCCTACAAGATGAGCACACCTGAGCTAGTTGAGCTTAAATTACAACTGAAAGAAATGATGGACAGAGGCTATATCCGGCCTAGTGTGTCTCCATGGGGAGCACCAGTCCTGTTTGTGAAAAAGAAAGATGATACCCTCTGACTATGTATAGATTATAGACAACTCAATAAGGTAACCATAAATAACAAGTACCCCTTATCCAGGATCGATGACTTGTTCGATCAATTGGGAGGTGCCTCTATCTTCTCGAAGATTGACTTGAGATCTGGATACCATCAAGTCTGAATCAAGTGCGAAGACATCCACAAAACTTCCTTAAGGACGAGATATGGTCACTACGAGTTTGTGGTAGTACCATTCGGATTGACCAATGCCCCTGCCACTTTTATGTGCTTGATGAACAATGTGCTCAGCAAATTTCTAGACAAATTCAGGCTAGTTTTTATTGACGACATATTAATTTACTCCAAGAATAGAGAGGAACATGAGGAACACCTTAGGCTTGTGCTTCAAGTTCTAAGAGAGCATCAGCTCTATGCCAAATTTAGCAAGTATGACTTTTTCCAGAAGCAAATACATTACTTGGGCCATGTCCTATCTGAAGAAGTGGTAGTAGTAGACCCTGATAAGATCGGGTCTATCATGGAATGGCCTACCCTGAAGGACGTTTCAGATATCAGATCCTATATGGGCTTGGAAGAATAATATAGCAGATTTATAAAAGGATTCTCCAATATTGGGTGTCCAATCACTACCCTCCAGAAGAAGGGGACAAAATTCACGTGGACACAAAAATGTGAAGAAATATTTCAAACCCTGAAACATCTACTGACCCATGCACCCATGTTGAAGATCGTCGATCCCGAAGCTGACTTCCTGTGTGCACATATGCCTGTAAGGAAGGGCTCAAAGGAGTCCTTATGCAAGGAGGAAGTGTGGTCTACTATGAATCCCGAAAATTGAATGAGCACGAAGTCAACTATGTGACCCATGATATAGAGCTGGCCGCCGTAGTGCACACCTTAAAAATGTGGAGGCATTACCTCCTGGGAATGAAATTTGTACTTATGACAGACCACTGTGGAGTGCGATATCTATTTGACCAAAAAAATCTCAATTCCAGACAAGCTAGGTGGATGGCCCTCCTCAACGAGTTTGATTTTGAAATCAAACATATTAAGGGAAAGGAAAATAGGGAGGTCGATGCCCTTAGAAAAAGCATGAAAACAATTCACTTGGAAACAATAAGCACCTGTGAGACGGTTGTCAAGGAAAGAGTAAAAAATGCATAAGAGACAGACACATTCTTCTAGACCGTGACCTCGTACCTGCAGCAAGAACCCACAGGGATAAAGTATGGAGGCTACCAGATGATGGAAGGAGGTCTGTTCACTTATAGAAACAGATTGTATATCCCAGATTATGATGACTTGAAGAGATTCATAATGGATGAACTGCACAAAAGACCCTATACTGGTCATCCAGGATACCAGAAGATGATCACGGCCACCAAGAAACAATTCTATTGGCCTGGATTGAAGAAACACATAGTTGAGTACTTAGCCAAATGCATAGAATGCCAATAGGTTAAAGCAGAACACCGACACCCAGCAGGATTATTACAACCTCTACCAATCCCAGAATGGAAATGGGAAACCATCTCCATGGATTCCATCACCGGATTACCAACCTCGACCAAACAGAATGACGCCATCATGGTAGTGGTAGATAAATTGAGCAAGTCCACTCATTTTATCCCCATCAAGTCGACTTGTAAGGCAATAGGCATCACCAACGTATTCATGAAGGATATATTCAGACTGCATGGTATGCCGAAAGAGATCGTGTCCAACAGAGACACGAAATTTACTTCCAACTTTTGGAAATCATTGATGGTTGGTTTGGAGACCAAGTTACTACTTAGCAAAGCCTATCACCCTCAAACCGATGTACAGATGGAAAGGGTGAACCAAATATTAGAAGACATGCTCAGGATGCATGTAATGCATCAACCCAAAAAGTGGGAAGATTTCCTGCCACTGGTGGAATTCGCTACCAAGAATCCCTGAAGACGAGCCCTTTCGAAGTCCTCTACGGTAGGCCGTGCAATACTCCAGTTAGTTGGAGTAATCCCGTAAACAGAGTTACTATTGGACCCAACATGTTGAAAGAAATGGAACAACAAGTGATTAATATAAAACAAAATCTAAAGGTCGCTCAGAACCGACAAAAAAATTATGCCAACCAAAAGAGAACTCCAAGAGAGTTCAAGGCGGGAGACCACGTATACCTCAGAGTTAGGCCCAGGAAGAGTTCCCGAAATATGGGAGCATGAGCCAAGATGGCACCTCGATATTGTGGACCCTTTGAAGTTCTAGATAGAGTGGGACCTGTAGCCTATAGGCTAACACTTCCTCCCACAGTAAAAACACATAATGTTTTCCATGTTTCATTATTGAAGAAATATGTACATGATTCTAATCATATAATTGACTGGTCTATGATCCAGGTGGAACCAGAGGGAGAATTCCTACAAGAACCTCAATGCATACTGAACAGAAAGGAAACCCTGCTCAGGAACCGAACCATTGCACAGGTCAAGTTGCAGTGGAAACATTTTGGCCCAGAAGAGGCTACATGGGAAATGGAAGATGCCATGAAACATGCATATCTGATTTTGTTTACTTCTGTACTTACACATTCTATTGATAGATAGAACATCGAGGATGATGTTCCTTTAAGGGGAAGGGAATTGTAACACCCTATTTCCCACAGTCTGTAAAAATAAGTATATTGGCCAAGAACTATGGCAAACTCCAAGACGTGAATGTGTGATTTGATGGACCCTGTATAAAGGGTCGATGAATGCAAATGATGTGTGAATATATGTTGCATGATAGCTCAGAGGTGGATGTGCTGAAAAAGAGACCACAATGGATGATGAAAGGTGGTGGAAGGAACCTGGAATGGTGGCATTAACTTCCACCAAACCAATATCGTATTGGTCTTTACTGGCTCAAAGACCAAAGCTTCTCTCTGGCCCTGGAATGAATTACTCGCCAGGATGGTAGGTGGGGAGGCTCCTCATGAGTTAATGAGGGGATGGGGGTGAACCGCCCATCCGTAGAAGCCCTCGGACTTGACCACTATGGGGGAATTCACACCACACGCGACCTTGCAGGACAAAGCAAGAAAGGAAGTATGGGGAGAGGAGATCTCACAGCAGGAATCACAGAAGGAGAACCAGAGGAACTGCAGAAAATACATCAAGTCTTGAGTAGAGGAGAAGGTGAGTAACCTTCATCCTTGACTTCTGACGAGCGGGAAGTAGGAGACTGAGTCTCAAAGCCTCGTGGTCTAGCTCGGGGGTGGCTAGTGGTAAATCCATCGGGAGTCACTGAGCCTACGACTTGGTGGAAACGAGCACCCCTCTCAGCAGTTGCGTTACACCTGGTGTTTTCTGATAAGTATTTATGTCCTGTATCTTAAATTGAATATTCCTGGAATGCATGCTCATGGTTGTACACTCATAAATGGTTTCTATATAGAAGTGTTTGCCTGGTGTTTTGATCGAAAATGGTGGATGCATGCTTACACTTGTATGACTATAGTCGGTTCATATATATATATATATATATATTGAACAAGTTCAAATTTCGAGTTCATTCTCAGAAGATTTGTCCCATTTACTTAACTCACGCGATGCCCTAGTTGGATTTCCCTGAAGGCACCTCCTTCCGGGAAAGTTCCCTCACCATACAGAGAGGAATGAGTTTCTTGAAAGGACTATCATTTTAGTAAACCCATGAATTTATTTGATCCATGTCAGTGAAAGTAGCTTAGCGGGGATACCTCTCGGCATTTCAGCGTTTCGGCACCTGAGAATCCCAAGGGTTAGTTTCCTTGTATTCGCCAGTTGCAAAATCCTGATATGAGAAACCCCAAAATGATAGACCGTGAATAGATTTTGATATTTCGGTGTTTCGGCACTCGGGAATCCCAAGGGTCAATTTCTTTGTATTTGCTAGTTGCGAAATCCCGATATGAGAAACCCCGAAATGATAGAGCGTGAATAGATTTTGATATTCTAGTGTTTCGGCACCTGGGAATCCCAAGGGTCAGTTTCCTTGTATTCACCAGTTGTGAAATCCCTATATGAGAAACCCTGAAATGAGAGAGAGTGAATAGATTTTGATATTTCGGCATTTCGGCACTCGAGAATCCCAAGGGTCAGTTTCCTTGTATTCGTCAGTTGCGAAATCTCGATATGAGAAACCTCGAAATGATAGAGCGTGAATAGATTTTGATATTTCGGCATTTTGGCACCCGGGAATCCCAAGGGTCAGTTTCCTTGTATTCGCCAGTTGTGAAATCCCGATATGAGAAACCCCGAAATGATACAGCGTGAATAGATTTTGATATTTCGGAGTTTCGGCACAAGGAAGCCCAAGGGTTAGTTTCCTTGTATTCGCCAGTTGCGAAATCGCGATATGAGAAACCCTGAAATGATATAGCGTGGTTAGAGTTTGGTGTTTCGGTGTTTAGGCACACAGGATACCCAAGGGCAAGTTTCCTTGTATTCACCAGACATGAAATCCCGATTTGCGAAACCCCGAAATGAACTTAGCGATTTATACAGGCTTCGGAGTTTCGGCTCCTGGGAAAACCCAGGTGCAAGACTTCCTGTCTTTGCACATCACGAAATATCGACTTGCGAAACCCCGAAATGAGCTTGCTGGATATAAGGATTTCGTTGTTTCGACACCCGGAAAATCGAAGGGTATGAACCCCTCGTCTTCATATATTGCGAAATACCGGTATGCGAAACCTTGCTAGGATTTAGTCCAAGTCATTGATAAATTCGATGAGCTATTAGATCATTTTCATCCTTTGACACTTCGAAAGACAGAGAGCAGGGGAATGCTTGCGTCGTGATTCCCCGAATCGCTAAAGCTAGAAGTACCTCTTTGGTAAGGCTTGTGGTCATAGCCAACGATCACATGGGGAAGGATAAAGGAAGGGAGGGTCTGTACTAGGTCCCATATGAATTCGGGGATTCTGTTCCTCGAAGAAGAGGAGAAAAAGCCGAAAAATCTTAGTTCCCGTAGTGGGTGAGTTACAAATTGGTATCAGAGCATGGTTACAACACTTGGCCTGCTTGGGCTCATGAACGGGTTGCATAAAGACTCCATTCGGAGTACTATTAAAATGAGTAACTCTTTATCTTGACCCCCTCAATTAAAAGTCGAAGTTAAGAATGAAAATCCCCTATTGTGTGTATGCATGTGAAAAATATGAATATTGCGTGGGTTATGAATGTATATAAATATTGACTAGCAATAAGCATTTTTCTTTGCACACAAGCGGACGATCAATCGTGGGAAATTACAGACGTATAGAATGGTGACTCGCCATGAAGTGGGGGAGGGCTCCCATAATAGAGATGAAGAGTCTGATGAAAGGAGGGCATTAGGGACCCCTCCAGATCTAGTTGAGACTGTGAGGAGCCTCAGGGTCGAATTACAGAGCTGGAAGGATAATAACGAGAGGATGATAAAAGAGTAAGAGAAGCAAACAAAAATTAATGCAGTTTTAATGAAGAGCTTATCCGACATACAAAGACAATTGCAACATGAACCTGAGATATAGAAACGTGGTCATGTCAGTGGCCACACTGAGAGGAGCACCTCGAGAAAGGTCCACCCCAAAGATAAGGGACAAGTGTCGAATGATTCTTCTGGAAAGGAAGTTGTCGACTCGGAGGGATCTTCTAGCAACAAAACTGGTTCTCATTCCCGAAGAAAATGAAAGAAGCGAAAACTTTCCAAGAGTCATAATTTCGAAGAGTTCAAGAAGACCAAACCACCCACCTTCAACGGTGAAATAAAGAAGGGAGAGGAAGTGGAGGCCTGGCTGTTTGGACTAAAGAAGTATTTCAGAGTCCATGACTTCTCAGAAAACTTGAAGGCCCGAGTAGCCACCTTCAAATTGAATGGAAAGACTTCCATTTGGTGGGAATACCTTAAGAATGTAAAAGTGATTCACAAAGAAGACCTGTCTTGGGAACGATTTCAGAAATACTTCAGGAATAAATATCTGTCGGAAAAATAATTTGACGAAAATACTAAAGAATTCTATGAACTCAAGCTAGGGAAACTCATCATAGAGGAATATGTTAGCATATTCCTCGAGTTGTTGAGGTATGTACCCTACATAAAAGCAAAAAAGGCAAAGGTGCAACGATTCATCAGTGAAATACCTAAGGACTATCAGAACATGATTGAATTTGACGAACCAAAGACCCTAGAAGATACTATCTGAAAGGAAAGATATTGTTATGAACATCTTGGGCATCGGACAGGACCTCGCGAAGGCTGGAAGCAGAAGAATAATTCGGGATTCCAGAAAAAGGGGTTTAAATCCCCAAGATTTAAGGACTATAAAAAGAACTCAAGGATGATCTTCTCAGCCCAAAGTGTACATCAACAGAACTTTCACTCCTTTAGCGGAAATAAACTTTCTGGATTTTCCCTAGTAAAAATTGATAACCCAAAGAGAGAACCTTTGAAATGTTGGGGTTGTGGAGAAGAACATCTACTGAGGGACTGCCCGCACCGACAACAGAACAGTCAGAGAATTTACAACGTTCAAGAAGATGCCACAGTCAATGACGTGGCCAGGACTGTGCCGCAAATTTATGCAGCCTTGGATAATAACCAAGCTGACCACCAAGCTTCAGTGGTGGAAATCGAAGGTATGATCACCAGCCATCTAGTGTCTATTCTGATTGACCCTGGTTCAAATTTGAGTTATATAGCCCCTTAGGCTATTGATAAATGTAAACTACAGCCACATAAAAACACCAAGCCATGGTTGGTATAGTTAGCCAAAGGCACCAAAAGAAGGGTAGCGGAGGTCATACCAGCCTGCCAATTCATTATGGGTGAATTCCCCACCCAAGCAACCCTTAACATATTACCCTTGGGATCGTATTATCTGTTGACTGGTATGGACTGGCTAGCCACCCATAAAGCTAAACTGGACTGTTACCATAAAACCTTGGAATGTGTAAGTGAAGAGGGAAGGAGAATAACCCTTCAAGGGATCCAAAAACCTGTCTCGGTGAGACAAATATCAGCTCTTCAAATGAGAAAGTATTTCAAAAAAGGATGTCCACTATATGCAATACAGGTGTTGAAAAAAAATTGAAGGTGACAAACCAAGCCTTGAAGACCACCCCACAATGAGAGAATACAGAGATGTATTTCCATAAGAGGTACCGGGTCTACCTCCGATAAGGGACATCGACTTCTCAATAGAACTTGCACCAGGAGCGGTGCCAGTGTCTAGGACACCCTACAGGATGAGCACACCTAATCTAGTTGAGCTTAAATTACAACTGAAAGAAATGATGGATAGAGGCTATATTCGGCCCAGCGTGTCTCCATGGGGAGCACCGGTCCTGTTTTTGAAAAATAAAGACGGTGCCCTCCGACTGTGTATAGATTATAGACAACTCAATAAGGTAACCATAAAGAACAAGTACCCCTTATCCAGGATCGATGACTTGTTCGATCAATTGGGAGGTGCCTCTATCTTCTCGAAGATTGACTTGAGATCTGGATACCATCAAGTTCGAATCAAGGGAGAAGACATCCACAAAACTTCCTTCAGGATGAGATATGGTCACTATGAGTTTGTGGTAGTACCATTCAGATTGACCAATGCCCCTGCCACTTTTATGTGCTTGATGAACAATGTGCTCAACAAATTTCTAGACAAATTCATGGTGGTTTTTATTGATGACATATTAATTTACTCCAAGAATAGAGAGGAACATGAGGAACACCTTAGGATTGTGCTTCAAGTGCTAAGAGAACATCAACTCTATGCCAAATTTAGCAAGTGTGACTTTTTCCAGAAGCAAATACATTACTTGGGCCATGTCCTATCTAAAGAAGGGGTAGCAGTAAACCCTGATAAGATCAGGTCTATCATGGAATGGCCTACCTCGAAGGAGGTTTCAGATATCAGATCCTTTATGGGCTTGGAAGGATACTATAGGAGATTTATAAAAGGATTCTCCAAGATTAGGTGTCCAATCACTACCCTCCAGAAGAAGGGGACAAAATTCACATGGACACAAAAATGTGAAGAAAGATTTCAAACCTTGAAACACCTATTGACCCATGCACACGTGCTGAAGATCATCGATCCCGAAGCTTACTAACTCATGTGAACAGATGCGTGTAAGGAAGGGCTTGGAGGAGTCCTTATGCAAGGAGGAAGTGTGGTCTGCTATGAATCCATAAAATTGAATGAGCACAAAGTCAACTATGTGACCCATGATCTAGAGCTGGCCGCCATAGTGCACGCCTTAAAAATGTGGAGGCATTACCTCCTGAGAAGAAAATTTGTACTTATGACAGACCATTATGGATTACGATATCTGTTTGACCAACCAAAGCTCAATGCCAGAGAAGCTAGGTGGATGGCCCTCCTCAATGAGTTTGATTTTGAGATCAAACATATTAAGGGAAAGGAAAATAGGGTGGCTGATGCCCTTAGCAGAAGTATGAAAACAATTCACCTAGCAACGGTAAGCACCTACGAGACAGATGTCATAGAAAGAGTCAGAAATGCACAAGAGACAGACACATTCTTCCAGACCGTGACCTCGTACCTGTAGCAAGAACCCACAGGGATAAAGTATGGAGGCTACCAGATGATGGAAGGAGGCCTGCTCACTTACTGAAATAGATTGTATATCCCAGATTGTAACAACTTGAAGAGGTTCATAATGGAAGAACTGCACAAAAGACCCTATACTGGTCATCCAGCATACCAGAAGATGATCACGGCCACCAAGAAACAATTCTATTGGCCTGGATTGAATAAATACATAGTTGAGTACTTAGCCAAATGCATAGAATGCCAACAGGTTAAGGCAGAACACCGACACCCAACAATATTATTACAACCTCTAACAATTCCAGAATGGAAATGGGAAACCATCTCCATGGATTCCATCATCGGATTACCAACCTCGACCAAACAGAATGATGCCATCATGGTAGTGGTGGATAAATTGAGCAAGTCCGCTCATTTTATCCCTGTTAAGTCAACTTGTAAGGAAATAGGCATCGCCAACATATTCATGAAGGAGATATTCAGAATGCATGGTATGCCGTAAGAGATCGTGTCCAATAGAGACACGAAATTTACTTCCAACTTTTGGAAATCACTGATGGTTGGTTTGGAGACCAAGTTACTATTTAGTACAGCCTATCACCCTCAAACTGATGTACAAACGGAAAGGGTGAACCAAATATTAGAAGACATGCCCAGGATGCACGTAATGCATCAACCCAAAAAGTGGAAAGATTTCCTGCCACTGGTGGAATTCTCTTATAATAACGGCTACCAAGAATCCCTGAAGATGAGCCCTTTCGAAGTCCTCTACCTTAGGCCGTGCAATACTCCAGTCAGTTGGAGTAATCCTGCAAACATAGTTACTATTGGACCCGACATGTTGAAAGAAATGGAACAACAAGTGATTCAGATAAAACAAAATCTAAAGGTCGCTCAGAACCGACAAAAAATTTACGCCGACCAAAAGAGAACTCCAAGAGAGTTCAAGGCGGGAGACCACATATACCTCAGAGTTAGGCCCAGGAAGAGTTCCCTGAAGATGAGAGCATGTGCCAAGTTGGCACCTCGATATTGTGGACCCTTTGAAGTTCTAGATAGAGTGAGACCTGTAGCCTATAGGCTAGCACTTCCTCCCACAGTAAAAGCACATAATGTTTTCCATGTTTCATTATTGAAGAAATATGTACATGATTCTAATCATATAATTGCCTAGTCTATGATCCAGGTGGAACCGGAGGGAGAAATCCTACCAAAATCTCAATCCATACTGGACAGAAAGGAAACCCCTCTTAGGAACCGAACCATTGCACAGGTCAAGGTGCAGTGGAAACATTTTGGCCCAGATGAGGCTACATGGGAAATGGAAGATGCCATGAAACAAGCATATCCGATTTTGTCTACTTCTGTCCTTACACATTCTATTAATAGATAGAACATCGAGGACGATGTTCCTTTAAGGGGGAGGGAATTGTAACACCTTGTTTCCCCCAGTCTGTAAAAATAATTATATTGGCCATGAACTATGGCAAACTCCAAGATGTGAATGTGTGATTTGACGGACCTTGTATAAAGGGTCGGTGAATGTAAATGGTGTGTGAATATATGTTGCATGATTGCTGGGAGGGGGATGTGCTAAAAAAGAGACCACGATGGATGATGAAAGGTGGTGGAAGGCACCTAGAATGGTGGTGTTAACTTCCACCGAACCAATACCGTATTGGTATTTACTGGTTCAAAGACCAAAGCTGCTCTCTAGCCCTGGAATGAATTACTCGCCAAGATGGTAGGTGGGGAGGCTCCTCATGAGTTAATGAGGGGATGGGGGTGAACCGCCCAACGTAGAAGCCCTCAGACCTGACCACTGCGAGGGAATTCGCGCCACACGCGACCTTGCAGGACAAAGAAAGAAAGGAAGTATGGGGAGAGGAGAGCGCACAACAGGAATCACAGAAGGAGAACCAGAGGAACTCCGGAAAATACAATGAGTCTTTTGCAGAGGAGAAGGAGAGTAACCTTCGTCGTTGACTTCCGACGAGCGAGAAGTAGGATACTGAGTCTCAAAGCCTCATGGTCTAGCTCGGGGTGGCTAGTGGTAAATCCGTTGGGAGTCGCTGAGCCTATGGTTGGGTGGAAATGAGCACCCCTCTTAGTAGTTGCATTACACCTGGTGTTTTCTGATAAGTATTTATGTCCTATATCTTAAATTGAATATTCCTGGAATGCATGCTCATGGTTGTACACTCCTAAATGGTTTCTGTATAGACCCTTTGTGAGGCCATTTATTTGCAAAATGACCTATATTTCCACAGTTGAAACATTTGAAAGGCAGTTTACCTTTGTATTTGCCTGATCTCTTCTTCAGTCTCTTCACAAATTTTGCTTCAATTTCATCAGGCTCATAATCCTCATTCTTGTCTGCCTTAAATGATGCTTCTCTGGAGGTGGGTTTATCTTTAAATATTCTCATTTCATATGCAGTCAATGTTCCTAGAAGTTGATCAAACTCCAAGGTTTTTAGATCATTAAGTTCTTCTATAGAAGAGACCTTCGGGTTGAACTTATCTGGTAGAGATCTCAAAATTTTTTGAACTAAAGAAAGTTCCTCAATTTTTTTACCAAGTTCTTTCATTGCATTTAACAGTTCTTCAATTCTCAAAAAGTATTTTCCAACAGTTTCGTCTTCTTTCATCTTCAGCTATTCAAATTGTACTCTGTAGGTTTGAAGCTTGGCATAATTTACCTTCTCATTACCTTCATAACTGCTAATGAGTTTGTCCCACATTTCTTTGGCAGTTCCTAGGTGCATAACTTTTACGAATTCTGCTTCTGCAAGCCCACTCAAGATAACAT
>JZKD02S1672968.1:789321-800364 GCA_000966675.3 Picea glauca | reverse complement strand
ACTTGCTGAGAGCACCAACTCTCTGTTTTCTCTAGCACCTACTAGAAGGAAGCACCAACTCCCTGGTTTCTCTAGCACCCACTAGAAGGAAGCACCAACTCCCTAAGTGTTCTAGTACCAACTGAATGGAAGCACCGACTTCCAGTCACATAGGCACCAACTGGATGGAAGCACCAACTTTCAGTCACACAGGCACCAACCTGTATAATAGAGAACAACAGTTCTCCCTTGCACCACCCTGCCACCCTGGTTTCTCTGGCTGCAGCCAGATGGAAGCTACAACTCCCTGTGTTCAAGCACCCACTTAAACCTCTGAGGACAGCAGTCCTCCCTAGCACCTCCCTTCCACCCTGAAATATAAAGTTTGCTATATATAAATTTATCACAGTGATACAATATTTATCATTGGCTTACCAGGCTTATCACTATTCTACTATGCTGCTCTGCTCTCCTGTATCAATGTCTCTCTGTCTGCATCTTCTTGCGATTTTTGATCTTTTGTTTTTCTCTACAAGAGCACCTCAACCTTCCTTTAGTGTCTCACTCTCTTGCTGCACACATGCCTTGCGCTTTCTGTGCTTTTGCCTTTTATGCTCTGTGCACCATGTCCATTCAATGCACCATTCCTCTTCTCTGTATTTCAGCTACTGCACACTCCTCCTTCTACAGTCCTGAATCCCTCTCAACAACAACAATCATCTCTTCTTTCTTCTGCCTTATTATAGTCTCTATGCACCTTGTTCATGCCCTGTGCGCAATGCTTCTGCATGCTCTTCATGTCGAGTGCTTTGCATGTTCATCATTACAACTCTTTAGCTTCTCTCGCTGTTAAACCCATGTGTCCATCACTGGGTGTTATGCTGAGATTCCTTAGCCTCTCCAACAGTCGAGACTCTTTGTCTTCTCTGTCATAGTCGAGCTCATCCTCTCTATTGCAGTTACAGGCTTCAACGCTCATCCATCTGTCAATTACCTCCACAAACAGTCTTCATTCCACTCACAGATTCCTTGAGACTCTTCAGCTCCTTTGACAATCACACAGAAGTCTCTTCGAGTCCTCTATTAGAAACCATCAGTGGTTTCTAACAGTTACATTGTGAACCTCCAAAGACCGCTTCAGCAACTAAATCGCCACTGATCGATTAACTGCGAAGAGCAACAATAACCCTTCGATCATATTCCTGAATAACCTGCATCGTTGGATCATAAATGATGGGTCTCGCGCTTATTTCGCCATTTCACGATTCGGCCTTTCGATGTTTCGGCATTTCGGCATTCGGCTTTTCGACATCCCTGTGGTGAGGAATCTTGACTCCCCAAGTCGTGATCTTTGAAATGGAGATTAGCTTCGTGCTACCTCCTCCCTTGAGCCTTCGTCGATGTGACCATGGGTTATGACCAAGGGCCAATTCTGAACATGTATTTTGCATTTCGCGTTTCAGGGATTCTGTGATGAGTCGTCTCGACTCTCCATGTCCCAAACTCTGAAATGGAGCTTGTCTCTTCGAGCTCTTCTCTACAGCTCTTCGATGATGTGACCACCGGCGGTGACCATAGCCTTATTCAAAAACGCATTTCGTCTTTTCGTCATTTCGGCATTCCTGTTGCAAAGTGTTTCGACACTCCAACTCCCGGTATCTGAAACCAACACCAAAAGGTGTTTTTCGCATTTTGGCATTTCGGCATTCCAACATTCCTTGTGATGAAATGTTTTGACGCTCCATCTCCCGATATCTGAAATCTATACAAAAAGGTGTTTTGGCGTTCATATTTCGCGACTTCGGGACTCCTGTGATGAAGAGTCTTGAGTCTTGACTCCTCCAACTCCTGGTATCCGAAACTCCGGTTGATGTGCCTGTTTCAAGATTTTCGGCGTTTCGCATTTCGGCACTTCGGGACTCCTGTGTTCAAGAGTCTCGACTCTTGACTCCTCCAACTCCCAGTATTCGAACCTCCAGTCGATGTGCCTATTTCGGGTTTTCAAGGTTTCACATTTCGCGATTCCGGGACTTCTGATGATGAAGAGTCTCGACTCTTCCAACTCCCGGTATCCGAAACTGTCCTCCTGCTTTCGGGATTTCAGTGTTTCACATTTCGCGATTTCGGGACTCCTGATGATGAAGAGTCTCGACTCTTCCAACTCCCGATATCCGCAAATGTCCTCCTGCCTTCAGGATTTCATAACCCCGCTTCACCTTGCTCTTTAAAGGACGTGCATGTTCTCCTGGATCCAACGTCAGTCAGACCTCGGGCTCAGATCTGACATTCATCTGGAATTCTCAATGGGATCCAAATATCACTGTCGCTTCTCCTCCCGAGCTTGCATTGTCCCTGTTTTTCCATCGCTGAATACTCTGATCTTGCCATCAATGACAAGCACACCTGCCTGTAAACATGCCAACATCTATATCTTCAGAGAATTGACACATGTGAACAAATTTGCAGGCACCTTTGCAGTTGCGAGAATTACAGATTGAAGCTCGCCTAATTCCAAAGTCCATAGGGCTGTTGAAGTACCTGGAACGGATTATGATTATTGCAGATCCGAGTTCTGGAAATTTGCCAGAAGAAGTTTTTGATGTGCTTTCGTTGAAACACTTGAAGATTTCATTCTCTGGAATAAGATCTCTCCGTGACTCCCTCGGGAATCTAACAAACCTGAACCTTGACCTGTCATGGTCCTTGAAAATAGAGAGATTCCCCGACTCCTTCGGAAATTTAAGAAATCTGCAACACATTTGCCTGGTAGGCTGCCTGGAATTATACTGGCTTCCAGATATCTTCGAGGATCTGACAACACTTAAATATCTTGATTTAAGTTTTTGCCAACGTTTAGATATGTCGAGCGAAACCCTTGAAAAAATAAGCACGTTTGACTACATAAAATTATCCCGCCATCTTGATAAAAAAATTTAAAGAAAGAGTAAGCTAACTCTAGAGCAATCTTCGAACTACCCCGTACGTGCTGTGACACTATCCCCAGATGCTGCCATCATTCCGACAAGACGCCCTTCACAGAGCGAAGACTTTGTATGCCCAGAGCAAGAATGGCAAGCATGACATCTCGGATCACCTTCTCGGACGCGGATTTCTATTCCGGAAGTGGCCGATTTCATGGGCCCCGTAGAGATCAAGATGACCAAAGACAGTCGCGGCCGGGGGCTTTATGCCAAACGAGAAATAAGCACCGGGCAGCTTTTGCTGGTAAGCAACGCGTTGCAGTTGCTTCTGAGGACAACTCGGTCGGGATCAATGTAGACCACCGAGGAAACATTAATCTGCCATCACAAGAAGAGCTTGTTGCCGCCGTAGTTAGTGCTGCCAGGAAATCGCAGAGATTGTTCCAGCAGCTTTATAGTTTAAAAGACTACTCTGCGCCTAGCAGCCTGGATGTTCCAGCAATTGATTTGTTTAAAACGGAGGGACAAATGTCTATAAGCAAAGCAGCGGGAAAAGAAAATTGCAGGTAGACGTTAACCGTATACGGGATATTATAAGTCGGAACTGTTTCCGTGGAGCCGAACAGACATTTGCTTCAAAATCGAAAATACATGAAGCCAAACTCGTCCAGGGAGGCCAGAATTTTAGCGGTCTGTGGCTGCTACCGTCCTTCATCAACCATTCATGCCTGCCGAACTCGAGCAGGCTGGAAGTGGGAAGCTCCATGTTTATTCACGCCTCCAAGCCCATCAAGCGAGGAGAAGAAATCACCATTTCCTATTTTGATACCCTCGTCCCCTTGCTGCAGCTCCAAGCCATGTGCGAAAGCTGGGGTTTCAAGTGCAAGTGCAGGAGATGCATTTTGGAGCTCTCTTTGAAGGCAGCGCTGGAGCCTATAACCGCAAGGTTCGAGCAGTTGCATGACAAAGCATTGGAGGAAACCAATGTTGCAAGGTACGAGCAGTTGCATGACAAAGCATTGGAGGAAACCAATGCTGCAAGGTCTCAAGAGCGTTTTGAGGCCGATCTTCCGGCATGTGCGCAGAATTTGCAAAGCTTTTTGTAGAGGCAGAGGAGATTATCAGGAGTTCCGCGTTGTTGAAAGCAGAAGAAGAGAGAAATTGTATTCCTGCGTCATTTGTGTCTGCATATCTTGCAGGAACATAGTCGAGCGAGTTCTTCCCCACAACATACAACATTGGAGAATTCCTTCCGTAGAAGAAGTTATGGAGGCCATTAAAAAAGAGTGGGTTAACTCGGGGAGTAATCTTTTCTCTCAAGTTATTTGGCAGTTTTTTGGTGATCTGTTTTTAAATCTTTGACCCAGTTTTTAAGTATCTAGGTTGGTTTGACCCAGTTTTTTAAGTATCTGGGTTTTTTAAGTATCTGGGTTGAGTTGGTTTAAAATGAAACATAATTCTTGAAGTAAGATTCTGAAATACATATAACATTGATCCATACCAAACCCAAATTATCCCTGAAAATTTGAATCTTGACCAGATTCAAGATCATGTTTTTGACTGAAAAGCAAAACTCTATAGAAAACATTTCTCCCAAATTAGCTTACTCCCATTCCCATTCAAAATACTGTGCCTGAGGACATTCGAACCCTGGTCATGGTAGCCCAGTAGTTAAAAGAACCCAAGAGGTGGATGGGGGATGAAAGTCAAGAATTCGACATGCATCAAAGCAGGGGAGGGAAGCATGCATCAGAGTCTTTGGCGGACACAGTGAAGATGTTCTGAAGGCTCTCGTCTTACGACATTCAAACTGCCATTTATTTTAGTAACAGTACAACTGTAATTTTTGATGATGATATCCGATCTGGATGGCAGAGTGCCATTTTTGAGGTCTAAGTTGTTTTAAATCTTTGAAGTAATTAGTTATATTTTCATGCTACGCACAGTATTCGAAGGAGATAACACCATCAAAGATGCCTGAATATCATTCGTTCTCAAGATGGCGAAGAGCACAGGCGAACCTAAAACAAAGGGTTTTTTTTGGGCTTGTTGGGAATATTTCCTTTAGTAAAGGTCATAATGTGAAGGGTGTGAGCTAGATCTATTAAGCCTCTCGATAATATCTCCTTATAGAAGAATTGTTCCTGGTCATTGCATTCTTGTGCAGGTAAGAATTTATCATATTTTGATTGAATATAATAAAATCGCCTTTCAATTGTTCTGCTATAAAATTGTCTGGCATTGTTATTATTCATATGGGTATTCAAATAATATTGAAATTGCATTAAGTGTGTTTGGACTGTTGCCCTCTTATACATGGTCAAGAATGCCCAAGGCCTTGTTAGTGAATCCCATGACCAATGTAGTGCATATTCAGAATGTAGAGTTTAATAACAAGCTTAGACAGAAGGGGAATTGATTTGATTTTAAAGTTGGTTCTTGATAAACCAACTTAGATGTTATAAAACAACGTAGATATATTTTAAAGTCGGAGTTATTCGGAGTTATCCAGCTTTGAGAGATTTAAAATATTCTATATTTAACATAATTTTTTTTCCAAAATTTGTAATTTGAATAATTTTTTATAAACAAATCTTATATATTTCTTAAGATTTGTAATTGTCAAGATTTCCCCTCACAAATTTGAGGATTAAAATAGACTTAAATTAATATTAGTATTTGTATCCTTGCATTTTTTAATGTTTGTTTAAATTTTTCTTAAGATATGTAATTTTTTAATGTTTGTTTAAATTTTTCTTAAGATATGTAATTGTCAATATTTGTGTCAAGATTTCCCCTGACAAATTTGAGGATTAAAATAGATTTAAATTAATATTAATATTTGTATCCTTAATTTTTTAATGTTTGTTTAAACTTTTCTTAAGATTTGTAATTGTCAATATTTGTAATTGTCAATATTTGGCCTGACGATTAAAATAAATGTAAACTAATATTTGTATTTTTTTTTTTTAATTTTTTAATATTTTACTGATAATGATAGATCTATAGTTTTTTAAGTAATATTTTTTATTAAGAGATATCTGAACACAATTAATTACTTATCTTTTCATCAAATTTATCACAGTAATTGCTCCTTGTCTACTCCCGACCTTGCTTATCTTTGCTTTATCTTTTCATTAAATTTATCACAGTAATTGCTCCTTGTCTACTCCAGGCCTTGCTTATCTTTGCATTAAAATTAATACAGTAAGTAAATGCTCATTTTCTACTCTATTCCTGGCCTTGTTTATCTTTGCATTAAACTTAGTACATTAAGTAAATGCTCCTTGTCTACTCCCGGTCTTGCTTATAGTTGCTTATTATTTTTCCAGACCTTGTTTATCTTTACTTATTTTTTCATCAAACTCATTACAGTAATTGCTTCTTACTTATTTTTTCATCAAACTTATTACATTAATTGCTTCTTAGGTGTATCTCCTAGCCTTGCCTTACTATATGCTGTCTTTTTTCTTACTTATTTTTTCATCAAACTTATTACATTAATTGCTTTTTAGGTGTATCTCCTGGCCTTGCCTTACTAAATGCTGTCTTTTTTAATTGTTTGTCGACCTCCAAAATCAAGGAATGTTGATTTTATTATTTGCTTATTCTTTTATTTCAAGGTCATTAATTTTTGTGATGATTTGAGGCATAATTTGTTTTTTTCCAATTTTTTTTTACTATGTCAGAATTTTAAATATTAAAACATATGTAAACTATTATTTATATTTGTAATTTTTTAAATATTTGTATTGTAATAATTTTTTAACTATTTTAAAGAGAAAAAAAAATCATTAATCATAAAGTATTAAAAAATATATTTAAATGTCTTTAAATTATGAAAAAATTACAACAGAAATTGATGCCATTGATGAAAGATATGGAATCTTTTTTCTAAAATATATTGAATGGTATTAGCTGATGGACCAAAAATGCTATGTTGTTCATCACGATAGTAATAAATCACATAATTGCAGGATATTATAAATTAGATATCATGCTTTCAAGATTATATATTTAGATATTTAAGAGATTGCATTTGAAAAAAAAACATCGTTTTTTTTTTCTTCTAGATCCAAAAGAGGGCTTTAAGTTTAGAAAAACATTTAAGTGTCCTTAAAGTTAATGGCCCATGGTATGTGGTCGTTTAGCAAGGCTGTGTTTCTTTTTCTTCTAGATCCAAAAGAGGGTTTCAGTTTAGAAAAACATTCAAGTGTCCTTAAAGTCAATGGCCCATGGTATGTGGTCGTTTAGCAAGGTTGCTTGCTAGGTCAAGGAAGCAAGAAAATGATACAAATAAACATAGTCTACCCATGTCCATAGATTTCGAGCAAAGGGATAGAACCAAAAAAGATGCTTCAAGGTTTCTACACACCCACCTTGTGGATAGGGTGGCTTTTTCACTCATAGGTATGCGGGACTTTTATTTATAAGAAGACCTCCCACCACTAAAAAAATGTTTTTTTTCAAGAATAGGTTTCTATGTGTTTCCCACGACTAAAAAATGTTTATTTTTCAAGAATAGGTTTCCATGTGTGTTTAAGTGAAATAACCATGTCTTTTTTTTGGATTTTAGCCAACCTTCGAGTAAAGATCTTGGAGTAGAGCCTCTTGTATCCCATGGTTGGATTATACTTGAGAAGAGATTAGAGTAGAGCCTCTTGTATCGCATGGCTTGCTTACTTGAGAAAAGCGGTGACCATATCCCAATTCTATGCATGATGAAGCCATTCAACATATTTAGAAACATTGTCTTGAACATGTTTTAAGTGTTTCCCGTCTTAAAAAAATTTCATTGCACACTTAAAGTGATATTAATTTTTTGAATCCACGTGCCTAGTCCATTAGGAATTATTTTTATATCTTTATCATGTTAAGCACATGGATTTCCCTTGCTTTGCTTTCGTATATGCACATTTTGGCTTTCGCAAATGCGCATGTATGGAAGCTCTCTTCCGTAAATGCACATTTCTGCCTTCTGTAAATGCGCATATATAGAAGGCAAAAATATATGGAAGAGATCTTCCGTATATGCACATTTTGGCTTCCATAAATGCTCATTTTTTCCTTACGTAAATGCGCATATACGGAAGAGAAAATGCGCATTTTTTCCTACCATAAATGCACATATACGAAAGCCAAAATGCACATATATGGAATTTCTCTTCCGTATATGGGCATTTTGGCTTCCATATATGCTCATTTACGGAAGAGAGCTTTCATATATGTGTATTTTGGCTTCTGCATATGCGCATTTATAGAAGCCAAAATGTGCATATATAGAAGAGAGTTTTCGGCTTCTGTATATGCGCATTTTGGCTTCTGTATACGCAAATTTATAAAAGCCAAAATGTGCATATACAGAATCTCTCTTCCACATATTCTTTCTTTCCATATATGTGCTTTTACGGAAGGCAGAAATGTGCATTTGCGGAAGAGATCTTCCATATATGCACATTTTGGCTTCATTTACGGAAAACAAAATGCGCATATACGGAAGCTCTCTTCTGTATATGCGCATTTTGGCTTCCGTATATGCACATTTTGGATTCCATAAATGTGCATATACGAAAGGCAAACATATATGGAAGAAAGCTTCCGTATATGTGCATTTTGGCTTCCGTAAGACAAAATGCGCATACAAAGAAGCTCTCTTCTGTATATGCGCATTTTTTCTTTCGTATATGCACATTTATGGAAGACAAAAATGTGCATTTACGGAAGAGATCTTCCATGTATGTGCATTTTGGCTTCTGTATATGCACATTTACGAAAGCCAAAATGTGCATATGCGGAAGACAAAATGCACATATACAAAAAAGAGCTTATGTATATGTGCATTTATGGAAGGAAAAAATGCACATTTACGGAAGGAAAAAATGTGCATTTACGGAAGCCAAAATGCGCATATTCGGAAGCTCTCTTCCATATATGCTTGTCTTCCGTATATGTGCATTTATAGAAGAGAAAAATGTGCATTTACGGAAGAGAGCTTCCATATATGTGCATTTTGTCTTTCGTATATGCACATTTACGGAAGCCAAAATGCCCATTTACGGAAGCCAAAATGCACATATATGGAAGCTCTCTTCCCTAAATGAACATTTTTGTCTTCCGTAAATGCGCATATATGGAAGACAAAATGCGCATATATGGAAGAGAGCTTTTGTATATTCGCATTTTGGCTTCCGTATATGCGTAAATTTTCGTATAAGTGCATTTTGGCTTCCGTAAATGTGCATATACGGAAGGAAAAATGCGCATATACATAAGTATGCACATTTTGGTTTCCGTAAATACGCATATACAGAAGCCAAAATGCGCATATATGGAAGTTGTGTTTCATAAATGCACATTTCTGCCTTCCATAAATGCGCATATATGAAAGGCAAAATGTGCATATACGAAAGGAAAAATGTGCATATACGGAAGAGAACTTCCATATATGCGCATTTCACCTTCTGTATATGCACATTTATGGAAGCCAAAATTCACTTATACAGAAGCTCTCTTTCTTAAATGCACATTTTACCTGATGTTTTTGCTAGCTGAGGGTACCAAGAGGTGCGCTAGGCTAGGGTGCACTAGAATATCAAAGAAATATGTCAAACGTTTTACTATAGGTCCCCTAACTAATGGGTTAGGGTTTGTTGTTGATGTAAAACCTGACTGCAACTGTCACTACAATTGGTGCTATAACGAGCTTGACAATGAACTTCCCAATCTACCTTATAGTGGTTAGATTTTCTGAAGATAGTGTGGGCCCATAACCTGCTAAAATAATTGACGCACTCATTTTACCATAGAAAATATCACAATATTGTCACCCAACCATAGGCACGCAGCCACCCCTGAGGACCTTTAACCTTTGGCAGAATTATTTCGGAAATCCATACTAGAACCAACAGATAAACCCTATTTGCTAACTGCAACAACAACTCAATCCAAGTAGAGCGCTCCTTCTCCAAAGGTAGCACAAAAGAGAGAGTCTCCATATCCACACACTAGTACATTTGACAAAATTTGTGACGGTTTTTTATTGACATTGCCACACATATTCGTCTCAATTTCCACATAAGCTGAGTTTTTTTTTCGTCGGAATAATTTCGTCACTATATCGACGATCCAGGTGTGCGTCGAAACATTGACGAAATTATCTCTCCACGTGTCACCAGAGTCAAGTTTGGTTAACCCTTTGCATCGTCGCAATTCCGACGAAATATCGTTGCAAGTACAACTAACCACCGTGGAAATTACGATGAAATTTTGTCGCAATTGCGACGAAAGGTTTTAACAAGTCAAAAACTTACGACGCAGATGTTGTATGTGCGATGAAAAATCATGGCAACTTGCGATGAAAAACCATGGTAATAGCGATGACATGGATTCATCTAGACCAAAGTTACGACGAAGATGTTGTATGTGCGATGAAAAACTGTGGCAACTTGCGACGAAAGTTCGTTGCTATTGCCACGGTGGTCAAAATGCAATTTTTTTTCCGACAAACTAGTGTCAATATTGCGATGAGGTCATTAAGTTGTTAAAACAAAATTACACGAGGTATGGTATTACCATATTACAATGTAACATGGCATTGCCATATTACAATGTAATATGGGATTACCATATTACATTGTAATATGGTAATGCCATATTACATTGTAATACGGTAATGCCATATTACATTGTAATACGGTAATGCCATATTACATTGTAATACGGTAATGCCATATTAACCCACAATTAATTGCAAGCCAACATGAAGAAATATGAGCTTGGAAAACAATTATTGTTTTGTATGGATTTTGTAGTTAGAAGATGTGAATTTTGTATTGACCTAAGAAATATAAAATTCGTGGTAAATTGGTTGATCCAAGATAATTTAATTGAACCAAGGTAATTGATGGGGTTACCAAATTATTTAGGAATGAAATGTCTCTTCAATGCACATTAGAAAAGGCAATTATAACCTTTCAATTCATTGCAATTGAAAACCAAGTAACTGAAGCTTTGAAATGAAAGAATTGCAATGCATCAATATTAAATCTAATGAAACTTGCAATTTCATTTGAAATCAAAGCAAATTTTGCATGATACATAATGGCGGAACCTTTGATACAAAGAAGGAGTTGGATAACATAAC
>JZKD02S1672968.1:766337-778902 GCA_000966675.3 Picea glauca | reverse complement strand
AAAAACAAGCTAAATGAAATTTGGACATTTGAAAAAAAATTTACAAGTTAAATGAGTACATCAATAAAAAATAACATACTAACCTTGCAAGTTCAAAATCCGAGCTATGTAGATTAAGAATTAGATTTGTTCAACCGATGGGTGACGGAAAAAAAAATAGTTGAAATAAAAACCAAGAACAATGTTGCAACTATAGCAATTGTGTCACAAAGTCTCTTAAAGTCACGTATATATAGATAAAATAGTCAACTGGCCATTAACACTAGCCAATGAGATAGGCAAAATTTTCGTCGCTATTGCCACGATAGTTAGTCGCTATAGCGACAAAAATCCCGACTACATTTAAATAAGATTTTTGCCAATATTGCAACTAACTTTCGTGGAAATATCAACGAAAATCTCGCCCTGTTTAAAAAAAATATGAAACTAGTTGAAGCGTGGAAAATTTTCATGGAATAATCCGCCCATATGTAGTAGTGACAGAGCAAGTACCATACAAAACTATAGTAGCTGCAGTTGCTGTACTCTCTCAAACTTGTTCCATACTTAGCTTGTACATCACCAATAATATCACCAAGAGAATCACCAAGAATATCACTTGATAGCGCTAGAGAGAGACCAAGACCAAGAGATGACCATACCCTCTTATTCTTTCTTGTAGTTGTAACTGCATCTCTCCACAAGACTTGTGCTCTGACTGGGTGTACAAATGAGCGATAACATCCTCTATTTATATTAATCTGTGCAGTGACTTTTCTGGCTAGGCCAGCCTGACTTTTTGGTAATTATATTTTTTTTTTATCTTTTTCCTATGGAGTTGACTTGTCTTTCTAGAAGATAATATTCTAATATTATTTATTCTGCTAGGTCGACTTGTCTTCTAGGGTTTTTACATATATATTTAGGGTTTCCCTTGCTTCTGGAATATTCCATTCTAGTCAAATGTTACACGTGGAGGTTAATACCTCCCATAGCCACCGCAACATCAACACTCTCGACCAACCAACAACGTCGATTTTCATAGAGTAATTGAAGAATACAAAGATTTTTTCAAGGACTCTGCATTGTCACAGAAAACACTCCATAGATCTTGTTCCAGGTTCATTATTCAATGTATTATTTACGAAGGGTTTGTTTTAGTCCAAAATGAAGAAACCCATTAAAAAATGAATCAATCAACAAATGACATATTTGACCTATTTCCTCTCCTTCTAGTAGTGTAGTGGTTTTAGTTCCTAATAAATATGGGAGATGTTGTATGTACATCCACTGTAGGGCTCTCAATAATATCTCAATGAAGAACATATATCATCTCTCAAGAATAGATGATTTACTTGATTTCTTAAGGGGTTCTAAGTTATTTACAAAAATTGAATTCAAGTTGGATATCATCAAATCCCCATAAAGTATTCAAAGGTTTAAAACTATGCGTTTAAAACCAAGGGAGCCTCAAATTGGTAATCATGCCTTTTGGTTGAACAAATGTGTTTGTGACCTTTAAGATGTACATGGATGATGATCTTCAACTCCTTTTAAGGGAAATGTATCATTGTTTACTTATATGATAGTGATTTATAATAGATCATGGGAAAAGCATTTGTTGCAACGCCAATGGGTGCTTAATATTATCAAACAATGTAAACTCTATAAAAACTTGGAGAAGTTCTCTTTTGAAATGAAGAGTATTAAGTATCTTCTTTATGTGATTGACTCTATAGGAATTTGATTTGACCTAGAGAAAATTAAAGTCATGAAGGATTGGTTAGCACTAAGAAACATTCATGAGTTTAAGGTGTTTCCTTGTCTTAACACATTTTTATCACATGTTTGTTTTAGGATTCAACCACATTGCTTGGTAATGAATTAATGAATGAAGGGAGGTGGAAAAATAATATTCAAATGTACATCAACACAACCATGTAAGTTATTGAATAGGTCAAAAACAATCTTTGTATAGCTCCAATTCTCACTCTACCTAATTTAAATTAGCAATTTGAAATAGAGACTAATTATTTAGACTATCCTATGGGAGTCATGAAAACTCAAGTTGGTCACCCAATGGCATTCCATTTATAAACATTTTCAATGATATTATTCATAAGTATTCTACTAGTGAAAGGGAGTTGTATGCTACTATGCAAACACTTCAACAATGGAGACACTACATTCTAGGTAGAGAATGGTTATATGTACCAACCAGAAGCCTCTAGAGTTTTCCCTTTTGTAGTCTATGTTGCAGAAAACAAGACAATGGAAGTGGATTAGTTACCTACAATAATCTTTGTTTTTAATTAAGCACAAAAAGACAAAATCAATATAATCGTTGATTACCTTAGTCAACCTCCTATCACTTCACTTCTTACAGTGTTTTGTATGCATGGTTATGATACCATTGTTCAATAGCCTCCATTGTTGAAGACAACACTAAGATTTTTTTTTGTAGATCTAGGGGAATCAGTAATTGGCCGAGATTACCTAGGTGAGGCAGTTGGTTGCCACTATAAACCCTAGGCTAGTGCCAACATCCCACAAGCCAACACCTAGCAGAAAAATTATAACTTAGCAAGCACTGAGACATCTGAAGACACACCCGTGAGGGGGGTCCCACTCAAGGGGGGTGCCTATCCTTCTAACCTCATCACAACGAGCCAAAGTCTCATTGAGGATTTGAATCTGGGTTGGGAGAGTGCAAGCACTACTTCCCAACCATCTCATCAAACCATGTCAACCAAGACAACACTAAGTTATAATCAATGTATCAACAACTCCAAGTAGGGTATTCTATTTCCCTTGACTACCACTTGAAGGAAAATTTGATCTAAAAGCTATAACAACATCGTGTATTGCAAGGTGAGAATTGACATAAGCTTATTTGGATGCACATTTCAACAAAGCAATTGACTAGTTTAGAGTAGCCAAGGATCTTACAATGCTATAGAATTATTTATGTTGGCCTTCACTCAATTTAAATGTCGATAAATACATTAAGTTGTGCATGGCTTATGCCATTGCCAAACAGGTGAATTGGTGTATCTTGTAACCACGCACTAGCGTGATGCAATCTTAGTAGTGGTCGACTATTTTTCAAAAACAATTATCATCATGCTTCACAAGAAGACTACGACTACTCATCGATCAACACAACTCTTCTTTGAACACATATGGAAGCATGATGGTCAATAGAGTACAATCATCATCGACCATGATTCTAGATTTGTGAATGTCTTTTGGAAAACGTTGTGTCATCATCTAGACTCACAACATTCCATTCTCACACCAATGAACATACTGAGGTTGTAAATCACATGGAAATATAATAGCTTCACATGTACAACCACAAGTATCGCATAACATGGAATCAAAGTCTCCCATATATTCAATGCATCGACAATCAAGTTCAGTGCAATTCCATAAGCAATTGACCTTTTGAGATCTATTTGGATTAAAACCCTTAATGTCTATCAATTTGGTTGTCTAATTATTTCTACGAACTTTGACCACGAGCAAAGAGAAATCAACAAGGAACTCATGTTTAGGGATGAGGTTTGTGAGAATTAGAACAAGATAGACAGAATGTTGCTGAGAACTAGCAAAAAATCCAAGGCTCAACATGACAAGAATCTTGTTCTTCACTTGGATCAAACATGCTACATAATTCTTCAAAACCAAAAGTGCTTGGCCAACTTGCAATAGTAAAAGTGTTGGAGAGCAAAAATTTCTAAAATGATGCAAATTATAAATTACTAAATAGAATCAAATTTAGTGATGGAGAAGTTTAGGAATCAACAAGGTTTTCTCCCTGATAGAACAAAATTTAGTGATAAACAAATTAGTTTTTTCCCTCAAATAAGGAATTAATGAGAGGAATCAAGGAGTTTTCTGGATTGTGAGTTTTAAGGAATCAGTGAAAAATCCTGTGTTGGACAATTTCTAAAACAAAATTAGTTGTAATTTTTATGCATATGTTTTGGGTTACTCCTTAATGATCAGTAAAAATTTTACCAAAAACATTGGGATCTTTACAAATTTTAAAGAGTTCCATCTTAGTGTTAAGCAGTTCAATCCAAAAGCACAATGAACAATTTTGACGTGTGAGCTTGTTTTAAAAAAGAGAGAACAAGTTGAGGGTAAAACAATTCTTTTAGAACAAGTCTATAGAGAAAAATGAGAGAAAATAGAGTTAGTTTTTTTCAGATTTCCTAATTAAAGTTGTTTTGAATTTTTTGATAAATGTTTTTAAAGAATATTTGAATTTTGAGAAAGTAATTTTTATTGAAAAAATATTTTTCTTTCCTCTCAAATTCTATCTTAATGTGGAGTTTTATGGTAAATGAATCATCAAAGATTCATAGTTGTTAGCTACATCACAAACAAACATTTGATATAATTAAATAAACCATTTTTACCACAAACAAACATTTGATGTGATTAGATAAACCATTTAATGTACTAGGAACAGACTTTTTATTCTCCAACTTTTCACAAGATGGCATTAGTTGATCTCAAATATCATTTAACTCCAACAAAAATCTATATAATACATAGCTCTAATATTTAATCTCTTAAATATCTAAATATATAATCTTAATTATATAATCTTGAAAGCATAAAAACTTGATTTAATTTATAATATCTTGCAAGTTCTTAAAAAAATATATAATATCTTGATCTAGTATGCAATCTCCTAAATATATAATCTCGAAAGCATGATATCTAATTTATAATATCCTGCAATTATGTGATTTATTACTATCATGATGATGGACATAGATTTTTTTGGTCATCAACTAGTACCATTTAATATATTTTATGAAAAAGATTCCATATGTTCCATCAATGGCATCCATTTCTACTGTAATTTTTTCATAATTTAAATATATTTAAATATATTTTTTAATACTTTATGATTGAAAGTTTTTTGGTTTTTTTAAAATAGTTAAAAAATTACAAATATAAATAATAGTTTACATATGTTTTAATCTTTAAAAATCTCACATAGTAAAAACAATCTGGAAAAACAAATTACACCTCAAATCATCACAAAAATTAATCCTTCTCAAAATTTAGGCAAAATCCCTTGGCCTTGACATAAAAAAAAAGCAAATAATAAAATCAGCATTCCTTGATTTTGGAGGTGGACAAACAATTAAAAAGACAACATATAGTAAGGCCAGGCCAGGAGATGTAGCTACGAAGAAATCATTGTAATAAGTTTGATGAAAAAGTAAGTAAGAAGCAATTATTGTAATAAGTTTGATGAAAAAATAAGTAAAGATAAGCAAGGTCGGGAAAAATAGACAAGAAGCAATTGTTGTCCTAATTTTGATGAAAAGAGTGTGAAAAGATAAGAGGCAACTACTGTACTAAGTTTAATGCAAAGATAAGCAAGGCCGTGAGTAGACAAGGAGCAATTACTTACTGTACTAAGTTTAATGCAAAGATAAGCAAGGGCAGGAGTAGACGAGGGGAAATTACTGTGATAAATTTGATGTAAATATAAAGCAAAGATAAGTAAGGCCAGGAGTAGACAAGGAGTAATTACTGTGATAAATTTGATGAAAATATAAGCAACTGGTTGTGGTTGTGTTCAGATATCTCCTAATAAAAAATATTACTTAATAAAAAATATTACTTAAAAAACCATAGGTTTATCATTTTCAGTAAAACATTAAAAAATGTAAGGATACAAATATTAGTTTAGATTATTTTAATCCTCAAATTTGTGAGGAGAAATATTGACAATTACAAATCTTAAGAAAGGTTTAAACAAACATTAAAAAATGTAAGGATATAAATACAAATATTAGTTTAAATATATTTTAATCCAGAGGAGAAATCTTGACAATTACAAATCTTAAGAAAGGTATAAGATTTGTTTAAGAAAAATTTGGGCAAAATTATTCAAATTACAAATTTTGGAAAAAAAGTTATGTTAAATATAGAATATTTTAAATCTCTCAAATCTAGATAACTCCGAGAGAGCTCCAAAATGCATCTCCTGCACTTGCAATTGAAAACTCAACTTTTACACATGGCTTGGCACTGCAACAAGGGGACTCTTGGATAAGTTGCGCAATGAAAAAATCTTGGATCCACGACACGCAACGTAGTGACAAAATATTGTGCACCACAAGCTTTGTCACTAGACTCTTAGGACTTGTAGCGCAGTTCACAAACTACACAAAATGTTGCACACTGTAATAAAAAATGCTTTCAAGAACAATTTATAAATGCAGAATAATAAAATGCTATTTTTAGCATATAAACTCAGAAATACTCATGAAAGTTGACAACTCAAAATATTTGATATTAAAGAACTTCAACGCACTGCGCACGGTTACATAATACAATAATAAGATGAGTTTCAACTCCAATGACTTCTTCTGCTGAATTTACAGACACAGAGCTTGTGCTCAGACTTCTTCAACTCTTCGGTTGTTGTTGGTTCTTCTCTACCTCTCTACCTCTTCTCTGCATCATCCTCTTGCTAACTAAAGAATCAGACTTAAATATACTACGACTGAGACTTCTTACAGAAGTTAAAACTGACTCAAAATTAAAGACTACCATTAAATCGACCGACTCTTCAACTACTTATCAAAACTTGAGAAAGCTAAAGATCGACTCCATTTATAGCTCTCCTGCTTGCCAACTGACTTTGAGTAAACGCGTGACTTTGCACTTGTAGAGTGTCAGACTGACGGATTGAAAATTTGGCTACTAATAGAAAAATTGGTGGATACGTGAAGATCTCACCGACTTGTAATTATCGTTTCCAACACTCCCCCTTAATTGTAAGTAGGTGGGATTACAAAGGAAAGTTACATCAAAAATTTAGTTTACAATTTTACTGTCACTCATCTATTACTACGCAGACTCCCAGACTACTGCGTAGATGCTGAAATGCATCTCTTGCTAAAGCCTTTGTGAAAATGTCCGCAACTTTTTCTTTTGACCTACAAAAAACTAAACAGATCTCTTTGTTATTCACCAATTCTCTGATAAAATGATATCTTATATCAATATGCTTAGTTTTCTTGTGAAACACATGGTTCTTTGATAACATGATGGATGAATTGTTGTCATAGAAAACTGTTGTTGGTTCCTGTTGTTCCTGCAACAAATCTTTTAACATCCTTCTCCTCCAAACTGCTTGACAAGATGCGCTTGTAGCTGCGATGTACTCTGCTTCTGATGAAGAAAGAGTCACAATGGGTTTCTTCCTTGGTTCCCATGATACCATACATGTTCCAAAATGAAATGTGTACCCAAAGGTACTTTTCCTGTCATCTATGTTGCCTCCACAATCACTGTCAGTATATCCAATGAGTCTGAAATCTTCTGAAGTGGAGTATTTAATGCCAAAATCTTTTGTTCCATTCACATATCTCAGTATTCTCTTTTCTGCATTCCAATGTGATTCTTTTGGAGTTTCAATGAACCTTGAAATTAGGCTCACTCCATACATAATATTAGGTCTTGTCGCTGTGAGATACATAAGACTGCCTACTAGTCTTTTAAACAGTGTGGGATTTACCTTGGACCCTTTATCTTCCTTGCTTAACTTTAATCCTGTTATGAAAGGTGTTGGTACTTCTTTTGAATTATTCATATTGAATCTTTTCAATATTTCATGCGCATACTTGGACTATGAGATAAATATGCTAGTTTTGGACTGGTGAACTTCGATTCCCAAAAAATATCTCATAAGCCCTAAATCAATGATTTCAAATTCATCCTTCATGACTGACTTGAATTCTTCTATGCCAAAGTCATATGTAAAAATCAAATCATCCACATATAAACAAAAAATTAACATGTTACCTTGCTGATTTGCTTTGATGTACAGTGTTGGCTCACTTTCACTTCTCTGAAATCCATTTTGTGTCAGATAGGAATCAATGTGATTGTACCAAGCTCTAGGAGCTTTCTTTAACCCATACAATGCTTTCTTCAATCTGTACACTTTATCTTCTTGTCCTGGAACCTCATAACCTTGTGGTTGTTCCACATATACTTCTTCTTCTAAGTTTCCATTCAAAAATGTTGACTTCACATCCATTTGATAAACTGGCCACTTGTACTGCGTGACAATTTCTAACACAGTTCTGACTGTGTTCATGTGCGCAACTGGTGCAAATGTTTCATTGAAATCAATTCCAAGTTGTTGTGTAAAACCTCTTGCAACTAATATCTCCTTGTACTTCTATACATTTCCTTCTTCATATTGCTTGGTTTTATGAATCCACTGGACACTTATGACATCCTTGTCATCAGGTACATCTACCAATTTCCATGTCTGATTGTTCTCTATGCATGTGATTTATTCATCCATGTCTTGTGCCCATACATCCTCTTTGACAAATTCTTCAAAGGTTAATGGGTCATCTATTTGTGAAAACAAAGCAAAGACTAAAAATGAATTTGTTGTGTATTCATTATAGATGTTGCACGGACTTCTTGTCTTTTTTGGTTACAAACTTGGTAATGTTGGATTTGGAGACGTAGAACTGCTCAGACTGCTTGTTGATGTTTGTTGTGCTCTAGGTGTAGACTTTGCACCTGTTGTTCTTACTGGAGTATTATGCGCAGTGCTTTGCATCGCAATGCCATGTGTAGAAGGGACTGCACACTGACTTGTGCACGATGTTTGAAACACCTCTTCTTCTTATGTTGTTTCATCATGCCCCATTGCATCAATAATTTTGAATGTCTTTGCTATGGTTCCATCCCATGCTTCATTCTCCAAGAACTGAACATCGTGGCTGATTATGAATTTTCTTGTGATAGGGTCATATAACTTATATCCTTTTGTTTCTTCAGAATACCCAAAAAATATACATTTCTGTCCTTTATTGTCTAGATTCCTTCTCAGCTCATTTGGAACATGTGTGTATGCGACACAACCAAAAAATTTTAAGTGCGCCACATTATGCTTCAATCATGTCCAGGCTTCTTGAGGAACTCTATTTTTCACACTCTTTGTTAGACATCTGTTCAATATGTATACTGCAGTTGCAACCACCTCATCCCAATATTCATTTGACAAATTTTTGGTTGTCAACATATTGCACACCATTTACATGATGGTTCTTTTCTTTCTCTCTCCGACACCATTTTTCTGTGGTGTATATCGTACGGTAAATTACTTGTAGATGCCATGAACTTTACAAAAGTTCTAAAATTCTCTTGAAGTGTATTCTCCTCCTCTGTCAGTTCTTAGACACTTGATGTAATAACCACTATGTTTCTCCACAAGTGATTTAAACTGCTGAAAACAACCCAATGTGTTAGATTTATGCTTTAGGAAATAAATCCATGTCTTTCTTGAGAAATTATCAATGAATGTTATAAAATATGTACTTCCTCCTATGGATGTTGTTTGTATTGGTCCACAAATGTCTGAATGAAAAATTTCCAGTGGATCTTTTGCTCTGTAAGACTTTCCAAATGGAAATGATTCTCTGTGATGCTTGCCAAATATGCAGGCTTCACATATCCTTTCTAGTTTTTCAATCAATGGAAAACATTTTACAATATCCTTTGTGTCTAGCAACTTCATACCTCCAAAGTTCAAATGTCCAAATCTAAAATTCCATAACCAATAATCATCCTGTATTTTAGATTGGAATGTTGCCTTCATTTTTGCGCCACTTTCTCCTTTCTTGATACTGCACGCACTATTTTTTTCATTGGAATTGCACGCACTTTATGCTATAAATGCAGTGTCTGACTACGCATCTTTTGATTTACCAATAGCTTGTGTTGTATTTTTCTTCTTGGTTGGCTTCAATGTCAATGGGAACATCATGTTACTTGTCATTTGGATTCTTGCAATAAGTAGATTGCTTGGGCATTTGTCCATAATCACACAGTGAATATCTTCCATATAGATTATGTATCCTTTTTGTAAAAACTGTCTTGTGCTCATCAGATTATGATTCAAACTAGAAACATAATATACATCAGTCATAACTTTCTATTCTCCTTGCTTAGTTAAAATATTTATATTACCTTTTCTTAAGACAGTGACTTGGATATCTGTTCCAAGTGTAACCTTGGTTTGGACTAACTCATCCAAACTAGAAAACAATTCTATGTTTCAAGTCATGTGGTTATTGCAGCCTGAATCTAAATACCATATATCACAAGGACTTGCTTGAGCAACATTGCATTCAACTGGTGAGACTATAGGAATTTCTACAACGTGCACCATAAACATAGGATAAGTTTGGTTATTTGCGTTGTTTGACTGATATTGACTTTGTTTGTTCTAATTCTACTGTCTCTTTCTGCACTCATATGCATAATGTCCATACTTTTTACAGTAATGGCACTAAATATTTGATTTGTTAGTTCTATGAATACTTGACTGACTGGTACTTGGGTTTGGACTTCTTCCACCAGTATTTCTAGGACTACTATTACATCCACCTCTGAAACAACTTCTTCCTCTGCCTCTAGAGTTAGCTCTCACCCTTCCTTTTCCACGACTTATAGATGAATGCATGAAAAATGCATTCTCTAATGACATACTTGACCTATTCAATCTATGTTCATGATTAATGAGGGAAGATTGCAGTTCATCTAGACTAAACTGACTCAAGTCTTTTCTCTCTTCTAGAGTCACCATTGGAGTATCAAACTTAGGAGGAAGACTCCTAAGTACCTTCTCAAAAAAAATTCTGTCTTCTATGGTTTAACCATGAGACTTAATCTGATTTATCAGGCCAATGACATGAGTATAAAAGGAATCTACTGTATCTGAATCTTTCGTTGACAGAGTTTCAAAATATCTTCTAAGAATTTGTAGTCTTGAAGTATTTACTTTGTCCATACCTTGATAAAAGGTTTGTAATGTGTCCCATGCTTATTTGGCTTGCTTCATTGATGAACTCTTGGAAGTATGCTCTCATGCATGGCTTGATGTATGTAAAACAATGCATTTCCATCCTTATTTATTTGATCTTTCAAGACATCCTTCTCAGCTTGTGCGAGGGCATTGTATGTTGCCTGATCTACTCGTTCCTATAATTTTTAAACATGTGAGGTAAAGCAATGCATATAGATTCTTAAGCAAAATAAAATTTAATCAATGGCTCATACACAAAGTACACAGAGATTTTATACCAGAAACCCTCAACCGAGAAAACCTTTCTTATATTCATTATATCAAATTTCACCATTCACTATACAATATATACAATGTTCTTAGGTATTCCATAGATACCAAAACCCTAATCCCTAAAACCGAGATTATTTTTAGTAAACCACTAAAAATAGGAAAAACCACCCAAAAACAATTTCAGGGCACTGCCCCAGGCTACGCCCGGTGCCGAACGCTGCGTGTAACCAGGGGGGGCATACCTGCCCCCCCTGGGACCTCCCTAGGAAAGATTCTGGCACACACATCACAAACAAAGCACTAGTACGATGGATCGTCAGACACAGTTGTCATATCTGACATTCCCACACACACACATGCAAAGAATATAACACATACCCAACATTCTCCCACTTGTTGTTTTCTTTGAATCCAGGGGTCCAGGGGATTATATATTCAACAATCAAAGGAAGCAATGCCCATTGTTATTCTACACCAGGAGAGCTTTTCTGTGCTCACGGACTTTGTCAATGAATCTGCAACATTCTTCAAAGTCTCAACCTTTTCCAACAACACTTTATTTTCCTCAACCATGTCTCTCACAAAGTGATACTAAACATCAATATGTTTTGTCTTCGAATGATAAGATGGGTTCTTTGCTAGGAATATTGCACTCTGACTGTCACAATCTAATCTCACTGCTTGTTGTGCCAACCCAATACTTGAACACAATCTTTGTAACCATATTGCTTCCTTGCTTGCATGAATGGCTGCCATGTATTCAACTTCTGTAGTTGAGAGTGCCACTACAACCTGTCTTTTTCTCATCCAACTGATTGCTCCTCCAAATAGGTTAAACACATACCCACTTGTAGATATTCTGCGATCCAGATCTCCAACCCAGTCTGCATCAACAAAGCCATGTATGTCCACCACTCTGTCCAATCCTGGTCTTCCTTAGTAGCACAATCCATAACTGGTGGTGCCATGAAGATACCTGAAGACCCTCTTTACTGTTGTCCAATGATCATTCCCTAGTTTTGACATATACCTGCTCAAAAATCCCACTACATGTGCAATGTCCGGTCTAGTACAGACCATTGCATACATCAAACTGTCAACTGCACTGGCATACGAAACATGGGACATGTCCTCTTCTTTTTCTTGTGTCTTGGGACACTTATCTGCAGATAACTTTACACCTATAGGAATATGAACCTTGACCAGTTTACTTCCATGCATATTAAACCTCTACAATATTGTCTCAACATATTTTCTCTGATTCAACCAGAGTTTCATGTTTGCACGATATATTTTAATCTCCATTCCCAGAATGAAGTTAGCAGCACCAAGATCCTTCATGTCAAATTTGGAGGATAGCTACGATTTCACTTCCTTGATAACATCCATGTTATTTCCTACCAACAACATGTCATCAACATACAACACTACATAAATGAA
>JZKD02S1672968.1:750678-763232 GCA_000966675.3 Picea glauca | reverse complement strand
GCATGATGCACACGCCACAAACAGAGCACTAGTACAAGGGATCGTCAGACACAGTTGTCATATCTGATGCGTCCACACACACACATGCAAATAATATAACACATACCCAACAGTTCCACATAGCCATTCTCGACTATCTCCCATACATCTTGACCTCAAAACAACACCATCATGGTCAATGACCACATCTCATAATTTTTTCCTGTAAAAGTGGGAGGTTGCAAATTTGACGTAGAAGCCATATTTCACTTTTCAACAAAGTTTCTGCTCTTGAACTTGTTCTAATAGAGCCTGCTCTAATACCAAATCTTAGATCCACTACGTAATGAAGAAATCTTGGATCCACAACGCACAAGGAAACTGTGCGCAATACAGTGACAAAATAATGTGCGCCAGAAGCTTTGTCACTGGACTCTCAGGATTTGTCGCACAGTTCACAGACTACACAAAATGTTGCGCACTGTAATATAAAACGCTTTCAAGAACACTTTATAAATGCGGAATAACAAAATGTTATGCATAGCATATAAACTCAAAAATACTCTCGAAAGTTGACAACTCAAAATATTTGATATTAATGAACTTCAGCGCACTACATGTGGTTACAAAATACAATAAGAAGATGAGCTTCGGCTCCAATGACTTCTTCTACTGACTTTACAGACACAGAGCTTGTGCTCACACTTCTTCAACTCTTCAGTTGTTGTTGGTTCTTCTCTACCTCTCTGCCTCTTCTCTACATCATCCTCCTGCTAACTAAATACTCAGACTTAAATAGACTCTGACTGAGACTTCTTACAGAAGCTAAGAATAACTCAACATTAGAGACTACCATTAAATCCACTCACTCTTCAACTACTTATCAGAACTCGAGAAAGATAAAGATCGACTCTATTTATAGCTCTGCTACTTGCTGACTGACTTTGAGTAAACGTGTGACTTTTCACTTGCAAACTGGCTGATTGACAATTCAACTACTAACATAATTAACATAATTGACTGAAAGACAAATCGACGGAGACGTGAAGATCTCACCGACTTGTAATTACTATTTCCAACCGGGATGAGGGTATCAAAATAGGAAATGGTGATCTCTTCTCCTCGCTTGATGGACTTGGAGGCGTGAATAGACATGGCGTTTCCCACTTCCATCCTGCTCGAGTTCGGTAGGCATGAATGGTTGATGAAGGACGGAAGCGTCCAAAGACCGCTAAAATTCTGGCCTCGCTTGACGAGTTTGGCTTCATATATTTTCGATTTTGAAGCAAATGTCTGTTCGGCTCCACCGAAACAGTTCCGACTTATAATATCCCGTATATGGTTAATGTCTACCTGCAATTTTTCTTTTCTCACTGCTTTGCTTAGAGACATTTTCCCCTCTGTTTTAAACAAATCAATTGCTGGAACATCCAGGCTGCTAGGCGTAGAGTAGTCTTCTAAACTATAAAGCTGTTGGAGCAATCTCTGCGATTTCCTGGAAACACTAACTACGATGACAACAAGCTCTTCTTGTGATGGCAGATTAATGTTTCCCCGATGGTCCACATTGATCCCAGCCGAGTTGTCCTCAGAAGGAACTGCAACGGTGTTGCTTACCAACAAAAGCTGCCCGATGCTTATTTCTCGTTTGGCATAAAGCCCTCGGCCGCGGCCGTCTTTGGTCATCTTGATCTCTACGGGGCTCCTGAAATCGGCCACTTCCGGAATAGAAGATCTGCGTCTGAGCAGGTGGTCCAAGATGTCATGCTTGCCATTCCGGCTCGTCGGAAAGCTACCTGCCGGACCTTGCTCCCGAGTGAGCCTACTCGAATTGCATCGGGCTTCTTATTTTTCAGAAATCCACACCTATAGAATAGGTCCACTGGTCCACCTGAACGTTAAATAATAAAATATTAGTTATTCTTTTTTAAAGGGAAAGAAAGAAATTTGAATAAGTATAAATATTATTAAAATATAGTTTTCTTAGTTTTCTTCCTTCCTATTCAAAATTATCTATTTTGACTGACATCTTGAATCCTATATTGATATTTTTTTAAAATAGATTTTAATAATATTTTTTTTGTTTTCATATCCATTTTAAACTTCAAAATTCCACTGATACCTATTACCGAGCATCCTCCTCTCCTTCTCGTTCCGGCACTCTCCACGCCCTCAGTTAAAATGATTCTGCACCTAATTCTAATTCAAATTCAAACTTTTGAACCCGACCCGTTTCCCTCAAAACTTGTTTCAAAAAAGCACTGTTCTCTGCTTTGTCATCCCTTTAAACAACATACATGGGGTTGCCGTTCCCCTCGCCCTTTCTTGACCTAGAAGCAAATTTCTCTGGCGCGATTTATTTTGCTTCTGGAGGTAGCGCACTGCTGAAATCCATAGGCCAAAAATTGGCGAGTTCCCTTCCTGTTTTCAATATTGTATTCATCAAATCTGTATTTCTGATTCTGGAACATTAATATATGTCATTATCTTTTATACTTCGCCAAATAATGTTTCTAATCTGGCCTAATACATCTCCTACTCCTGCAGAATATTATTTCATTGAGTCATCAATTATGGCAATTCACACTCTTTGCATGATTTTAGTGAAGAAGAATGGCGGTATTGTACTTGAATCTTGCGTGTCCAAGTTCTTATACTGTATTTCCGTTGAAGGCAACGACATTGGCAGCCATATACAGAATGCTACCTACCAAAATACTACTATTCTTCAGGACCTAGTTACATTGTTGTTCAACAAATATGACAAATACTTATCGGTAAGTTTCAGATTTTTTAAGTTTTACAGATTCATTTGTGTGTGAACATTAATATGCATACAACACTAGATTACTCATCTTATGAAACTTATTCAGAGGCTTTACCGCTCCTAGGGGAGAAAGTTCATTTTGTTCGGCATCTCCACCTTGGGATGCAGTTCATCTTCGAGGCCTCTTGGCTATATAAGTACAGCTAATGCCGAACGTATGCATATAGAGAACAGATTGGCCAAGGAATATGATGCCGGTCTTAAACAACTGCTTAAACGTGCGATGCAGCAGCTACAAGGAGTAAAAATCCTACAACTCAATTCTTATAATTTTATTCTCTCTGTAATTGAAAACGGCCAAGCCTACTGTACGTTAAAAAAATTAATTGAGAACAAGAAAGCCATTCTTTTTGTTTTCATTTGAGACGAGGAAGAATATTGTCACTGACATACCGCAAGTTTGGTACTGGGTGCAGGATTTAGGGACACAAGATCTGCATGCTACAGTGCGGGGGCGTTTAACACACAAGTGAAATGTGGGAAATCGAAGGCAAAGGAAAAGAAAGTGGGATGTGAAAATTACAAACCATTTATTTGCAAGGATCAAAATGTGTACCTATTTTGGGACGGGACTCACCCCCACTGAGAGATCGAACGCCATATTTGCTCATCAAATCTGGAGCGAAAACTCCTCAATTATATCTCCATTTAATCTCTCGGCTCTTGTACTCTACTCGGCAATGACATAGGTCAATTGGATCTAGTTTTGGTGGTTAGAAGATTGGTTGTTAATATTTTTACTCACCCAAATTTAATTCTTATAAATGACATGTTAATGACTCTTAACATTGTATGGTTATTCTTACTTCTTTACCCTGATGATGAAATGTTTGGCCACCCATATTTCCTCTAAATATCTTTGGTGAACCACATTTAAAAAAATACGCCTCATTAACCCTAACAGTGCCTACTTGATGAGGGTGCAGTGTTTATGGGAAATGGTATTCCCTCTAAAACTGTTGGGGTTGGCAGTATTAAAATCAGGATGTTTGATGGTATTGTTAGGGAATTAACGAATGTTAGATATGTACCTAAGCTTAAATCAAATTTGATTTCATTGGGAGTACTGGATTCTTGTGGATATAAGTATACAAGTCAAGGTGGAGCACTTACATTGTCGAAAGATAGTTGAGTAGTGATGAAGGAAACAAAGTTTGATAACGTTTATAAGCTGGAAGGGAGAATTGAAGTAGCATATGAAGTGACCGAGGTATCTTCTTGTTTATGACAGAGGCATCAAGGTCATAAGAGAAATAAAGAATTGCAGGTATTGGTAAGCGGTAAATCATTTCTAGACTTAAAATCTTTGTTTCCAAATTCCTGCTTGTTTTATATCTCTGCAAGTTATGATGGTGGTATAAAGGGATGTTGTGTGTGGGATCCTACTTCTCACAAGGTCATCATTGATAGAGATATAGTATGTATGGAACAACCAATAGGGTTGATTCAAGATCGCAACGCTAAATTTGTTTGCATAGATCTAGATTTTATGAGCAGAACGAAATGACTACAGATTATTAACAAGTGCTTAACACAAAATAATAGAGATACAGTAAAACTGGTTTTCTATTCAATAAAGAATACACTGAAACTGTAAAATGCAGCGGAAACAAGCTTGTTGGAATGGTGGTGGCTTATCTCTGAGAAGAGATGCGACGGTTGCGCTCATTCGTAAGAAGATCATTACAATGAGGCTCTGAAGGCCTTTTTACAATAAATAGGAATTCCAAAAACCCTAGACATCCAAAAACCTAACCCTAGGAGATGAAGCGCTAAAAGTCACGTGGGCCCCGTCTGGGTAAGTTAGTAAATCAACTTTCTGGGGTCGTAACTTTTGCATATGATCTTCGTTTTAGGCGTATGATAGCCCGTTGGAAAGGTATCGTCGAGGAGATTCATTTTGGGGGCTCAACCATTGAAAATATTTATACCGAAAAAACCTTCATTTAGGCCCTCAAAATGGCCCCGAAAGTTAAAACTGCTAAAAATAGTAAATTTCCAAAATTACCAGAAAACTGTTTTGAGCCAATTGGAAAGGGTGGGTGGCCATCGATATCCACCTGGATAAATCCTCCCTCCTTATGAAGCAATGGTATCAATTGCGTTTATTTCCCCCATTAGATGAGAAAATTTCTACTGAATTTGGCCCGAGGTGAGCCACCTGCCTTGGTGCAGGAACTGCCCTGCTTTGACGACTCGATAAAGATTGATACTTTGTTGTCAAGTGACCTTGATCTATGTGTCCACAATCTGATCATTGGATTCATGTTTCATGCAGTCAGGGTTTATCTCTATTGGTGTTAGCTATTCTGCTACATCTAAGGTGTCCAATAATGGTGGGAAATAAGGACAAAGGAGATACACGTTGAACATTGGGTGTAGGCCAAGGAAAGGAGGAATGTTGAGCTCAAAAGAATTATCCTCCACGGCCTTGGTGATGGTGTACGACCCATAACAGAGTGGGCAAAGCTTCCGATGGGGTCCTGTAAGGCGTTCTTTCTGCAAGTGCAACCAAACTTTGTCACCCACCTGAAAACTATGTGGCACCCAATGTTGATCATGGCACTGCTTGTACTTATCATTGGACTTCTGTAGGATATCCTGAACCTGTTGGCGGATGTGATGGATCCGCTCAATGAACTGGGTTCCTTTGTCAGCTTCAATTGGAGCAAGAGATGAGTTGGTCGAGGTGATCGCAAGGGGAAGTGTAACATCTAGGGGACCTAATGGTTGGAATCCCAACCCCACCTGAAAGGGGATGTTGCCGGTTGAGCTATGAAGGGATTGGTTGTAGCTATTTTGGACATAGGGAAGGCTCTCATCCCATGTGCGAGGGTGTTTTGAATTATACACGTGAAGGATATGCACAATCACTCGATTTACGACCTCGGTTTGGCCATCTGTCTGGGGGTTGAAGGTCGTGGATTTGGTGAGTTTAGTGTCCAACAGTGACGAGAGGCTCGACTAGAATGTGCTGAGAAATTGACTGTCTCGATTTGAGACAATGGTTTGTGGGATTCCAAAATGTACCCAAACTCGTTCATAGAAGATCTTGGTAGTGGCCTCTTTTGTGATGTTCTTCTTGTGGGAAACTAGAATCGCCATCTTAGAAACATGATCAACAACCACATAACACAGCCATTTCCCTGCTTGGTGGATGGGAGGCCCAACATGTAGTCCATTGAGATGGATTCCCATGGACCGTCAGGAGCAGGAAGAGGGGTGTACAGGCCCTGTTTCTTAGAGGTCGGTTTGACAATAGCACAGGCAATGCAGGACCTGATATACTTGCTGACTTCATGTTGAAGTTTTGGATAGTAGAAATGTTTCTGTAGCATCACCATTGTCTTTTTTACGGCGAAGTGTCCTGCCACCCGACTATAGTGGGCTTCCCATATCAACTTCAATCGCTCGCTTGATGGAGCACAGATATGGCCTAGATGACACAACAACCCATCATGAAGATGGAAATTATCGACAACTTCATTTGCACCCAACATTTGGTAGGTGGTGGCGAAGTCCAAATCTGTCGCATAGAGTTGGGGCCGTCTAGAGGTCTCATGGCTACAAGAGTCTAGCACCATGGTGAGTGTTGTGACTGACGGCCCACTGAGGCAATCAAGGACGCGATTGGTGCTTCTTGTTTTATACTTGATGTTGAAGTGGAATTGTTGCAAGTATGTGGACCACTTTTGATGGCGATCATTCTGCAATTTTCCTTGTGTCTGCATGAATTGCAATGGCTTATGATCAATGTGGATGATTGTCTTCTTCCAAGGAATGTAATGTCTCCACTAGCGATAGACTTGCACAATGGAGTACATTTCTTTGTCGTAAGTAGGGTACTTCCAGACAACATATGATAGTGCCTCACTATGATAGGCCACGGGGTGGCCATGCTGATTGAGAACAATGCCCACCGCATAGTTTGAAGCATCTGTCTCGATCTCAAAGGGTTGTTGTAGGTCTAGTAGTGAAAGTACTGGGGATAAGCACAAGTGCTGCTTCAAATCATTGAAAACTTGTTGTTGGGACCAGCCCCACGCAATTTTTGCCTTCCCACCACACCTGGTTATTTGGCTGAGGGCCCATGCAATATGGGAGAATCCCAACACGAACCTGCGGTAGAAATTGGCAAGGCCCAAGAATCTCCAAAGCTCAGTGAGTGTGGTTGGAGCTGGCTAGTCACGGATGACTTGGATCGTGGCTAGATCCACATGTATGCCATGCTAATCAACAATGTAGCCTAGGTAATGGACCCTAACCATGTCGAAGGAGCATTTTTCCAAGTTGGCATACAGCTTGTGATGCTACAGGGTGTGCAAAACCTGTTGAATATGTTGAAAGTGTTCATCCCAAGTCTTGTTGTAAATGAGAATGTCATCCAAATACACCACTACAAAAGTATTGGTGAATGGTCGCAGGATATCGTCCATTATCCTCATGAAAGTGGCTAGAGCATTTGTCAAACCAAAGGGCATGACCAACCATTCAAAAAGGAATTCCTTTGACTTGAAGGTGGTTTTCCATACATCTATCTCTTCTATCAAGACCTGGTGGTAGCCAGACTTCAGATCAATCTTACTGAAGTATTTGGCCCCCATGAGTTGATCAAGGAGGTCGTTGATTCAAGGAATCGGGTATCGGTTTTTTACTGTGATTTTATTCAAAGCTCGGTAATCAATGCAGAGTCGCTAGGTTCCATCTTTCTTATGTACCAACACAATTGGGCTCCCGCAAGGTGATCAACGATGTAGCCCACAGGGTGTGCAAAACCTGTTGAATATGTTGCAAGTGTTTATCCCAAGTCTGGCTATAAATGAGAATGTCATCCAGATACACCATTACAAAAGTATTAGTGAATGGTCGCAAGATATTGTCCATCATCCTCATGAAAGTGGCTGGAGAATTTGTCAAATGAAAGGGCATGACCAACCATTCAAAAAGGCCTTCCTTTGACTTGAAGGTGGTTTTCCATACATCTGTCTCTTCTATCAGGACCTGGTGGTAGCCAGACCTCATATCAATCTTACTGAAGTATTTGGCCCCCGTGAGTTGATCAAAGAGGTCATCGATTTGGGGAATCGGGTATCAGTTTCTGACTGTGATTTTATTCAAAGCTCGGTAATCAATGCAGAGTTGCTAGGTTCCATCTTTCTTCTGTACCAGCACGATTGGGCTCCCGCAAGGTTATGAGTTGGGACCGATGTGCCCCTTGTGGAGAAGTTCTTGGATCTGTCACTTGATCTCCTCATTCTCTAACAGAGAGAGGCGATATACTGGCCCATTGGACAGTGGTGCATTGGGTGTCATATCGATGGGGTGCTTGACCTGGCAGTGCAAAGGTACCCTGGTAGGTGAGGAGAAGATATCTGAGTATTCTTCCACGACCTTATATACTTGCTTCTGCTGTGTGGAGAGGTCAGCCGCAGAGACTCTGGATGTGGTTGTGATCTTTTGCTTATTCTAAGAGCGAATAATGAAGAAGACAAATTTCCCCATCTGAGAGATGATCTTCCTGCATTACTTAGCAGCGATCAAGGAAATAGCATTAGGTGAGACTACCTCATGTATCCTATACAATTTCTTGTTCAAAGTAATAATAACACTATGAGGCCTAGACTCATATACAACATGACTTTTCCATAAATAAGGTTGGCCCAAAAGAACATCACAAACTTCAAGAGGAGAAACATCACACAATACCTTGTCTTTGAAGGGCTTGATCTCGTACAACAGTCGACACTGTTGGCTGACGTGGAGATTACTTCCTTGGCGGAGCCATCCAATGGTGTAGGGTTGTGGGTGCGTTGTTGTCGACAGGGCCAACCGCTTGACGACCTCTGTTGAGATGAGATTCTTTTGGCTACCGCTATCAACAATGAAGTGCAATGAGGTGCTTTTTACCCACATCTGTGAATGGAAGAGGCATTCTCCTTCTTATGGCTTGTCTGGTTCACCAGGCCAGAGCTTGGTGGTAGCAATGGTTTCACTGGGTTCCATGTCAATGATTCGTCTTCCCCTTTCTAGTTCTGGATCAGAGTTAGAACCTACATCTGATTCATAGGCTTTCACTTTAGCTACTAGCGACTTCTTTGAGCGGTAGTCAGTAGTGTTATGCCAAGGGCTCTTATGGAAGTCGCACCACTTCCCGGTATATTTCTTTTTCGTTCTGGTGTCCTTCTTTGCTTGCAACTTGGACTGGTTGTCTTGATATTTTCCATCTTTTCTTTGTCCTTTGTTATGTGGGTTGGGGGCGGCCTTTCCTGGATTTTATTATGAGGGGTTCCCAGGCCCAAATTTCCGCGTCTTTTGTTTGATTTTCTACTCGATTTTGAGGGCATATCGGTAGGTCGTGCCCAAGGATGAGATGTACAAAAATTTCATTTCAGTCTAGATGTATCTATGCAGAGTGCCGCGATACTTGAGCACCATATGTCACTCTGAATCTTTGATACCCACCTTGGTGTGCAAGGAATGGAAGATATTTGTGAAATCTGGCACTACTTGGTCTCTTTCTTTCCGCAATGTGGTCCATTTGGTATACAAGTCATTATAACTTACGACAGGGTAGTATTGTTCCTTAATAGCATTCCTGAAGGATTCCCAGGTGGCTGTGACTGTAAATAATGAGGGTTCCTCTGATTCCTTTTCTTCACATAAAGTTTCCCACCAATCTTTGACGCGGGGAACGACTTTGAGGAGCTCAAAAGTAATCTTTTCTTTATTCGAAAAGTTATGAACAGAAAAATACCCTTCTAGTAGATTCAACCACTTTTCTACAACATCTGCGTCTATCTAACCTTCAAATATAGGAATATCAAAATTGATTTGTACATTGAAGGGGGCAGCGCCTCTGCTCGAAGAAGATGCGTCGCCTGTTGGTAGCCGCCGAAGGATTTGCGCGAAACTATCGATCATCTCGTTCCTTTGTTGTGTGAGGGCTTCCTCAATCAACAGTTTGAAAGAATCTCCTGTCCCATCATATTTTTTTTCTCCTACCATGAGAGGTCGCTTGGGCGTGCGAGAGATTTTTTCCTAAAGAGAAACAAGCTTGAGACCTAACTCTTTGTACTCCGACCTCGTTGGGGACATGCATTAAGACGACAAGGAGCAGGCCGCTCTGATACCACTGATCCAAATTTTATGAGAAGAATGAAATGAATACAGATTATTAACATGTGCTTAACACAAAATAACAGAGATAGAATCAAACTAGTTTTCTATTCAATAAGGAAATAAGTTGAAACTGCAAAATGCAGCGGAAACAAGCTTGTTGGAATGGTGGCGGCTTATCTCTGAGAAGAGATGTGACGGTTGCACTCATTTGCAAAAAAATCATTACAATAAGGATATGAAGGCCTTTTTAAAATAAACAGGAATGTCAAAAACCCTATAAATCCAAAAACCTAAGCCTAGGGGATGAAGCGCCAAAAGTCATGTGGGCCCCGTCTAGGTAAGTTAGTACATCAACTTCCCGGGGTCGTAACTTTTGCATACGATCTCCGTTTTAGGCGTATGATATCCCGTTAGAAAGGTATCATCGAGGAGATTAATTTTTTATGGTAAATAATGCCTTTACATATCAATGAGAATCTCTATCCATAAAAACCTTTATTTAGGCCCTCAAAATGGCCCCGAAAGTTAAAACTGCTAAAAATACTAAATTGGCAAAATTGCGAGAAAACTGTTTTGAGATAGTTGGAAAGGGTTGGTGGAAACTGATATCCACCTGGATCAATCCTTCCTCCTTAGGAAGCAATGGTCTCCATTGCATTGAGTTCCCCCGTCATATGAGGAAATTTTTCTTGAATTTGGCCTTGGGTGAGCCAGCTGCCTTGGTGCAGGAGTTGCCCTGCTTTGATGACTCGATAAAGCTTGATACTTTGCTATCGAGTGCCCTTGATATATGTGTCCACAATATGATCACTAGATTCCTGTTTCATGCAGTCAAGGTTGAGCTCTGTTGGTTTCAGTTGTTCTGCTACGTCTGAGGTGTCCAATAATGGTGGGAAATAAGGGCGAAGGATATCCACGTTGAACATTGGGTGCAGGCCAAGGAAAGGAGGAATGTTGAGATCAAAATAATTATCACCCATGACCTTGGTGATGGTGTACAACCCATAACAGAGTGGGCAAAGCTTCCGATGGGGTCCTGCAAGGCGTTCTTTCTACAAGTGCAACCAAACTTTGTCACCCACATGAAACTTATGTGGCACCCGATGTTGATCATGGCGTTGCTTGTACTTGTCATTGGAATTTTGTAGGATATCCTGAACCTATTGGCAGATGTGTTGGATCTGCTCAATGAACCGGGTGGCTTTGTCATCTTTATTTGGAGCAGGATATGAGTCGGTCGAGGTGACAGCAAGGGGAAGTGTAACATCTAGGGGACCCAATGTTTGGAATCCCAACCCATCCTGAAAGGGGTTGTGGTCGGTTGAGCTATGAAGGGCTTGGTTGTAGTTATGTTAGATATAGGGAAGGCTCTCTTCCCATGTGTGATGGTGCTTTTAATTATACACATGAAGGATATGCACAATCATTCGATTTACAACCTCGGTTTGGCCATCTGTCTGGGGGTGGAAGGCCCTGGATTTTTTGAGCTTGGTGTCCAACAGTGACCACAGGCTCGAACATAATGTGCTGAGAAATCATCTATCCTGATTTGAGACAATGGTTTGTGGGATTCCAAAATGTGCCCAGACTCGTGCAAAGAAGAGCTTGGCAGTGGCCTCTGTTGTGATGTTCTTCTTGCAAGCAACCAAAATTACCATCTTAGAAAAGAGATCAACAACCACAAAACACAGTCATTTCCCCGCTTGGTGGATGGGAGGCCCGACATGTAGTCCATTGAGATGGATTCTCGTTGCCTGTCGAGAGTAGGAAGAGGGGTGTACAAGCCCTATTTATTAGTGTTTGATTTGGCAATAGCGCAGGTAGTGAAGGACGTGATATACTTGTTGACCTCCTAACAAAGTTTTGGCCAGTAGAAATGTGTTTGTAGCATTGCCACTATATTTTCGAAGCCAAAGTGTCCTGCCACCCGACTGTAGTGGGCTTCCCATATTAGCTTCGCTCGCTCACTTGATGGAACAAAGATATGGCCCAGATGACACAAAAACCCATCCTGAAGATGGAAATTATAGACAACTGCGTTTGCACCCAACATTTGGTAGGTGGTGGTGAAGTCCAGATCTGTCTCATAGAGTTGGGGCCATCTAGAGGTCTCATGGCCACAAGAGTCTAGCACCATGGTGAGTGTCGCGACTGGTGGTCTGCTGAGGCAATCAACGACGCGATTGGTGATTCTTGTTTTATACTTGATGTTGAGGTGGAATTGCTGCAAGTATGTGGACCAATTTTGATGGCGATCATTCTGCAATTTTCCTTGTGTCTGCATGAACTGCAGTGGCTTATGATCAATGTGGATGACTGTCTCCTTCCCAAGAATGTAATGTCTCCACTGGCGGCAGGCTTGCACAATGGAGTACATTTCTTTGTCGTAATTAGGGTACTAACGGACAACATATGATAATGTCTCACTATGATAGGCCACGAGGTGGTCGTGCTGAGTGAGAATGGTACCCACCACATAGTCTGAAGCATCTGTCTTGATCTCAAAGGGTTGTTGTAGGTCTAGTAGTGAAAGTACTGGGGTTGAGCACAAAAACTTCTTCAAATCATCGAATGCTTGTTGTTGGGATTGACACCACGCAAATTTCTCCTTACCACCACCCCTGGTTAT
>JZKD02S1672968.1:726750-750628 GCA_000966675.3 Picea glauca | reverse complement strand
CACAATGGAGTACATTTCTTTGTCGTAATTAGGGTACTAACGGACAACATATGATAATGTCTCACTATGATAGGCCACGAGGTGGTCGTGCTGAGTGAGAATGGTACCCACCACACCGTCTGAAGCATCTGTCTTGCTCTCCAAGGGTTGTTGTAGGTCTAGTCGTGAAAGTAATGGGGTTGAGCCCAAAAACTTCGTCAAATCATCGAATGCTTGTTGTTGGGATTGACACCACGCAAATTTCTCCTTACCACCACCCCTGGGTATTTAGCTAAGGGCCCATGCAATATGGGAGAAGCCCAACATGAACCTGCGGTAGAAATTGGCAAGGCCCAAGAAGCTTTGAAGCTCAGTGGGTGTGGTTGGGGCTGGCCAGTCACGGATGACTTGGATCTTGGCTATATCCACATGTACACCATGATGATCAACGGTGTAGCCCAGGTAATGGACCTTGTCCATGCCGAAGGAGCATTTTTCCAAGTTGGCATATAGCTTGTGCTACCGCAGGGTGTGCAGAACCTGCTGAATATGTTGTAAGTGTTCGAACCAAGTCTTGCTGTAAATGAGAATGTCATCTAGATATACCACTACAATAGTATTGGTGAATGGTCACAGGATATCGTCCTTCATCCTCATGAAAGTGGTTGGATCATTTTTCAAACCAAAGGGCATGACCAACCATTCAAAAAGGCCTTTCTTTGACTTGAAGGTGGTTTTCCATACATCTGTCTATTCTATCGGGACCTGGTGGTAGCCAGACTTCAGATCAATCTTACTGAAGTATTTGGTCCCCATGAGTTGATCAAGGAGGTCGTTGATTTTGGGAATCGGGTATCAGTTTTTTACTGTGATTTTATTCAGAGCTCGATAATCAATGCAGAGTTTCCATGTTCCATCTTTCTTTTTTACCATCACGATTGGGCTCCCGCAAGGTGATGACCTGGGACGGATGTGCCCCTTGTGGAGAAATTCTTGGATTTGTCGCTTGAACTCCTCATTTTCTATCAGAGAGCGACGATAGACTGGCCCATTGGGAAACGGTGTATCGAGGGTCAGATCGATGGGGTGCTTGACATGGCTATGCAGAGGTACCCCGGTAGGTGAGGAGAAGATATCTGAGTATTCTTTCATGACCTTATCTACCTTCTTCTGCTATGTGGAGAGGTCGGCCGCAAAGAACCTGGATGTGGTGTTAATATTTTTCTTATTCTGAGAGAGAATCACGAAGAATACAAACTTCCCTGCCCTAGAGATGACCTTCCTGCATTACTTAGTAGAGATCAAGGAAACAACACTAGGTGGGACTACCTCGGGTATCATGTACAATTTCTTGTTCAAAGTAATAACAACACTACGAGGCCTAGACTCATGCATGAAGTTTCCATAAATAAGGTTGGCCCAAAATAACATCACAAACTTCGAGAAGAGAAACATCACACAATACCTCATTTTTGAAGGTCTTGATGACGTACAATAGTTGACACTGTTGGCTGACGCGGAGATCGCTTCCTTGGAAAAGCCATCCAATGGTGTAGGGTTTTGGGTGCGCCGTTGTTGGCAGGGCCAGCCACTTGATGACCTCTGATGAGATGAGGTTCTTCTGGCTACCGCTATCAATGATGAAGTGACGAGGGGTGCCTTTTACCCACATCTGTGAATGGAAGAGGTGTTCTCCTTCTTCTGGCTCATTTGGTTCACCAAGATGGAGCTTGGTGGTAGCAACGGTGGCACTGGGTTTAGCGTCAATGATCCATCTTCCCCTTTCTGGTTCTGGCTCAGAGTTAGAACTTGCATCTGATTCAGAGGATTTCACTTCGGCCACCAACAACTTCTTTGAGAGACAATGAGTAGTATTATGCCAAGGGCTCTTATGGAAGTCACACCACTTCCTGGTATCTTTCTTTGTCTTTCTGGTGTCCTTCTTTGCTTGCGGCTTGGACTGGTTGTCCTGATACTGTCCATATTTTCTCTTTTCTTTGTTTTGTGGGTTGGGGCCGCCCTTTCCTGGCTTTTGTTGTAAGGGGTTCCCAGGCCCAAATTGCCGCATCTTTTGTTTGAGCTTCTGCTCGATTTTGATGGCATATCAGTAGGCCGCGCCCAAGGATGAGATGTCCAGAAATTGTATTTCGGTCTGGATGTATCTATGCAGAGCGTCTCGATACTTGAGCACCATATGTCCTTCTGAATCTTTGATACCCAACTTGGTGCGCAAGGTATGGAAGATTTTTGTGAAATCTGGCACTACTTGGTCTCTGTCTTGTCACAGTGTGGTCCATTTGGTATACAAGTCATCATAACTTCTGAAAGGGTAGTATTGTTCTTTAATATCATCCTTGAAGGATTCCCAGGTGGACGTGACTATAAATAACGAGGGTTCCTCTATTTCCTTTTTCTCATAGAAAGTTTCCCACCAATATTTGACATGGGGGATGACTTTGAGGAGCGCAAAAGTAATCATTTCTCTATTCAAAAAGTTATGGACAAAAAAATATCCTTCTAGTAGATTCAACCACTTGTCTACAGCATCTGCATCTATATCACTTTCAAATATAGGAATATTGAAGTTTATTTGTACCTTGAAGGGGGCGACACCTCCGCTCGAAGAAGATGTGTTGCATGTTGGTAGCCACCGAAGGATTTGTGCGAAACTATCCATCATTTCGTTCCTTTGTTGCGTGAGGGATTCCTTAATCAATAGTATGAAAGGATCTCCTATCACATCATATTTCATTTCTCCTACCATGAGAGTTCGCTTGGGCCTGCGAGAGCTTTTATCCTCAAGGGAAACAAGCTCGATACCCAACTCTTTGTACTCTGACCTCGTTGGGGACATGCATTAAGACGACAAGGAGCCAACTGCTCTGATACCACTGATCCAGATTTTATGAGAAGAACAAAATGAATACAGAGTATTAATAGGTGCTTAACACAAAATAACAAAGATACAGTAAAATTGGTTTTCTATTCAATAAGGAAATAAGCTAAAACTGTAAAATATAGCGGAAACAAGCTTGTTGGAATGGTGACGGCTTATCTCTGAGAAGAGATGTGATGGCTACGCTCATTCGTAAGAAGATTGTTACAATGAAACTATGAAGGCATTTTTACAATAAAATGGAATGCCAAAAACCCTAGACATCCAAAAACCTAACCTTAGGAGATGAAGCGCCAAAAGTCATGTGGGCCCCTTCTGGGTAAGTTAGTACATCAACTTCCCGGGGTCGTAACTTTTGCATACGATCTCCGTTTTAGGCGTATGATAGAAGTTTGGAAAGGTATCATCGAGGATATTCATTTTGGGGGCTCAATCATGCCTTCAAATATAAATGAGAATTTCGATCCTGAAAAACCTTCATTTAGGCCCTCAAAATGGCCCCGAAAGTTAAAACTTCTAAAAATAGTAAATTGCCAAAATTGCGAGAATACTGTTTTGAGCCATTTGGAAAAGGTGGGTGGCCACTGATATCCACCTAGATCAATCCTCCCTCCTTAGGAAGAAATGGTCTCCATTTGGCCCTGGGTGAACCACTTGCCTTGGTGCAGGAGCTGCCCTGCTTTGACGACTCGATAAAGCTAGATCCTTTGCTGTCAAGTGCCCTTGATTTGTGTGTCTACAATATGATCACTGGATGCTTGTTGCATGTAGTCGAGGTTGAGCTATGTTGGTGTTAGCTGTTCTGATATGTCTGAGGTGTCCAATAATGGTGGCATATAAGGGAGAAGGAGATCCACGTTGAAAACTGGGTGCAAGCCAAGGAAAGGAGGAATGTTGAGCTCAAAAGAATTATACCCCACGGCCTTGGTGATGGTGTACGACCCATAACGGAGTGGGAGAATCTTTTGATGGGGTCCTGTAAGGTGTTCTTTTTGCAAGTGCAACCAAAATTTTTCGCCCACCTGAAACTTATGTGGCACCCGATGTTGATCATGGTTCTACTTGTACTTGTCATTGTACTTCTATGGGATATCCTAAACCTGTTGGCGGATGTGTTGGATCTGCTCAATGAATTGGGTGGATTTGTCAGCTTTAGTTGTAGACAGATATGATTCAGTCGAGGTGACTGCAAGGTGAAGTGCAACGTCTAGGGGACCCAATGGCTGGAATCCCAACCCCACCTGAAAAGGGTTGTGGTCGGTTGAGCTATGAAGGGCTTGGTTGTAGATATGTTGGACATAAGGAAGGCTCACATACCATGTGCTAGGGTGCTTTGAATTATACACACGAAGGATATGCACAATCATTCAATTTACGACCTCGTTTTGGCCATCTGTCTAGGGATGGAATGTCATGGATTTGGTGAGCTTGGTTTCCAACAGTGACCAGGCGCTCGACTAGGATGTGCCGAGAAATCGATTGTCCCGACCTGAGACACTTTTTTGTGAGATTTCAAAATGTACCCAGACTCATTCAAAGAAGATCTTGGCAGTGGCCTCTGCTATGACATTCTTCTTGCAGTCAACCAAAATCGTCATCTTAGAAAAGCGATCAACAACCACAAAACATAGTCATTTCCCCGCTTGGTGGATGGGAGGCCCGACATGTACTCCATTGCGATGGATTCCCATGGATTATCTGGAGTAGGAAGAGGGGTGTATAGGCCTTATTTGTTAGTGGTCGGTTTAGCAATAGCACAGGCAGTGCAGGACCTGATATACTTGTTGACCTCCTGTCGAAGCTTTGGCCAGTAGAAATGTTTCTGTAGCATCACCACTATCTTTTTTATGATGAAGTGTCCTACCACCCGACTGTAGTGGGTTTCCCAGATCATCTTTGCTCGCTTTCTTGATGGAACATAGATATGGCCCAGATGACACGACAACCCATATTGAATATGGAAATTATCAACAACTTCGCTTGCACCCAACATTTGGTAGGTGGTGGCGAAGTCTGAATCTGTCGCATAGAGTTGGGGCCATCCAGAGGTCTCATGGATGCAAGGGTCTAGCATCATGGTGAGTGTCGTGAATGGTGGTCTTCTAAGGCAATCAATGATGCGATTGGTGCATCCTGTTTTATACTTGATGTTGAGGTGGAATTTTTGCAAGTATGTGGACCACTTTTGATGGCGATCATTCTGCAATTTTCCTTGTGTCTGCATAAATTACAATGGCTTATGGTTAGTGTGGATGATTGTCTCCTTCCCAAGAATGTAATGTCTCCACTGGAGGTAGGCTTACACAATGGAGTACATTTCTTTGTCATAAGTAGGGTACATACGAACAACATCTGATAGTTTCTCACTATGATAGGCCACGGGGTGGCCGTGCTAAGTAAGAACGAAGCCCATTGCATAGTTTGAAGCATGTGTCTCCATCACAAAGGGATGTTGCAGGTCTGGTAGTGAAATTATTGGGGCTGAGCACAAGGGCTGCTTCAAATCATTGAAATCTTGTTGTTGGGACCGACCCCACACAATTTTTGCCTTACCACCACCCCTGTTTATTTGGCTAAGGGCCCATGCAATATGGGAGAATTCCAATATGAACCTGCGGTAGAAATTGACAAGGCCCAAGAAGCTCCGAAGCTCAATGAGTGCGGTTGGGGATGGCCAATCACAAATGACTTGGATCTTGGCTAGATCCACATGCACGTCATGTTGATCAATGATGTAGCCCAGGTAATGGACCCTCTCCATGTGGAAAGAGAATTTTTTCATGTTGACATATAGCTTGTGTTGTCGCAAGGTGTGCATAACCTGCTGAATATGATGCAAGTGTTCAGCCCAAGTCTTGTTGTAAATGAGAATGTTTTCTAGATACACCACTACAATAGTATTGGTGAATGGTCACAGGATATCATCCATCATATTCATGAAAGTGGCTGGAGCATTTGTCAAACCAAAGGGCATGACCAACCATTCAAAAAGACCTTCCTTTGACTTGAAGGCAGTTTTCCATACATCTGTATGTTCTATCGGGACCTGGTGGTAGCCAAACTTCAGATCAATAATATTGAAGTATTTGGCCCCCGTGAGTTGATCAAGGAGGTCATCAATTCGAGGAATCGGGTACCGGTTTCTAACTGTGATTTTATTCAGAGCCCAATAATTAGTGCAAAGTCGCCAGGTTCCATCTTTCTTCACTACCAACACAATTGGGATACCGCAAGGTGATGAGATGGGATGGATATTCCCCTTGTGGAGTAGTTCTTGGATCTGTCGCTTGATATTCTCATTCTATAATAGAGAGCGGTGATATACTGGCCCATTGGGTAGTGATGCGTCAGGGGTCAGATCGATGAGATTCTTGACCTGGCAGTAGCGAGGTCTAGACTCATATACAACATGGAATTTCCATAAATAATGTTGGAACAAAAGAACATCACAAACTTCGGGAGGAGCAACATCACACAATACCTCATCTTTGAAGGGATTGATGTCGTACGACATTTGTTGGGTTATGAAAAATGTACAAATATCCTCCTTATTCCCACAATTCATGATATAATCTTGATTAACTTTTCTATTAATTAGGGATAAATAGGTTATAGAATAATTAATATGTCTTTTAACGATATTATTGAAGTTATATTAAATAGATTCTAAAATATGATTGGAATTGTTTCATTATGTTGCAGGAATGGATAAATATTTTCAAAACCGAGATAGCAAAGGAGATCTTGAAGATGCGTAAGCTATTGGAAGTTGAGGACTTTTGGCGCAAAGCAGTTTTGAAGATGATTGATTTTCCATATTGTAACTTTATAATATTAAAGCAATCCTGAGGATCTAGCAATCCTCAGGATGCCTTAATTTACCCAGATTATTATAATATATAGAGGGTAATAGATCCTGAAAAGGAAATCAAAGCAATTGTATTCAGAACTCAGAATTACTCTGCACAACAGTTTTTGTAAATGTTGTATCAGCTATGGAATCAATAAAATCTTTGAACGTTTTCACCATTTCTACATACTAAGTTTCTAGTAGTAGTGCTTCTGAGGACCAAGGGCCCAGTCTAAAGGAGTTACTGTCTCAATCTGTAATTGTATCAGTTTTATTTATGTTTTGTGATTCAAATCTCTTTTACAATAGTTAATATGAATGCATAAGTGTGTTGATGATTTCATGCTATTTGCATACAGAAGATATATATTTCTCTCAAGTGTTAATGATTGTTGTTCCAACTTCCATTACTGTATTTTGTTGCTTGACAGTTCCTCACATTTCCATACGCGTTGTTCCTTTTACTTAGATTCACATTTGTTGTTCCTTTCAATTAAGTTACATTTGTTGTTCCTTTCAATTAAAGTTGCAATTGTTGTTCCTTTCAGTTAAGTTACACTTGATGTCCCTTTTGATTAGATTACAATTGTTGTTTCTTTCCACAGATAGAATAATTCGCTATTTCCTTTCCAGTAATTTGATTCATAATTGATAGTTAATTCTACATGTCTTTACTTAGATTCAATTATTTCCTTTTAGTTAAATGAATTCAACAGATCAGTTAGTTCCTTTTCATTCACAGCATGTTAGTAATTAGATTTCAATTTCAATAAGTAACATCTTAGTCTCAGAATATTTAATGAACATTTGAGGAACTTGATTGTGGATAAACTCAGATTTTCTTTAACCACGCGATTTTAGCCTCTACGAGCTATCTTCATAGACTTTGTTGATATTCTTGAGATAAAAGATGAATCCTCGGGTTGATAAATTAATGTTAAACTAAGGCTGTTTTCATACATCTTTAGAGCCCAACATTTTGGTGTCGTTGTCGGGGAGAATGTCAAAGTTAGCATAGTTTGTGTCTCTGAAGGACCAGGTATTGAAGACGGAAGGTACAAACCTACGCAAGAAATAAGTAAGATGCTTATGCCAATGCTTACCTCCAGTTGATTCTTAAGAGGTTTTATAGGTGTTTCTTTTTTAATTTATTTTTGTGTGAAGTGTGTATGACTAAGAAGAAAGATCTTGAAAAACCAAAATCCCCACCCAAAAATACCAAAGCCCAGGGCTCGATGCTTCCTGGGAGAATCACATTCATAGACGACATCATCTGAAATGATGAATCTCAAGCTTCGGTTGGACCTAGGAAAGGATCTACCTGAATCCCTCATGTAGCAGTTTCACCAATTATAGCCCATGTTGATATTCATAGAAAAACTGAAGGGACTAGGCAGGGCTTTTAAAACACAGATCTTCCATCCCTCATACCTTTAGATGAGGGACATTCTTATAATTTGGTGGAAGGAGAAGGAGAAACCAGCAGGGTTACGAAGGCAGACCCATCACCACCCCCTGATCCTGAATCTCCTGTGAAAGAAGAAGACATACCCAAAATCCCGGATAGAGGGAGTGCAATCAAATCCCCCAAGGGATCAAATAATCATCCACCTCGAATAGAACACCCGGATCAAGAAATTCCTGAAGATTTTTGGCACATTTTCGATCAAATGGAACAACCAAATCAACATCGTCCCCAGACTTCCACTTTGGAATATCTGATAGTTGATCCAATTGCTAATGCCCCCATGAAAGCAATTCCCTTACAGAATCTTCCAACCTTTCATGGATTAATTTCAGAAGACCCGGATGCATTCTTATTTGAATTTGATGTCCTATGTAGGGGTTATGATTACACCTCTGAACCCCAAAAACTAAAGTTGTTCCCTTCCACTTTAAAAGGGGAAGCTTTGCGCTGGTTTATGGGATTGGTAGGTGGAACCATTAACTCATGGGATGAAATGAAACAATCCTTCTTGACAAAATATCAGGATTATAGTAGGACCAGGGACCTAAAAGATGAAATCTTTCAAATGACTGCAAAAGAAAACAAGACATTAGAAGAATATGTTGAAATATTCCAATATAATTTACAAAGGTCTCCTTATGGAACATTACCAGGTGAGGTGCTCAAAGCCACTTTGATAAAAGGAATGAAAGATGACTGGGTAGAAACATTAAATTTAATGGGGAAAGGTGACATTTATCAACAAATTTATGATAACATCGCTCTCTTGTGCATCAGGTGCCCATGAGGAAGTACAAAGACCAGATCAAGAATGCGAACTTCCCTCACCAAAAATAACAACATTACCAATGGGGGGGTTACGCGAGTTGAAGTTGGTAATCTCTTAAAAAAATTCAAAACAATTATTCTGAGCACTTTGACTACACAATTGGATGTATTGCAAGCCAAACAAAAATAAGCAGAAGCAGAACAGACTTTGGCCATATTTTGCCACATATGCAGAAAAAAGCATGGTCCAAGGGAATGTCCTTTGGATGTGGTTTGGTTCTACGCTATTTGCACCAAGGATCATGAAACGGAACAATTCCCATCGCTCCCTGGACTGAAATTTGTCTTTAGAGAAGTAGAAGAGGAAACATAACCATTATATATGATGGCTCAGTGTCATCAATGGCAGGCCCACCCTCCAATTACACTCCAGGGCCCCTCCTCTTTCTTTTCTGGACAGTATAATCAGCAGAAAAATTTTGGTGATGCATGGTAGAGCCATCCATTTACTAATCAGAATTGGCATCCCCACCAATACCCACCTGTAAATCCCACTTGGCCAAACCAACCCGCTACAAACCCCATCTGGCAGAATCAACCAACTGCAAGTCTCACCTGGCCTAACTCAAAATACCCCACTGCATCTTGGAAAAAATCAAATAACAACCCCTACCCTCCGCAGTGGCCCAATACAACTACCCAAAACCCAAATTGGAACCAAAATTGAAAATGCCCCATGGGGATAAACAATCAACCCATAGGGATGGCCCCTCAAACCCAACCCACATTGCTAGCTCCACTCCAACTACCCCAAAATGCTCATTCACAATTGTGGCCTCAATTACCAGCCTAGCCCCACCTAAATCCTAATAATAGACTAGCTCAAATTGTCCAGATTATGGAGAATGGGGAAGAGGAGACCAACTCAGTAGGGTGCAACGAACTCCGATTGAGATTGGGGCGTATAATCTCTCCTGAATAAAGTAACGTTTTCCAAGAGCAGGAGAATGAAAATAACAAACAACCAGCAATAACACCCTCAACTATATTAATAATGAAAGAAATAGAGCAGGGGGGAAACACAGTCGAGTCACAGGATCCTGATAAGGATGCAACTCCTTCCCCTCTGTTCCCCGAAATATTGATGATAGAAAAACCTGTCGTATATTCTAACTTCGACACTTTAGGGGAACGCAAGAATTTGTATGTCAAGATACCACTCCTACAGGATCTGCAAGATATTCCAATTTATGCAAAGACAATCAAGGAACTATGTGGGAGGAAGCCTATTAGAAGAATTAAAAATTCATCATCAACAGTTCTTGTAGTAGGAGCCTTGTCTGATCTAATTCTAGGTAGATAAGAACCAGTCAAATATGCAAATCCAGGGAACCCCATAGTAATAGTTCAGATCCAGGGTTGTTCTTTTCCAAATATACTAGTTGATTTGGGGGTGACCATCAATATCCTGACTATTGAAACCTGCAACACCCTGGGTTTTGACTCCTTCGAACCTACCCCAATTATGTTACAATTAGTTGATCGATCAATGGTTAGACCAATCAACACACTACATGATATAGCAATTTCAGTTGACTCTTGGGAATATCTAGCGGATTTCCTCATCATCAACCCAAGAAGTGGACTCGAAGGGAATCCATTGATACTAGGAAGACCATGGATCACAACATCTAATGCGTACATAGGATGTTGAATGGGTAATATGACAATTTCTAGAGGAGGTGTCACAAAAAATATCATCTTATATCCTCCAGCCAAGCCAAGCCTGAATTTCATATATCCACAATTGCCACCACCACGATATCTAGAAAAGGATTTGCGAGACCATCTCACGCTAGAAGAAGCTCCTAGACTCAAGAACCAGCTAGAGGATGATGCAATCAGTGGGTTTATTAACAACCCATCCATCTTGCGTAATCCGACATGCCAGATGCTCCAAGCTTTTCTAGACTATGAAGCATAGGGAGACTCGTTGGAAGATTTCATGGAACAACAAATCCCGACTAATGTCGTTCATAACAACAAATCCATTGAGATTGCACCAGGGAGGTCTCTGAACATTAATGCCAATTTAGATGAGAAACAACAACAAAAGCCAATTCGAGTCCTCTCTAAATACCAACAAGGTTTTTCCTGGGAGTATTCTGACATGAAAGGTATTGATCCACAACTCTGCACACACCACATTTATATTGAGAAAGATTCCCGACCTATCTGACAACCGCAGATAATATTGAATCCACACCTCAAGGATATTATTAAAGAAGAATTACAAAAGTTGTTGGACGCAGATTTTATATATCCTATATTAGATAGTCGGTGGGTTTCCCCATTAGTGATCATCCCCAAGAAAAATGGGAAATGGCGAATTTGTGTCGACTACAAGGAAATTAACAAATCCACTCAAAAGGACTACTTCCCCTTACCTTTCATCGATCAGGTCCTGGATACTTTGGCAGGGAAGAAATTATTTTCTTTCCTAGACAGTTTTAGTGGCTACAATCAGATCCATATTGCCCCAGAAGATCAAGATAAAACTACATTCACATGCCCCTGGGGTACCTTTTCATACAAAGTACTACCCTTTGGACTTTGTAATGCTCCAACCACATTCCAAAGGGCCATCCTGAGCATATTCAATGATTTGATCAGTGAAGGGCTTGAATTTTACATGGATGATTTCACTCCTTATGGCAACGACTTCAATCAAGCATTGAATAATCAGGAGAAGGTACTAGAACGGTGCATTGCTACCAGGTTATGTTTAAGCCACGAAAAATTTCACATGATGATGATGGAAGGTGTGGTACTAGGGCATTATATTTCTGCAGATGGAATTAGATTAGATCCAACAAAAATAGAGGTAATCCTTAATTTACCTACACCACACACACAAACTGAGGTACGTAGTTTCCTTGGCGCTTCAGGATACTATCGCAAATTTATGGAAAATTTTGCAAGAACCGTTGCACCTTTACATGCTTTGACTGGTAATGTGGAGTTTCAATGGTCTAACAAGTGTGATTTGGCATTTGCAGGACTCAAGAAGCTGATCTCGACAACACTGGTGTTGAGGGGACCAAATTGGAAAATACCATTTCACATCTCCACCGATGCATCAGATATTGCCATAGGCGTTGTCCTTGGACAGGAAGAAGACAAGAAACCCTACGCCATTTATTTTATTATCAAGAATCTTTCTCTAGCTTAAATTAATTATACAGTAACAAAAAAAATAAAAATAGTTATTATAGATGCCATCAATAAATTTCGTCATTATATAACAGGCTTCCAGTTATTTTGTATATTGAACATTCTGCTATTAAATATCTAGCTAATAAACAGATTACTAATGGACATGTCACTCGATGGTTATTACTATTGCAAGAATTTTACATCACCATCAAAGATCGACCCGAGAGAGAAAATCTTGTCGCAGACTTCCTGTCCTGCATACCCAAAACAGATGACTCTTAACAGTTGAAGATCAATTTCCAGATGAGCATCTGTTTTCCATCCCCACAAAGCCACCTTGGTACGCTGATGTGGCAAATTATCTGGTAGCGGGAAAATTACCGGCACATCTATCATCAAGGGAAAGAAAATCGATCATCCAGCATAGTGCACGATTCACTTGGATCAGTGAATATATCTTCCACATAGAAGTTGATCTCTAGATCTGCAGATGCATACGAGATGACAAAATCTAAGACATACTGAAGGCAGGACATGATGAGCCCTATGGTGGGAATTTTGTAGACCGTAGGTCTGGACACAAAATTTTACAGATGGGATACTATTGGCTCTCAATATTCATAGATGCAAAGAAATACATCCAGGCGTACGACAATTGTCAGCGGATGGGAAAACCAAGTCAGGCTGATGAAATTCCCTTGAAAGCACAAGTAGTTGCATAACCATTTGAGAGATGGGCATTAGACTTTGTTGGCCCCTTCAATCCAAAATCAAATCAGAAGGCCTATATTCTAGTTGCAACGGACTACATGACCAAATGGGTAGAGGAAAAAGCCTTACCAAATGCAACAGAAGAAGTAGTCATCAAATTTCTTTTTAAATTATGTGTACACTATGGACTACTTAGAGAAGTAATCACTGATGGGGGGTCACAATTTACAGCTCATAGAATCACCGCCACCCTGGAAAATTATCATATTAAGCACAGATTTACTTATCCATACCACCCACAGACAAACGGGCAAGTATAAAGCACCAATAAGGTCCTGGAGGAAATCCTGACAATGACTGTCTCAACAAACCAACAAAATTGGGCTATTGAGCTCCCAAATGCCTTATGGGCTTATCACACAACATGGTGTAATACCATTGGCTACTCTCCTTATCACCTAGTCTATGGTAAAGAACCCATCTTCCTAATCAATTTTGAGATCAAGACCCTAAGGATGGCCCAGGAAATTGGACTGGATCTAACAGAAGCACATAAAGAATGCCTTCAATGAATCAATGATTTGGATGAAGCATGCATGTCTGCTATGGAGTGAAAAACCATTATTCAGCAACAGAGAACGACCTGGCACAACCAACATATAAAGAAGAAATCATTCAAGAAAGGTGATTGGGTGCTTCTCTATGATTCCAGATTTTGGGATTTTTCGGGAAAATTACAGACACAGTGGCTGGGACCATATGAAATTAATGAAGTCCATGATAATGGCATAGTCACTTTAAGTACCATCAATGGGTCTGGATCTCTATTTTTGGTCAATGGACACTGGCTACGACTTTACCATCAACCGCCTTCAAAAGAATCGTTCTACCAGGAAGTAAGTGAGTACCCTACCGTTCAGATTTTGGTTGGCTGGGAAGGTAACCCAACCACTCCAACTCCATAAATAATGAATTTTGTTGACACTGTACATACTGTATATAGTTTTTTTTTATAGATCTAATTGAGTTGTTAGTTTTCTTTTTTTTTAGTTTTATGAAAGCCACTTTGGAAAATAAGAACTAGGGAAGATGACTGTAATGTACACAATTAGCACTCTTTTTTGTTCCTTACTTCTACTTTATCTTATCATACAGACCCTATCTTTCACAGAAAAATGAATATGTCATGTTCTGCAACAGAGATCGGGAAAATATAATGAACTCATGATATTAACAGACCATCCAATACTTGATTATGAAATAAACTGACCCATAACAATTGAATGAATTTAGTTGATGACTAATCAGCCTTAGATTCAACAAAAGTATATGTCCATGGGAGGTTCCCAAATTTACCTAATCGAATGGTTAAATATTTTTCACAGATGTCGTTTCTCTGTTGCGATTTTTGTTCCCTTGAGTGTAGTTCTCGTTCATTTGAATGGAACAACTATCGTTCCCTTCACGCGATTGTTGTTCCTTTGAGTATTTTTGTTGTTCATTTGAATGGAACAACTATCGTTCCCTTCGCGCGATTGGTGTTCCTTTGAGTATAGTTGTTGTTCATTTGAATAGAACAAATACTGTTCCCTTCGCGCGATTGTTGTTCCTTTGAGTATAGTTGTTTCTCATTTGAACGGAACAACTGTCATTCCCTTCGCACGATTACTGTTCCTTGAGTATCGTTGTTGTTCATTTTGTTGTTCCTTCGGGGCACGCTGTGCATTCTAAAAAGGAACAACTATTGTTCCTTCTGCTTTTTTTTTCCCCATTACCGTTCCTTTCTTTCATGCTGTTAAAACGTTATCCATTCATTTGGGGTACAACTTTCACTAAGTAATTTTCACCAGCATTATTTCTAAGTATCATCACAACGATCTGTCATTATTTTGTGAACTATCTCTCATACCTTATCATTTTTTTTTGGATTAATCTCTTCGAAATATCTTAAATCTTGTTCATAATCTATAACTACCATAATTCATTTCCTTTCCCTATATACATACAAATATACTTGAATGATAATTCGCCTTCATATTATAATAAGGAATCTTAAGCACACTTTTACTTGGAATCCTTACACTTATTTACGCCATCCCTTACTGTTAAGGAGTAGATGAGCCTCCCTTAATAGAGCCCTAAAATAATAATAATAATAAATAAAAAATGATGAAAAAATAAAAACAAAATAAATATAAGTAATAAAATTCTCCCACAAAGAATAGGGGGTCTCATCACAAGCCAACCTACCACGATCATAGGATAATAACATAAGTGACATTCCCACTATGGCTACCACACTAGGGCAATGGCCTTTGACATTTTTGTCAAAGGAAAAGGGGTCTCATCACGAGCTGTCTTGTTCACTTAAGTTACAATCTAGTAAGTGGCATTATCATCATCTGGCTACCAAACCAAGATAGTGGTCTTGTCAGGAAAAGACGATTCAAATATTTATTAAGGATACAGGCTCATATATGGGTTAAAAGGAAACCCTATTGAGGCTATGGATGCCTGCTGGCAGCAGTGGCTCTGCCTGTGGTATGGAATTTTACCTTAAAACACTGAGTTTCTATGTCTCTAGATTTCCTTTAGTCAATAACAAGGCTATCATTTAGGTTATATTCAATAACTCGGGAAAAGTAACAACATTATGATATGTGGAATATTTTTAAATGAACAGACTTAATTTATTCGTCTTTTTTTTTCCTTAAAACATTTTGAACATAGGTACAAAAATTTGAATTTCCCACGAAAAAGGACTATCGTTTATGATTAGCATTAAAAATGATTTTTGAAAATTATACATGATTGGTCCCCACTGGCGGCAGCAACGTCATTATTACCTCCTACCGGCAATACCTACACTCATTACTTTCGCCTACGCTGACGGTCGAGGTCGACCTCTACATTAATGAGGGGAGTGGACGCTCAACACATTTTTCGATAAGATTGTAATAAATGAAAACCCACATTTTTATACACTCGTGGTTCTCTGATATTTTCTATTTTTGGTAATATTTCCTCCAAGCTGGTCTAACCAAGTCTGCAACCAGGAACGGTAGTCATTCTCATTCTCTCATAGAAATATGGGTGGCCGAAGTGTGCGTAGGGAACCAACATTACTACAGGTAACTGAGTAGGCTAGAGAATATCTACACAGTCCGGGGTGGACGGAGTACTTCAACCGGTTGCAAGGATATGATACGAACATTATGCTTGAATTCTTTTAGAACTTGCAGGAGAAATCTCCATGGTTCGAGATATACAAATTCCAGTTACTCTGGAAATCGTAGCAGAGGTTACAGGTCTCCCTAACTTAGGCATTCAATGGACAGGAAGATATACAACGCTCAAAGAAGCTGGTGAATCCTTCATAGACCCTGGAGAGGAATTGGATAAAAAGGGAAAGGGACTTAACCCCAACACTCTCAGCGAACCATGGAAAGATATGGTAGGGCTAATTCAAAGGTACATCACCTGTGATGGATGATACGATGTAATCTGACCATGCCACCTCAAACTTCTAGCGGCACTCAAACAATGGTTAGTAATCAATTTACCATTATTTATAAATTCCATGTTACACGAGGTTTCTTTAAGAACACATAAATCCAAATATCTTGTTACTATCATCAACCACCATGGATTAGTTAAACTAATAGTAAATAAGGCTCTGAGTCAAACTCAATTAACCTGGGGTGATTTTATTGAGGCCAATGGACCTCTACAACTAGAACAAACTAAATTATACCATGAAGACAGGAAATTGAAGAGATACAGGAAGGGGAGACCACTACCCAAATAGAAGTTCCACCTCCTCAACTCGAGGTTGAAGAAGACCCCATCCAAATTACAAAGACTTGAACCTCACAAACAGAGACACTAACAAGCAAGAGAAAAAGAGCAACGACTACTCCTAAATCCCCCATTGAGAGGAAGAGGAGAAGAAGATGGACAAGAGAGCCTGAAGAAATTCAGGAAATGACCGAGCAAATTCAAGAGACGACTAAAGAAATTCAGGACACAACAAAACTACATGAAGAAATTCAGGACATTATAGAGAAGTCTTTACAGGAAAATGTTCAGAAAATTGAGCAAGCAGAACAAACCTCACAAGGAAACAATCAGGAAGATACCCAGCCAACATTAGAGCACCTGATAGAACAACTTTTGAAAATCTATGAGATAGAAATAGCTCAGGTTTTAGGGAGTTTAGGGACCTCAATTGACAGAGATACCAATAGGACAGAAGAATACCAAGAACGAGCCTCTCCTTCAAAACCCGCTGAAGATTGTCCTGAGATTGAAATGTCATTTCCAAAGGATGCATAACAAGAATAACCTCATCCTGAGGTAAATATCCCCCTTGAATAGACATATCACTTGGAAGGAACAGGGGAACAACTACCTGTCAACCAGAATGAAGAAGACCTTGAGACCCCTCACAAACAAAAATTAGGAAAAATCCATAAGAGAATCAAAAAGCTAAAAAAGGAAAACAAGCTATTGAAGAAAAGGGCTAAAAAGGTTGAAGTATTAAGGAAGAAAGTTGGAAAAATCAGGGAAATTATTAAAGAATTAAGAAAACAACTAGAACAAGTTGATAAGGCTTATAAAAGAAAGAAAAACAAAAGGCCCAGAGTGCAAGGAAGAAACCCTCTTCCTAAAGGAGCAGTCACTACAAGCTCTGTGGAGACACATACAGACCCTAAAGAAATAATGACATTAGAAGAAAGACTCCCTATAGAAAAAATTGATGCTGAGGTACAAACATATACCCTAGTCTCAGAGGAACTAGCTCAATCCCTTGAGAAGGATGCCACCCTTAGGACATTGGAGAAAGAATTGGTGCAGTCCCAACAAAGCTTAATTCAAAACAGAAATGAATTGATGACTATGGCAGAACATCAAGCATCTCAGTCTTAGGAACAGAGTGCTATCGTTGATAGACTAGAAGCAGAGCTTATACAATCCCAACAAGCATTAATTCAATCCCCCTACGGACTAACATTTAGGGTTATATTATGCATGCAGATGAGACCGAAAGAATCCTACTTTCTACCGTCGTCCCAGACTTAATCCCCATTTCTTTCAAGGAAATACATGGTTAGAGGAACATACCTTGTTCCGGAAGTTCGATGTCGATCCTTCTTCACGCTTGATCACTTATTAGCAGATATCCTCCCAAGACTGACCTGCGTATAAAACAAGCAACAAACTCTACATGCATGTGTTCTACAGATTAATGGGTTAGAGATTCAAACATATATTCGCTAAACTATGAAGAACTCATATAGTGGGACGAGAAAAGCATTTCTTTATTATTAACTTTAATGAATCAACTTACAATGTCGAGACCAACCACCGCTCCGTGAACGTGATCCTGGGCTCCTCTTCAAATGTCCTCCAACTTATTTGCTTTGTATCTCTCTTTGCATTAGGATGGCTAAAGGGTTGGGACAATGGGAATGTGCAATTGGGTAGAGTTTCTTTACTATTATTCTCCTTCTACAAATGGGACCCCTAACCCTTCTTTTATAGGCTAGAAGAAGCTAGGCATTTGGACAAACCCTCAGCCATGCATGGCTGGGAATTTCAGTTAACTCACCCAAAGCTATGTGTTCCGTCGGCAACTTTAATTTTTTCATGCTTTTGTAGGAACACGTGGGTTGTCTTAGGTCAGCTAGTGTGTACACGCGTGAAATAATGGAGTAGGGTGCATGGGCCCTTATAAAAGAGGTTTTTTAAAGAGTTGTTTAGCAATGTTTTGGAAAAGAAGGGATCTGAGATGGCCTGATGCTAGGTGAGCATGTATGGTGCAAATTAGGGTTATAACAGATTCCCCCTAATGTGTGAGGTCAGAAGAGCATCTGATGGTCGGAATACATTACCAATCTTTACTGATGTGCCGAACAAGTGAGCCCAGGGACCAGGAACCAGGAGGCACCATTTTCAAAATAACAAATGTCTCACCGAGGCGGGCATACCCATGCTCGGGATAAATAGAATCATGGCTACCAATCAAATACACTGTAGATCCATGTCAAATAAATATATAAAGTGTAGCCACGAACAATACACAGTGGAGCTAAATCTCGAAATAAAAAAGATATACATATAGAGTATCCATCTTCTAGAAGCTGATACAGCCTGATGGTTGGAGATGAGATCTTCAGAGCTCGAGCAACAACTTCAAAATCTTCAAAACTCAGGTAGGAGTGTAATATGAGTGTATGAATTCACTACCTAGAGGTCTTCGACGACTCGTCGGTCATGGACTAGAGAATCTTGATGATCAGACTGAAGGCTTTTTTTATTTTGAACAAAGACTTGATTGGACGTTCAGGATGGTCGGGTATGTGGGCAAGAGACAAACTGCAGAGGGTTCGACTCAAGCTTGGTAGAAACTTCCCTTGGACAACAACACCACAAATGATGAGACTTAGACAGCATGGCATTAATCATAAGTTTACGAAGCAGGAGGCACCGCAAACTCTCCATATGTTTGGAAGAATAACCAAACGGAGGAGGACAGAGCTCTATGTAGCAAGAACAACTTCCTAAGGTAATATTAAATAACAGGGTTTGATGAACAAATAGACAGATGTGCTTTATCCAAGGGTGACTCATAATGCTTCCAATAAAGAAAATACTTTTCCCTTCCTCTTTTTGGGGTATATTTGATTTTTTTTTGTCTTTTTTCAATGATTTTGGAAAAAATAATAAAGGAATGTTACATTACAATGGAGGAACGATTGTTACAATCATACAAGTTCAAGGTGCAAGGACAAGACTGATTGTCAAAATAATGATACTCGGGAAAAAATCCTCCGGGGGCCAAGGGTGTTAAGACGCAGAGGCAAAGTGCTACAAGGCTTGCGTATAAGGTATGCTTCAAATGGTTCAATTGGGAGAAACGTGGAGCCGACATTAAGACCAAAGATGTAGGTATGCAAATGCGGTTAACAAAACACACAATGGTAACGTCCTTCGTTGTAAGTTTAACGAGCCCAGAGAAGGTAAGCTCAGTGGTTTTTCATTTTTAGGGAGTCTGGAAAACGTAAAAGGAGACTCCATTGGGGTACCTTTTTTTGAAGGTAGTCTAGTTGGTTCGAAAAAGTGGTAAACTAGCACCGACAAGACGTCTATTCAAAACCATTTTAACGAGTGTGATAAAGACAATATCACTCGGCCATTTTTTCATTTTTAAGGAGTTTGAAAAAAGCTTAACTATGGACTCCATCAGGAATGTTCTTCTGGACCATTTTAACGAGTGTGAAAGAATAAGGTCACTTGACGATCTTTTCAATTTTACGGAGTCTAAAAAGAGCTTAACTATGGACTCCGTGGGGGTTCCGTTTTCGTAAATTTAGTCCCTCAGGCCCCAAAAAGGGTTAAAATGATACCTGAGAGTACTCTTCTAAAAAACTGAAGTTCCATAGATTATACCTTTATTCGTACAGTTGACCCTCTGGATCGAAAAATGGGTAAACTACCGTCGGACAGACGTGACTTCAAATTTCAGTTTAACGAGCATGACAGGCCGCAAGATTGCTTGGCAATATTTTCATGTTTAGAGGGTCTGAAAAGGGCTTAAAAGAAGACTCGTTATGGTTACTTTTCTTAGTTAATCCAGACGAGATCGAAAAGCATAAATGCAGTCTCGCTGGATGTTGCTTTCAGATATCAAAGTGAGATTGAAAAACAACAAAGTTAGCTCATGATCGACACTTTGTGGATCGATGTTGGGTATCTCCTCAGGGAAGCAGTATGCTTTGAAGAAAACATTGTCTACGATGCCAAGAGTTCTGGAGAGATTTATAGGTATGGTTTCATTGATGGTTTCCATATTACCCTCAGCATAGACCTCGTATGTAGCTAAGGGATTAATAGGACAAGACCTACCTCTAGTCATAGTCAAGGTGAATTCTCCGACCTCGATTCTTCTTAACTCTGGGAGGAAGTATGATCTGTGATGAAGATCATCCCAAGGTTTGTCTAGACTAGTCATTACTTCAATTACTGCTTCGTCAGAGGGAAAGACTAAATCTAATGAATCAGTTTTAGCAAGAGAACCTTGAGCCCAAATAGGCTCTAGAAGCAGATCGAACTCTTGCACAGGAGTTGGATCTGGGTTGGCTGAAGCTTACTGGACTAAAGAGTACACTACTCCAGCTACGGACAAGGGCATGGACATGCCCGGATGCCCTGTCCCCTCCATCGTGGCTGATGGGGAAGGAATTATCCACGGATCGGTGAAGTAAGTCGTGCGAAACGATGAAACTTGGAAAATCTCAACCTTATGGTGGTCGGATATTAACTTGACATCACCTTGAGGGAGCGGGAAATCAAAGGTACCCATCAAATATGGGCACAAACCAACTCCTACGTTGACCACCCCTGGTTGAGGATTATCAATCATCGGTACCATGGATGCCCCCAATGAAGGGTCAGGTCTGGAGAAAGACAATTGATCGATGGTCACAATCCAACCCTCGTGTGGGAAGAACAAGACCTGGAAAACTATAGCAACCACAGCTTGCATGGCATAAGTCCAACTCCTCCCTAACAAGAGGTTATAGTCGAGGGGCGCATCAACTACCTCTACCTCGACACACACGGTCTTCCCTCCTAAATGCACAGAAAAAGAGGGAATGATACCATGTGGTCGAAATGAATGACCGTCGAAAGTAGTGAGAAGAGTGGGTGACGGAGACAAAATGGGCTGGCCAATGGCCTTCGAACATACCAATGACATAACGCATGTCGAGGCACCTTCATCAACCATCGTGCAGAAAATATTGTGAGGAAAAGTTTTCATGGGATGAGCCACTACTATCTGAAACGCTACGTGGTATGGAAGACAAGGTTTTAAGTCGGTTGTATCTAGCATGATGGTACCTGGATTACAAGTCTCGGTAGATCCTAGAGAGGTTAACAAATCTTTTCTCTGGGAAAGGCATCTTTGGAGGACCTCCAAAGTGGACATCGCACAAGGGGTTTGAGATAAATCTTCCACCACAGAATAGTTTTGGGCGGCCCTTGCGTTTGGGTTATGAGAAGCTCTTTTGAACACACCTTTTGGGATGCGTGTCATTGTTTTGCCCAAAGTCTTTTCAATCTGTAGAGGAAGAGATGGGATTTCGGATTCTTTGCCCTTCTCAGAAGTGCTTGGTTTACTATAGTCATGCGCTCTAGTCGATATAAAAGCATCACCCTTCACCATATAAACATTCGCAGATGCGGGGTTTTTCGAAGGCGGAGAGGGTCCTTGGCTCCCCCCTTCTGTGCTTGCAGAGGCTTGTGTTATATTTTTCTCATGTTTAAGTGGATTGGTTAACATGGCAGGCTATTGCTGCGTCACAAAATTTTGGGCTTCTGCAAGCCGAGGACATAGATGGGTTGGGTGTTCTTCCGCGCACAAGTTGCATGGATACCTCGCCTTTCATTTCTCAGTATTTCCCCTGCTAGCATTATCAATGGGTTTCTTATCCCCCTTACCCTTCTTTTGTTGTTTTTTCTTTCCTTTGGGTTGTTGGGTGGCCTTTGGATTAGCCGATTGCACTGTGTGTACATCTGACGTTTTGGTAGGGGGAGTAGCCAAAGAAGTAGTTTGGTTGGTCGTTGTGTATTGTATAGACAATTTCTACAACTGCTTCGTCAATTGCTTAGCGGTCTTTGCTTGTGATGAACCAACAATACCATCAGCATGTGGTCCAACTCTCTATCTGATTTTATCAAGTATTGAGCGTGGCGCATCTGGAAAGATCTCATATAATAAACCAAACTGAGAATAGATGAGCTCAAGTTGTTGAGCTCTCATGATGGTGTCTTGTTCGAAAAATACTCCCGATGTCACAACGTCTTTGGACAACTATGGGACCAAAGACTTAAGGAACCACTCGAGAAGGAATGCTGGTGGGACTGGTACCTTAATCAAACTCTTTCGACATCTCCATTCTTGGATGTGATCAGAGATATGGTCTGCTTTTGTTTGTGAGAAATTTTCCAGCAATTTTGTGCTAGCGTCATATCTCACAGCTAATTGGAAATGGTTTAGGAAGGCCATTGCCAAGTTGCTGAAGGAAGAGTATCTTGAGCGGTCGAGCTCAATGTACCATTTCGCGGCACTCCCAATGAGAGTACATTGAAACAATCGCAACTGTACAGAGTCATCTTTCAACGAGTTAGATGAGCACCAAAGGTGGAAGGTAGTCACATGATCGCATGGATATTCGTTAGGTTTGGCTTCAAATTTTGGTATGTCCGAAGGAAACTTTGTCGACATAGGAGGCCAACGTGGATCGTGACAAATAGGGTCATTCAACAACCTTGTCAATTCTGGCAAATGCAAGGTTGCCAAGAAAGGTAGTTTGGGTTTTTGGTGATAACCTGGGAAAAAGGGGCCTGGAGTTTGACTGGCACCAGGTTGCCAGGAAAAGTTTGGCTGCTGGCCTAGGTTCTGGTAAAAACCATGTCCATGGCCAGTGTATGGATTTTGTGTGTGAGGAGACATCATCAGTTGATTTCCAAAATAGGACATAGATGGTTGGGCATGCATTACATTCGAAGGACTTTGGGAAGGGTTTCCCCATGTCGGTCCCGTGGGGATAGGCATAGTACTTTGTCTGGGGTTCCATTGATTGTGAAAAGAATTTCCCCAGATCGACATTCTTGACGAGGGAACATATCCTTGCCCAGAATTCCAAGGCCCTGATGCAGAAGAAGTTCCTGGGTGTGCCCCCTGTGCAGGAATAATACCTTGCATAGGAATAGATTGTCCGAAACCGGGGTTTCCCCCATTCGAGAAAGTAGCTGACAAGAAATAATTGTTACCAAACGCACCGAACAAAGAAAACGGTGTCGAACCTACCATCATATTATGCGAAGGTGGTCCTTGACTCCTATGTCCAAGTAAACTATGGTGTACAGGTGGCCCGACGGATTGTTGATGCGTGCCACCGAGCAAAGGGGACGAAGGAGGGAT